>OY744617.1:12974377-13216877 GCA_963556255.1 Allolobophora icterica
GCACCCACATGTCCCAGGCGTATGCAAGCCACGGGGACATGGGATGCGGTCGTCGTTTCGCTGTGTCGAAACAGGCGACTGTGGATTTGCCGCTCTCGTCCATAACAGGTAAATGATCACGCCAAGCAGGAATACAACGATGAGTATCACGACCAAGACTTGATTTACATTGAGCACGTATTCTAGTTCTAGTTTTCCTGCGTAACCTGCAGCCATTTTTTCATGTTTCTCTAGTGTTCGATGAGGATAGCCCAACTGCCGAAGTATAATAATAATGGTTACGTATTTCCGGTCATAAATTCGTTATTACGTAGAAAGTAATCAATATTAACAATTTTATTAGCGCACTTATTTAGGGCCACATCAAGGCATGAATCAGGTTGGTAAGTAGACCTACTGTGCTTTTTATAGAAAAAGTCCGGAGCTCAACAATTATGCAGTGGTTAGATTGGTCATCCAGAGGACCGATCTCCAAATTTTTTTAAAGCACAAAACCGGGGAGATGGTCGAATGGTAATTATACGCTGGCACGAAGATCAGAAGGACGCGGGTTCAATCAATCAATCAATCAATTTTCGTTTATTATTAACACAAGCTGTCAGAACGCAACTTGAATAGGCCTAAAACAAAATGGTTGCTGCACGAGTTATAATTAAAAGGATTAGATGAGTTGCATAAAGGTACCGGTAATTGATGTAAGTAATCAATATATATTTTTATATAAAACTCTAGGTAGGCCTATAAAGTTAGAGTCATCCTTGCCAGGGTGTGAAAAGTCATGAGGACGAGGTCGGAGGACATGGCCACTAGGTCGGCTAGGGGGGAATAGATGGCGTAATACATGTCTTTCATTAGTAAGAATTGTCCGAAAAAGGCGAGCGTCAACCTCAGAAGCCATTTCTGCAGCGGTAGGAGACGAAGGATGTAAAAGGCCGCGACGCTTCATTCTTCCGATGAGCTGGTCGATCCTGTTCGATAGCCGCTAGCTCCATAAAGGTTCACTCGGCCTTCATTCCCTAGGTGGCGATTGTAAAATGAGCAGTTTTTAAATTCGACTTCTGTTAAACTTGTTATCAGCTGTTGCTACTATATCATGTAATATTACCGCGTAGGCCTACTTGTCAGTTACAATTTATTTCATAAGTCATTTACATGCGTAACATGACTCACAGATGCGCCGGTGAATAAGCTGGTCTCCCTGACGTGGCTTTTGTGTGGCGTTGAGAAATTTCGGAGATTTACATTACATTACAAGAAGACGTAGGCACAAAAGCAGGAAAAACTCGGGAAGAGAAATACAAACTGCACCAACAATCGGTGGCGAAAACGGTTCAAGACGACCCAGAAATGTCGCTCGCCCAGTGGCGGCGATCTTGCTTGACAGATGGGGGGCATTTCTGAACTGATCTTGTCAAAAACGTTTTGAACTGATCTGGTCAGAAAAGAGGTAAAAAATATTCTTCAAAATGTGGGGTTCCTATGTAGGGCATGTTCCCCCCCCTCTGTTAAAGTTGTCACCCTCGACCCCCAAGGATCGCCACCCATGCGCTCGCCCACGTATCGTCATCGTAATCTCCAAACTTCTAAAGCGCCACTCGAAGGTCAGGCGCAGGGCATCAGCCTATTCACGAGCGCTGCGTCAAATCAGAGGGGTTTTTGACGACGATTTTACAGTTATTTTTTACATTTGATAACTGTCTGATAATGAACAATAGGCCTAGTCTATTTTGATGACAAAACAGTTGACAAAACGCTAACTGAGGAACTAAACCAATTTACCACGTAAAGGTTTTACCTTATCGGGACACTGGATCATCCAACGAGCTCTAGGAGGTCAAGGATAAAAAGCTTTATTAAGGAGATCTATTGTCTAGTTATAATGTGTCCAACCAAAATATCGGGGGTTCAAATCCCAGCCTCGGCAGAAATTTGTTTCGAGACTTCTGTTCCACATGCATGCGTCCTCTAGCCAACTCTAGCACGGTCCCAACACGGGGACCTTAAATGGTGTGGCACCCCATTCAAACGGGCAGCGGTGGTGAAGGATCTCACCCGATCAATTCATTGAAAAATGAGCAGGGTCGAGGCCATATAGGCCTACGGTCGCTATAGAGTAGGCCCTATAGAAACTCGCGTAGGCTACATATTAATGCATTTACATTTACTCAGCAAGGATGAGTAGGCTAGGCCTACACTGACCGTACACTGTCGGTGGGAAGATGAGATGGCGAGGGAGAGGACTGGCCATCTGCCCTCATATTATGCTGAGGCTAAGAAAAACGAAGTCGCCAACAACACTTAAATTCATACCCGCGGCTGCCTCTCAAGGCTAACGATAGGGCGGATAGGCCTATAGGCCTAAACCTACCATCATCGAAACCATTCCCATGGGCGTCTATCCCCCTAAGTCATTGGAGCAACTTCCACTTCCCCCTCTTTTCCCCCTCCCCTTCCTCCCCCTAAAATGGTGGCACGCACAGTGACATCTCTCCCCCTATTTTTTGGATGGAGCATTTGCTCCACGGTTTCTATGGTGTAGACGCCTCTGACCATTCCCCAAGTGGGCCAAGTCTACGGTGGATTGTGTTTAGAACTGGAAGGTGACATAATGCGAGAGGTCAGGAACAGCGAAGAATCAAGACAGTAGTAGTGGAAAAGTAGGCCTAATACATAGAGTCTCACATAATTATGTACATTGTATAGGCCTAGGCCCTATATATTGGCCTACATGAGGCTATGTATAATTGTTAGGGACAGTAGAAAATCACGAAAACACGGCAAACACGGAAGCCGTGTTTTTCGGCATTTGCCGTGTTTTCCGTGATTTTTTATATTTGCCGTGTTTTTGTAAAAAATGCCGTGTTTGTTGCAATTTTCCTGGCAATTCTGTTGATGCAGAACGGAGCGTTAGCCAATACACACTGGTGAATGGACCTCAGCGTCAAAATATGACAGATGACAATTTAGCGCTTCATGTTATGATGGTATAGCCTAATTGGTATTCAATGCTCGCAGCTAAACTGTTACAGCAAGAAACCAATGACTGACAAATGGTTGACAATTGTCAATTTGTCAATGAACAATGAATATGAAAGATAAACATATAATATGTTACAAGAAAACTGTGAAATTTTGATGCTGTGTTTTTGCCGTGTTTTTCGCGATTTTTTTTAAAGTATGCCGTGTTTTTGGCATTTTTGTATCGTGATTTTCTACTGTCCCTAATAATCAGGGCTGTAGTGGTAAAATGAGAGGTGAGTACACGCTACCGGTTAGTTTTCCGAAACATATTAGAGGTGAGTATACGCTACAGTATTTTCTGAGTATACGCTACAGTATTTTAATATAAATAAATATAAATATTTTTTGAGGTGAGTATACGGTTTCTAGAGGTAAGTACACGCTGTATACCCGCGTATACCCTCGACTACAGCCCTGCTAATAATTGTATATACATACATTCATACATAAATACGTACATGTAGTACACACATACATAGCCTACACACATACATGAGTATGCAAGTTGAAACATACGAGCGTTAAGCTTTAGCCTGAATGACATCAAAGAATTGACAGAACGAACTGAATTGTGCAGCGAATTCCAGTCATTAGGTCAGGTATGTACATAGCATTGTGCGTTGAATTTCAAATAACATATTTGATGCTTTTGAAGCGCTTGTCTTTATTTTAAGAAATGCAATTAGTATTTTTCAACATCTTCAATAGGTGGCTCTGGTGCGTGCTTTTCACCGTTAGATGCTTTTGGTGGCTGTGAACGAGGGACTGTAATCGGTAAGTTCTGAACTGTCCGGTTGAAATATTTTTTCGGCTTAACATAAATGAAATAGTAATAATCTGAGGCAAATATCTGCTTGATCAGATAACTTTAAGAATATTTAATTAGGTTTTTCAAGAATTTATGTATGTTGTGGCCGTAAATTGCTACGGAAATAGTGTCGCGCGAAATGTTTGTCCGTTGTTCAATGAATCCAATTTCGTGAGTGCCGCAAAATCTGTCGGTGTTCGTTAAAAGAAGCAATGTAAGCCGTGATGTTGCTACAAAACTAAAATTATTGCATACATTTCCTATCATGTGCATTAGAATAAAGCAAAACCATAAGTCTGCGTCAAATTTTGCATAGTTCACGAAACTGTTTTTGTTTTTCCAAGTGTTTTGTTGAGAATTTGTGACCTATTTCGAACGGTATCGTTCCTTGGTCGGTTGTTTATCTGGACAAATGTTAAGTTTTGACCCATGCAAAGTAGAGATTTGTTCTGTTAAATGAAGCAGAGATGTTTTTCAACAAATGTTTGTTATTTCAGTGTTGTTTTCCAGCAAAGACCATTAAGATTTCCAATTTACCAAACGCGCGCATGAGACTCAGAATGTTCAAGATGGCCGCCGTAGTACCTTATGCTGTTTCTAAAAAAATGCAGTACTATTGCCTTAATTTGTACTTATACATAGTACAACGTTGTAATACTTCTGGGGAGTTAAGTATATTCTGTATGGTTAAAAATAAATAGATAAGTAATATTTATTTTTGTGCTACCTTGGATTCCAACATAGCATACTTATAGCAAAGCACTGCAGTATTATTCTACAACCATTTATAAGTCTTAATTTCAGCATTTTACAACAGTCTGAAATAAATGGTGTACTTTCTGCTGAAATTTGAATTTGTTGTCACTGTTGGAATAAGTTGATACCCCCTCCCTCCCCCATTTTGTTGACATAATTAATGGACGACCCATAATGCTAGACACTTTTGTGAATACCTTGCGAATTCCTGTTAAATGCAACGGGGTCCTAAATTATTTCAGTGTTTGGATGTGACTATGATATAAGGAAACTTCCATATGATAGAGTACTTGATGATATGGTTCCCATTCAGCGATGTTATCAGAAGCACCTTCTATGTGTGGTTGAAGGATTATCGCAGCAAAGTTTTGGACAACTTGCTACGGACAGCTGTTGTGAGTTTCCTATGCGGCATGGTGCGTAGGTGCTTCTATGCATTTTACACACTGGGTCATCACTGTACTGGACTTGTATTGTATTTTACATTTATAAAGTACTTCTAGCAGGATAACCATTCAGAAGCGCTCCCACTTTGAGAGACTCTGTAAGAAGAAACGAGTTTTAAGAAAGGCAAAGGAGGAAGAGACTCTACGAGCGAGAATAGAGGAGCGAACAGACGGAGGAACCTCATTCCATAGAGCAGGGCCAGTGAAAGCAAAAGACCTGGATTGAGCCACTGAAGTCCTGACACAGGGAACTAGGAGGTCACTAATCCAACACACTTGCTTTGTTTAAAACATAGTGACCAAAGTTTAGATCTGGATATTTTAATACTGGCTGAAACTGAATCTGGCATACATTGGCGTCGAGAGGGTGGGGCAAGGGGGCATTTGCCCCCCCCATGGATTTTGAAAATGATCTCATTTTCTCTGTTCATGAATAGCTATTTTATGCAAAAATTTCATTTTGCCCCCATAGCAAAATTTAGCCCGTCCTAGAAAAATTCCTGCGGACACCCATGCTGGCATAACACTGTTAATATAATCTAGCACACTATAAATACATGTAAACAAGTAGAAATTAGTGACAGTGGCAGCATTCCCAAGGTACTTGGTTGAGAAGTACTGTAGTCGAAATGAAGTTATATTTACTTGCCTCAGCCTGTGAATATCATTTGAGGCACACTATGCCCATGTTTTGATGTAATCAATTTTAAACATAACTGTTTGTACTTACTCTAGTCTGGAAGTCAGTGGACTGAATGAAGCAGCCTACTATCGCTTGAAGATGGACGTGATGAAAAAGGAGTTGCCAACATCCTTGAACCACTCTGCAATTGCTGAGCTGTCTATTTCACCTCACCAAGAAGACGTCTCTTCCGTCTGTGTAGATAGCAGTTTAACAAGTCAGATGCCTAGTGACGATGACGTTGTAACAGATTGTATCAGGATTAAAAAGCAGCTGGTAGATGACACGGCTAAGAATGGCTTTAGTCACTGTTTGTCTGCAGACAACTTCTGTGGTTCTAAACAATGTACAGCGTCCGAGGCGGTGATAGTTAACCACCGGATGGTAGGTTTTTGCAGTTCAGACTCCCAGTCACGGCTTAATCATACAGATGTCTTTCGGCCTCTTGTTGTGCAGCCCAAAGATTGTGCTGAAGGAAGTAACAAGTCTTGTGTCTCTGGTGTTCAAATCTTGCCGGTTTCAGTGCCAGGACATAGAAGAGGTCGTGCTGTGGAGAATGTAAAGCAAAACTGCACAGATGTCGTGCCAAACTGTACTGATTTTCGGAGCAGCTCTCTCGTTAGCTCAGAAATGTTAGGTTGCTGTACCTCAGAGACGGTAACTTTTCCATCGGGTGTAGAACCATTGCTAAACTATGCTGATAATTTGTTCGATGCTTCGATTATTGCACCAATCAGCTCGTTTGAATCTGGCATCGCTGTTCCGCGATCTTCAGACAACATCCTGTCCACTAGTTTTCAGTCGCTGCCTTTAGAAAATCACGATGTCTGCCAGAGTGTGATGATGACAGAAGTTCTCAAGATGGAGAAGAATCTGGATGGTTTCACATCTCTGCAGACGCTAACTTCATCCCCGCCCGACGGTCTGATGAACAGTCGTGTGTTTAACGTGGTTGAGCAGCGTGACTCTTGTTTGGACGACAGCACTAAATTGTCTAAGTCTCAGGGATTATCAGACAGTCACGAATCGCTTATGCGAATTCCTAACGGAATTTCGTGTTCTATTTATTCTTCAAAGTCCAACGTTTCGCATGCCAGTTTGTGTGCAGACGTTGGTATGACTGTTGCAAGTGACAGTTTGTTGGCAAGGGATCAAACTAGTGCATCCGTCTGTGATCTGATGATGCAGGGTGTTTCTGAAAGTGGTACAGTTGGTGGAAACATTCTTGCTGAAAACACATTTCCAACGTGCGATGTTAGTTTATCGACTATTGGTGATGGTGCATCTCTGGCAATAGACTCGGTTGATGGTAGTACCATCAGCTCGGAGGAGAACGTGCCAATACCTGATTCATTCCAAAGCTCTGAGTGTAAAGACTCAAAATTAAGCTCAATCGTAAATGAGGAGTTGCCCTCAGAAGTGATTGCAAAATCTGAAGACAGTCTTGGCAACCTGCTAACATCGCAATTGAGAGCTCCAAGGGCCAGAAAGTCATGTGGTCCTCGTGCAAAGGAACTGCGACAAGGTTTGGATTCTAGTCATGCTTCATTGCCTATTTCCGAAGCAAGGGATGGTTGTGTGCTGGAGTCCCCGACTGTCGTCACTGATGCAATGCCTGCTCGAACAACGCTGTCCAATATGACTATAAAGTTACCGGAGTTGGAAAACGTCCTTGGAATTGGATACAGGTCCCTGGACAAAATGGATGCCAAGACACTGGATAGAATTGTACTTGCAAAGGCACAGAAAAAAGCAAGACTGGAAGCCGAATTAGGGAGATCAAAAGTGCCTATAAAGTTAGAAGGATCGGGTGGGTGTTCTCGTAGTTACAGCATTTCAGAGAAAACTATGCACAACTGTTTATCCAATAAAGCTGACAAAGGAAAGGAAATTGGAAGGGAAGTCAGCCAAAGAACAGTCAGTTTGACTGAGGAAACATCAGGGAAACACCGCTCAAAAACATCTGTGGGTCATTGTGACGGTGACGATCTGCCAAATGGCTCGGGACCTTGTGATATTAAAGATGCTTCTAAAGAAAACAAATTTATTTCTGTAAAAACTGAAAAATCATGGAGCGAAGATGGCAGCGAGTCTGTAATGAATTCTGATCATGGAAGTGGTAAAGGTTTATCTGAAAAGTGTGAGAATTCCGTAACACAAATGAGGATGAACCATGAAAATAGGGAGTCGAGCATGTCTGGTCATACGACTTCAAACTTACCCTCAGTGACAGTGGCTAACGGTATGATCTTTAAGGCCAGAAAGTCACAGGGTTATGCTTTTGGAAGGGTTAAACGTGTCCATGATATACTTAACTCGCCAGAGTTGTCGTGTCCAGCATCCATGACAAAAACGATTGCAGGCCTAACCAAGCCTTGTGATGCTTCAAGTTTTGCAGCGCAGGATAAACCGAGGAAAGGGGCAGCCTCTCCCCATCAATTTGTGAAGCCAAAAAATACAGTAAGTTTCTATAATTAATATTAATATTGTTGTAGCCTTGCTATTAATTTTATGCACCAATAGTATCACTATGTTGTTATGTTTAGTCGTTTCCAGCATCCAGACTGAAAATTCATATATGGCTGCACCAAATTGTTTTTGACTCTTTTTTTATAAACTGACCTGTAGTCAATTTTCCATGCCCAACGAGACCTGGTGACTGCTTGGCTTTCTTTTGGGTTTTGGATAAGGTCATGCACTGTTTGTTTATATGTTTGTTTTCAACCTTTATGGAATTATTGTTATTAAATATTGTTATTATTAGGCATTTGTGAAGCGCCACTATCTAATGACCAAGCATCAATCTATGGCGTTGAGCAAGTGCGTGTGAAAGATAGTAACCGTCTCAGGGGAGGATCGAACTTGTGCTCTCTGTGTTACTGGACAAGAGCTGTAACCAGTTGGCTAGTGTGTACCACATGGAAGATCATTATCCATAGTTGACAGTATCGCAAGGTGTGCCTGCTAGAGTTCTGCGACAAGTGCTGCCTTCTGAGAAATCATCTGCAGTGCAGCTATTTCAATTTTCCGCATCTGACATCTCTAATAGGGCTGCCAACTTTCAGCAAATGGCAGAATTGAATTCCAGTAAACTTCCTAGATTTGTGATAATTTCTGTGAGTTCACAGTCATAGGAATAATTGCAGGTGTTTCATTGTTGCGTTTTGGTTTTGTAGAGTTCGCAGTCGCTGGCAGGTATAACTGGAAAATTTTCAGAGAGTAAGTCATTTGGGCCTTGTTGTGTTTCTTAGCTGTGAACGAACAACAACTAGGCAGGCAGTTCAGAAATGGTTTTTTGTTCCTTTTGTAAACAATTTTGAATGGGTTGTTTTGCATTGTTGGTGGTTCAAAAACAAGATTCTACATGTACCTTACAATTTGTTGGTGGTTCAAAAAAAAGATATTCTACATGTACCTCACAATTTGTTGGTGGTTCAAAAACAAGATTCTACATGTACCTCACAATTTGTTGGTGGTTCAAAAACAAGATTCTACATGTACCTCACAATCTTTACTAAGCATTCAGGCAAATGTTTATACTTGCTCAATTTCCCAGCACAGTCTCCGGAACTTTACATTCAAAGAGGAGTTATCAGCTACTCCTGTCTCACAACACATTAGATTCAAATATATGTAACTAGGTAGAACATCATTTGCGTGCATTTTATGTGCCAGGTGAAAGAAAGCAAAGCCAAGCTGAAAATAAAAGTCCAAGTCTCAAAAGAAAGCGTGAGTGCTTCTGGGTCTTGTGCTAATTCAATTCAATTTTTTTGCAACCAATTTAAGGACAAGTCAGTGTAGGAAAATAAAGAAATCACAGTTCATGGCAACAAGGGGAGGCCCTGGAGGGAACTGAATCCCGCTAAGTAGGGTCACCTAATTCACAATTCCAGTTACAATTCTAGTTCTTCATCTTCCTGTTCACAGAAGTACATGACATTGTAATAATTTTTGAATTTTTACACATCAGATATGTGACCTTCACATTAAAAGCAGGCCTGGAACGCTATTTAAGGATTACTTGGCTTTGTAGTTTACTGTTTACTGTTGACAATTTCTCTTTTCTACATTGTATTACAGTCTAACCCCATGTTTATTTGGCTTCTTAACATGTTGAGCGTGTACTAAAAGCGACTGGGAAAATAATGCATCTTGTCGATAAAGTGTTAATGTTCATGTCTTGATAGCCATAATAGAAAAGTCGTAGTTCCCTTGTTTGTTTTGTGAATAGGAGCTATATAAATGTCCTGATAAATTATATGGCAATATACATCTCAGGTTACATTTTTTCACGGTGTAAGGTAAAACTTACTTTGTGTGCAGTAGCTGGGTATGATAGTTTTTGATGCAGTTTTCCAGGACCCTTGATATTGACCTTCATGGCTTGGCTTTTGTGTGCCATCAGTTGATGCCTTATGCATTAAACGCTGGCTCTATATAAATTCCTAATGATGATTAATTATAAGTTTTGAGGTGGTAGGAGGTGGTATGTTAAGTGTCTAGATGACATTTGATCTGATTTATTGGCAATAAATCTGTAAAATCGATTGTTTACAGCAAATGGCCGCTTCTGCTCCCCTTTCAACCCAGATGGTCATCCTTCAAGTTAGTCTTATTTGCAGTCTAGGATTTAAAACTTTGAATCTAACATTACTCGCATGTTATTGGACTTTCACAAGGTTTAACGTAGCATTGCATTGAGAATTATTGCCAGTTGTGATCCAGCAGTTGCCATTTTGATCGTGTTGAGCCAGTACTGTGACCTTGGGCAAATTGCTGAAACATGATTGTTCTCTTCAAATTCGATATGGGTATCGGCTGAGGAGAAAATTCCACGTGGTTGACTTGGCAAGCATCACAGAAGCGAACTCGGATGCTATATACTTGATAACACATGAGACAGTTGTGAACAAATGGCGTAAAACCAAACAAAAGTACACATTTGCTTTGAACTAAATTTTGCAGCAACCGAATGTGCAGCTAGCGAGATCCTTCCTTACAAGGCAAGTTGAACCAATCAGCTAATGTGTCCAACATTGACTAACTGGATACATAGCTGAGGTGCTGAAATACCTCCTCCCTCCATGGCTCTTAAACCAGCAAGGCATTAGTCCATGTATCCTACAATGGCCAGTGCATTGCAAAACTTGATGTTTATGGTAGTAGCTAAAAATGAACAGTCTGGACTCTCTACCTGCTTCTTCTGTGAGCTGTCAAAACCGGACTTTAAAGATTGCCACAGCACTACATCTGTTGCCAAGAATATCATGGATGTAGTGTTATCGAGCATTATACTTCGAATATGTAAACTCCAGCATTGGCTACCTATGAACTTGCCATTCATCGAACAGTTTACCATCATGAAGCAATAGTACCTGACAAGCCAACCGTTTTGGGCTTTTCCTGATCCAGCGACAGTAACATTTTATGTCAAATTTGTCTGTTGTAAAATGTAAGGATTTGTCTTGCATTTTAAAAATGCTACTTGCTTACTTAGCACAGAGAGTACAGGGTTGAGCCTCCTCTGAGATGCATACTGTTTAAGGATCCTGAGCAAGTCTTTACTCAGTTTCTCAGTGTCGTTTGATAGTGGCGCTTAATAAATGTGTAATAATAATGATAATAATTTAGAATAAAGAGTCGACATTTTATCACTGTAAAGACATTTGAAATTTCTTTATGTTGGCTTAAGGCTGATGTGAAGGAGGAAAGTGCAACAATGTAGAAGACTTGTAATGTGAAAAACTGTCCTTCACATGAAAAATGTTACTTCTGTTATTAGAATCAAAAAGACAGAAGTTGATGTCACATGTCGGGGAATCTTATCTCGTTTCTCCTGGGAAATCTGCAGTAAAACGAGACATGGGTGTTGCACGCAATTTTGAGAAACATGATACACTGGAAAGAGCTTCTGTATCTTCGTCATCTTCTGCAGATGTTAGTATTTTCATCAAATCTTCCTTATAACAGTACAAAAAGGTATTTCCAGATTTTTTCCATTTTCCTCTGTCTTGAAGTATACTTTAACGATGAGCTGCATTGTCTTCCCAGTAGCTTTTAGTGCACTCTTGTCATTAAAGTGAATACGCTGAGTACAGTACATGGTTTACTGGGAAGATTGAGTGATGTTTGGAACGACTAGCCATCCTTCATCATATGCCAGTGCTAAGAAAATAAGTTGGTTACACCAATGCTCCCACTCTGGGTTAGCTTAAGGGACTGCTCTTCCTATTGTGCATCATTATAAGTTGGAATCATTCAGTCATGGCTTTATAATTTAAATTTTGTTATATAGCTTGATTATGGACGTGGACCCCATATTTAAACTGAGCTTTAGGATGTAGCTTCATTAAAATGAAATCTTGTTATAATATGATTTTTGGCACAGATTCCAAAGTTATCATACACATAAATTTTCTACATAATACAGTATTTGTTGGTGAGGTCTTGGATTGACATGTTCAACTGACTGCAGCTTCAGTTTGAAGCAACTACTGACTGATGCTTTCGTGGGTTATGATAGCAGGCTAAATTGGATTTTTATAATCCTATATGATTATTAATGCTTTCGACACATATTCATCCTCGGCATTTTTCCTCAGGACACCTTTATCCTAATTTTTCATTGCAACTGTACTAGTGATGAATGTTCTTTTTCACCTTTGTAGAATTTCTCTGTCAAGCTACCTCGCAAAGCAGCGGATAAGATAAGTTACCCAGTTACCCCACCTAGATCACCGGAAGTCTGTGCCAACCAGTCATCTGATGAACTTTCCTCAGTCAGTATCTTATTATAACTAATCTTATCTAATGACACCTACAGCAGTGTTATCATAATGTCCAGGACTTTAGACGATGGTCGCTTAGAGTGAAATTGCAATCAAAATTCATAATCCATTGGAAAAACGAGGTCAAAATCTGATAGATTTTAAAATCAAAGCTCTTAACGGAATTCCGATTCATAGTGCTGTTTAAATTAAAGTGTGCTCATTACTGAGATTTTTTGTAGCGCATGTTAATCATAAATTTATAAACTAATTATTTTTAATTAATTATTTAATTGTTAATTTTTTTGGATTGTTAATTTATGAACTAATTATATTCCTGTCCTACATTTATGTGGATTATCACTGTTTCACTCATTTCATGAGATTTCAATTCGATCAAGCTTGTGATTCTTGTAATTGTATTTGAAAATGTAATTTGAAGACAAATTTGATGACATATAAGGACACAAGAGGTAGCTGTGTCTGGACTGTAAGCTACCTAGAGTGCCATTATACTTCTAGGAAGGAATTTTCTTTAGTTTAATAAAAATTTAATAGAAAGACTTGCTATAGAAATTGTTCTTGTAATCACGAATTTGTACAGCACCACTTAGAGATACTCCTGAGTGGCCTTTGGCTGTTATAACTCAGGAACTAGTGAGCAATCAGTGGTTGTTTGGAAGTGAATTTGTATTCTGTTTGTGCTACTGGAGAGTTCGTATTTAGATCCAAGAAGTCAGAGGCCAGAAGGTATGCTAGGGTTGATTAGGAAGTTGGACAAAATTTATTTTGATTCTCTGTATGAAAGACGTCATGTCCAGAGTTTGAGACTTGCCAACTGAATTGGAACAAAGCCAGATTATTCTTAGCATGCAACCCCTTCATTGGTGTACCCTTATTGTATCTCGAAATTCATAAAGTGCCTCTCGCAGGATAACTTGTGTGACATGGAACTTACCTAGAATGTCCATTAGAAAGATAAAAGCCATTTTCAATGTTTAAAAACTCCTGCCTTGCCAGTCTAGAGTGGGTTTAGAGTTCTTTCAAGTGTAGTGTATTGTATAAGTATTTAACAGTGTTGCTGATTTGATATTTTTCTTGATTGGGTAGACTTGAAAATACATTTTTTTTACTATAGCTGAGTTGTGTTTAAATGGAAACCTTACTTAAAGATCTGTTCTGCTTTTGTTTTGTGACATCTGTAGCAGATGAACTCAGATACCAATGGATATTTGAAGCCACATTGTTGTTGTAAAGAGTCCGTTACGTTAAATCTAGAAAACGTTGCAACCTGTCAGGCTCTCGAGTCCATCGATGGAAAGGTAATCAGTATTCATTAGCAGTTTTGGACTGAAATCCTGACAGATTTGTTCATTTCTGTTGAAAAATGTTACTTTTATACATATCTGTATAGGTAAACACATACTTATGCACATACTGGTATGTAAGATGTATGTATGAAGAGGAAGAAAAATGGCCTCTTAAGCTAGCCCTGAGGCAGCCATGGGTATGAAGTGTTAGTGACTTCATTTTCTCAGCCTCGACATATGAGGGCGGGTGGCCAATCCTCTCCCTTGTCATCTCATCTTTCTTCTGACAGTGTACAGTCAGTTTACTCAGTATGGCTGAGTTGGCTAGGGGGCACAGGTGGAGCAGGAATCTCCAACCAAATTTCTGCCGAGATGGGATTTGAACCCCCCCGACCTCTCGATTGACAGTCCAGCATAATAACCACTACACTATGAGATTTACTTCAGTACTTGAAGAATGTGTGTCTGAACAGTATATGCACGTGTCAAAAGATGTTAATCCCTGTGGAACCAATTTGCAATGCTGAGTGGTAAAGTGACTGTGTATTGTAAATGTTTTTCACACTTCTGCTCTACAAATGACACCCTGCTCTGATGTTTAAAACGTTGGTAGCAGATTTTTGTTAATTCCTTTGTTTTTATGCTTCTACCAACAACAGATCATTGGTTGTATGAGAAGATGGACGAATAAGAAGATCGTGCGTCCGTCAACACGGATCCCATTCATGGCAATGTGTGATAGGCATGTGGAGCTTCTTTCAGACCACCAATGCTGTCCAGGCTGCGGCCAGTTTTGCGTTCAGGTAGGCTAACAGCTTTTTCGGTTGCTGGACCTACTTTTTGGAACTCTCTCTCTCTGTGTCTGTGCGCTTTGCTCAGTCGCTTGTGTCATTTCTGACTCAACTTAAAACGTACACTTTCAAATTGCTTATCCACCATGATGTCTGTCTTACGGACTAATCTTCTGGATGTTGACCTGATTATGGCTTGGTTTTGATGTGCCTTCGGTTGATGCCTTGTGCATTAGACACTGGCACAATAGAAGTTACTAATTACAATCACCGAATCAATCCTAAGGTTGGGTCTCAGCTTCAGGCTGCTAAAAAAGCTGAAGATTTGACCATAAAATGGTCAACTGACCTGAAAAGAATTATTAATTATGCATTTATTAAGTGCTACTGTCTAATGACCAGGAATCAATCGATGGTGCTGAGCATTTGTGAGGGGCTCCTACCAGTGTTATTTTCGTTCCTAAAATCATTTTAGTTTTAGTTTCTATTTCTGTCAGGTGTCAATCATTTCTATTTAGTTTCAGTTTTAGTTTTTCATTTTTCAATCATTTTCGTTTCTATTTCGTTTCTATTCCTGAAATCGTTTTAGTTTAGTTTCAGTTTCTCAAAAACAAATCATTTTAGTTTTCGTTTTTCAAATCATTTTAGTTTTAGTTTTCGTTTTTCACATCATTTTACTTTGAATGTAAGTTCTGAAAAAGTAGGTTAGCATACCTTTAATGAAGAAGAAAGTACTCGAGACCCTTATTAGCGGGACTTGGGTCCTTTCAGGTGCCTCAATTGTGCTCATCCGAGCATTCATAGTGCAAGACGATTTATGTATAACTCGTACTGTAAACGTTTTGATGGACCAATAAACTGGTGGTTATGGTAACTTATGGTTATAAAAAAGTTGGTTATAGACTCTAGTCGCCTTATATATTCTGTAGAATCAGGTTCTTTCCTTGAAATGCAAGCATCCAGATTCTGTATTTACGGGCTTTCCCTATCCCCCACTTTACGCTTAGACTGTGTTTTCTTGTTTCTATCTTCCTTTGAATTTAAGAGTGTGTGAACCTCGGCATGGTTATGACCTATGTGTGTTTTACGATTTGTTGGCTTTTACCTGTAATAAAAAATTACAAAACATGTTTCTTAGTGTGATTACTACTGTATATTTTCACATACTAAAGCAAGGGTGTGTAGCCAAAAGAAGAATACGGAAAAAGTAGCGAGTATGATGCGTAAATTGCGTAGTTACGTACCAGCTATGCGAACCCCACACGGCTCTCCTTTGTCATTCAGAACTGCACATCGGCTTTTGTCGTTATCTTCTTCATATATAAAGTATTCCCATACAATACTTTCGCATCTCCTACCGGATAAAAGCTTTACTAGACTCATTATTAATAACAAATTTCTTAAACACGAACCCACCCACCGTTTGAAATAAGTTGTAGACCGCAAACAGGAAGTTGTATCCTGACAATAGTTTTAGACATGTAGACATGCGCCGTTCAACAGTCGCGCCGATAATTTAATAATAGAGATCGTTTGAATATTCAATTTCGAATCTCGTTTTTAATAAAATACATGGTTGGATTTTCAATACTTTTCGTTCCAAAAATCATTTTCGTTTTAGTTTTTATTAGTTTTACATCCATTCTTTTTCGTTTTTATTTAGTTTTCGTTTCCAAAATCTTTTTCGTTTTCGTTTTTATTTCGTTTCCATTTCTAAAATCTTTTTCGTTTTAGTTTTCGTTTTCGTTAACGATTGACTTTTCTTTTTCGTTTTTATTTCGTTTTCGTTAACGATAATATCACTGGCTCCTACGCAGTAACTGCCTCAAGAGAGCCTGAGGCTTGAACCTGTGCTATCTGTTTACAAGGCGAGTGCTCTAACGAATAGGCTACTGTGTCCCAACCATTCATTTTATGCGTGTGTGTTTGTGTGTGTGTGTGTCAAACTCATTAGAGGAACCATTTATAAGTACCTCTAAAAGTGCTTGTAACTGTCAAAACGCTGTAAACTGAAATTGATGCGTCGTGCTTGTTTCCATTTTCAGGGAGAATTTTATCAATGCAAGCAGTCTTCCACCGGCGAGGTGCACACGTTTCACCGTCGCTGTCAGGTTTTCCACGAGAAAGGTTACTTCTGTCCTCACTGTGGTGCTGAGTCCATTCAACAGAGCATTGTGCTCCAGGCAGCAGAACGATTTTCATCATCACAAGATGCTCCAAAGTGTGTCAGGTATAATAGTCATCTGTACCATATTCTGCTGTACTTAGTTCTTCCCATGCAGATCTGCACATCTGGCAACGCATCTTCTCCAATTTGTTGCATTGTTTCTATTGATAACAATATATGCGCAGGACAGGCCTTTCAACACTCTCCATCAAGTTTCTCTCTCTCTCTGTCTCTCACACTGCTTCTCCCTCCTGGGTGTACATTTCCGTCGGGATAGGTCTCATCCAACATGTCAGGTGCACCCACACCACTCGCCTAGCATTCTAGTATTTTGTATAGCTATTTTCACGCAAAGGTCAGCAATCTTTTTTTTTATTGCAGCAGGCTCGCAAGAAATGCCAGACTTGGATTTTCGGCAACAAGAAGGCAGAAAAGAGATGGTTCGGTTTGCAGTACATCAAACAGCATTTCAAGCGCCACTTCAAAAAACAGCCAGCCAGATGGTGTGTTCACTTTTATCACAATTTGTAATAGATGCCGTTTCTTTATTTAAGATTTAATTTGTTTGAAGAAGTTGTTTGTTTTGTTTATTTATAATTTAGAAAATTCTTTAAGCTGATATTTTGTGATAATACTTGGTGCTGATTTCTATAGAAACTGAAGACGAAATTGAAATTAGTTGTGGCAAATGTACTTCAAAGTTGTCTTCAAAATCATAATAAGTTTTCTGAATGGATATTCTGCCAATGGAAAGCCACCGTTGATCTCCAGTTGTTAACAATGCAATGCTCCAGATACCATTGATTTTTTATTATGAATTTATTAAGCACACTATCTGATGACCAAGCATAAATCGATGGTGCTGAGCAGCTGTGAACAAAGGACTTGCTCAGGGTCCCACAGTGAGTCTTGAACCTTTACTCTCCATGTTACAAGGCGAGCACTCTAACCATCGGCTGCCATGTAAAGACAGTGTTGAACCTTGCTTTGAATCTGAGAAATATAAACATTGATACAAAAGATGATTGGTACGGGCCAAACGTTTTATAATTTTTTTTAAATTGAGTGCTTTTTTGGCAATTTTGCAGAATCGAATTCACTTGGGATCAATCGAAAAGAACTGGAGGCTTCTATTGCTGCTTTTATGGCTCTCGGGAAAGATAAGTGAGTTTGTTACGCCTCATTTTGCAAGTACATTATATTGAGCAAAGAACTAATTTGTCCAGTAGAATACTTTAATTTCAATATTATGCTGTGAACTGGTGATTGTTTATCAAACCTTTACCACGGATCAGTGCTTTTCAACATCAGCTTCGATAGTATATGACAGGCTATGCTAACATTCCAATTTCATAATATTGTCATCATTTATTACAACTATACGTTTGTTACTTTGCAAGATTAAAGCTAAATTAGGCATAAAACACTGTATATTAAATATTATTGAATAATATTGTGTTAAGTTAATGTCAAGAACGGTTTGAGTACAATAAAAATTGTGATTCTGGTCATCATTCCGTGGCCCGGGAACCATTCACTCACTAACAGGTACCGTGGGCTGTGAACCACAGTTTGAGTAGCACTGGTCTAGAATATCTAAAATGTGATAGCTGTGTGCTCTACTTTCAAATTTATCCGTGATACATTTGAAAACTGTTTGTAAAAGGGAGTTAAGAATTCGTCAACAATATAGGAACTTAATAAGAGCATTTTTTTAACAGTAGCTTTGTGATGAGCCGTATGTCAAAGCTTAGTATTTGGGATGAGAATGCTGAGCTGTGTCACAGCCTGGAAAGTGAGAAGTTGTGAGTGTTGCTAGATTCTTAATTGCAGTAATCATGAGAATATATTTTTTAAATTCAATTTCAAATCCTGTCATTTTGGATGCTGATAATTCATAAAAAGAGTTAATGAAAGGAAGTCAAGAATAATTTTATATTTATTGCCAGGACCATTATTATTTTCTGAAGCCATTGAGCTTCTGTGAACAATTTTGCCAGTAGATGATTGGCTTTTAGGCTTATTATATGATTGTGGAATTGAATGAAAATAGTATCATTGCATGGGAAATGATTAATTTTCTGTTTTAGGCAGAAGAAGATTCGTCCCTGTGCCAAGAGCTTCTATGCAGCATGCAAGAATGGAGAACTCGACCGAGTTCTTTATATGATAGGTGAGTTGGTGTCTTCAAATATGCTAATGAGAGAATTTATATGTCTAATGTTGCATTTTCTGTTTTTTATTATTGTTATTGTTATATGACGATTTGTGAAGCGCAAATTAATATAACCGGATATACCACAAATGCATTATCAGTAGCGTTTCCTAGTCAGAAAGTTCCAGAGCATACAATTCAATCTGCCTTACCATTCGTTCTTGGTTCATTCATTCATTCATTCAAAAATTTAATATAGCGCACCTTCAAGAAACCTACTCAGAAGCGCTCAAGCGCTTGGTATTGACAAAGCACTCTGAATAGGTAGTATGCTGGCCTATAGTACCAGAGTTTTGCTGGTTTATGGTTCTCCAACAACAGGGAGACACATTAGAATATTGGCTGCAAAGGTTTTTTGGGCTGTTGAGATGGGTTGTATTTCTAGAGCCTCGGTGAGTTTACGGCTGGTCAAGTTTGTAATTGAGTTTGTGTTTATGTGATTTTACAGATGAGGGAATTGACCCAAATCTTCGGCCAGATGACTACACTGAAAGTTGTCTCCACATTGCAGTCCGGCATGGCCAGAAAGAAGTCGTCAAGCTATTGCTTCAGGTATTATTCTCTTTACTTTGTCCTTGAGTGCTCGATAGGTAAGTGGTTAGCGTGCTGGACTGTCAGTTGAGAGGTCGGGGTTTCAAATCTCTGCCAGGGCAGAAATCTTTGTATAGATTTCTGCACCTCTAGCAAACTCATTTGTAATGAATACACCTTGCAAACTCGGCTATAATGAGCACACTGACTGTCGGTGGGAAGATGCGACGGCAAGGGAGAGGACTGGCCAACTGCCCTCATGCCAAGGCTAAGAAAATGAAGTCACTAACACTTCATACCCATGGCTGCTGCGGGGCAAGTTTACGGGACTCTCTTCTTCCTTGAAAAGAATGGTGTGAAGTATTTGAAATATGAAAGTGTGAGATGTGATTTAGCACTGCTTGATACAGTTCAACTGTTAGCCCCAGCCTAAGAAGAGTCCTTATCCTAAGGATATGGCTTTTTTATATTTTATTTATTTTTATTTCTATTTGATATAATATTCCTAATGAAGGTATATACATATTTTTACTGTAATTAATGATCATGGTTGCAATGTATTAAAGCACTGGACTGCAGTTGTTTGGATAATTATTATAATGAATTAATTATTTATGATTATAAGGATTTATTGTGTGTGCAAAATGAAGATATGGAATTTTGCATTTTGGTACTTTGTAGAATTTCAAAACATGCTGCATACCAGTTTCTTTTTTAAATAATTAATCCCAGCTGAACATTTCGTAAGACAGTCTAATTTAGTAGAATTCACTATGCAGATTCTAACCCTGAGCCTTAGGTAGGTTAAATCACCCATTCAAAGCACTTGATTGTCAAATGGATTGAATCTGATTGTTTTTTTCTTTTGCAGGCAGGTGCTTTGCCAAATTCACTCGATCTTAGCCTTTATACTCCCGTCATGGTGGCCGCTGTCAGCGGTCGTCTTGCCTTGCTTGAGATCCTAGTCGGAGCTGGTGGTTCATTACATTACAGGGTATGAGTCAAATTAATAATATTGACAATAAGAATATTAATAAGTCAGTTATATAGTAAAACAGTGCCATGGGAGGTGCTTGATAGTGTAGTGGTTAGTTTGCTGGATTGTCAATCGAGAGGTCGAGGTTCAAATCGCTGCCAGGGCAGAAATCTGGTTCGAGATTTCTGCCCACCTACAGGTCCTGCGCCCCGTAACCAACTCAGCTATGATAAGTACACTGACTGTACTCTGTTGGTGGAGATGAGGCAGCGAGAGAGAGGACTGACCACCCAACTTCATATGCTGAGGCTTAGAAAATGGCTAGCTTAAGGAACTGCTGTTCTTCTATGTAGTGCCATAACACAGCAATAAAGAGTTTGCCACTAGGTATAAGTATCTAGTGCTGTTGGAGAGTATAACTGCAGATAGTTGGTGCCCAAGTATAGGAATTTGTACTTCGGGATAGCCGCATTGCACACAGCGGGTACACACGGTTGCGGGTGCATGCAGTTGGTGCCCAGGGGGTAAGTTTGCTCTTTCTCCATTATTGTTTTGTTCGAGTTGTATGCATAGGACTCGCTTTTCTGTGAACTTTCAGGTCTTTGAGGAAAGTATATTTTGGCTTTATTCTGTATTACTGTGTGTCTTTGTTTCTCTGTTCTTGCCTTTGTCTGTCAGTTTCTGTCTTCAGAACTGTATATTTGTCCTTTTTTGAATGTCTTGCTTTGTCAACAGTGGATGTCATGAGTGAATGGTTGTTTTTTAGGCTGTTGATGGTATGACAGTTCTTCACCTGGCAGCTAAATCGGGTCAACTTGACATAATTCACTTCCTGCTTGAAAATTATCAGTTGGATGTGAACGTTAAGGTTAGTTGCAAACATCACGATTTATAATTTATCTATTTAAAGGATTTCTTTTCTTATTTATCTAGACACTTGTGTAGTGTCATTATCATAAGACACAAATTAGCAGTGGTTGCTTTGAAATGAAATTGTTGTTCATAATCGATTAGACAGAGCCATATTCATTAATGTAACTGAGCACTACAGATTATTAATGAAGCTTGTGAAAGTAACTGTACATTGATATGTACGTTTGTATCAAAGCACTGAATAGTGCTCTTTAAGTAACTCACTAGGGCTTTGGCACAGTTATCTAGAAATCATTGAACAAATGTGTCTTAAATTGAGCAGAAAATGTTTCCTGAACTGTTAAAGATGCTAGTGATTGTATGTCCAGTGGCAGATTATGGCACCTGTTCTTGAGAGGTACTGCTGATGTGACAGCACAAAACTAGCATCAAGTAATGAATATCAAACACAAGTTGCTTGACTAAGTTCTGTTGCAATCGTTGACCATGTACACAGGTCTGATTTTCTTTAACTGGTTTAGTATTACTATTCTGGGTTGAACCTTCAATCAGTACCAAGGTGCGGCATTTCTACTCACTTTCCTCAATAAACGAACATTGTATTGTACTGTATTAGTTAGTGAAAGTATATGTGACTTAAGACTAATTTAAATCTTAGCCCGTGGGTTGAATTGTCTATCATTAACACAATACAGTTCTGTATTTGATATTGCCCTCCCTCGCACTTCTGAACTTCGGAAGTGTACACATGACCATATGACAGAACGTCGCTGGCGCCGAGCATATGTGCGTGAAGGACTTGCTCAAGGTCCTTACCCAGTGACCTCCTGAGTGGAGCCTTGAACGCATGCTCTCTGCGTTGCAGGCCAAGTGCTCTAACTGATCGACTACTGTGCCCTGATATTTTATTGTTTTGTTGTTTGCTTAGGATGACGGTGGATGGACTCCTGTGATCTGGGCAACAGAGTACAAGCACATAACTACTGTCAAATTCTTGCTCAAGATGGGGGCCAATCCAAACATACAGGACAAAGTAAGTCCTAATATTTAGTATAGTTGCTTTAAAAATTCAGAATCTAGGATTATCTAGTGTTTTGTAGTGTAATAACTATATTGTAAAATGTCAGGAACTTTCTTTAGAGTTTTAAATAAATTAGACAATTTTGTTGACAGTCAGTACTAATATAAATAGCAAATAATATCAGATGCCAATATTATAAAACTTAAGGATAATCAGTTAATTGTTAAGTTGGTGATTGACCTTTGATGTTCAGATTAAGTTGACTATGGTTCAAGGTTTTGGTCATTTAAACCAAGTTTTGATATATATATATATATAGCTCCAATAATTGGAGCTATATATAGATCTCCTGGACAGGGCCTAAAAGAATTCATCGGAGAATTTGAGCAAATGACCTTGAACTTAAAAGCAAATACTAAGGAAATTATACTACTTGGAGATTTTAACATTGATCTGTTAAAAGTTAACGACCACAAGGAAACCAATCTCTTTTATAACAGCTTGATCTCGCACCATTATCTTCCCGCTATTACAAGGCCAACTAGGATTACTCCTATCTCCAAAACATTAATAGATAACATTTTTTGCACTAGCTGGTCTAAATTACAACAAGCTTCTATTATTATTTCTGACCTCTCCGACCACCTACCTATTTTCGCCAACTTCTCATTTGAAACTACGCTTGTTAAAGAAAATATGCATATGGAAAGAAGATCTATTACTAATGGTGGGTTGGAAAAATTTACCAAAGCACTAGAAGAGATAAACTGGGAACGAGTATCGCAATATAGCATACAAGGAATGGTAAATGAAGCCTATGACTGTTTTATACACAGCTACATGGATGCTTATAATGACGCCTTTCCACTTCAAACTGAATTAAAAGGAAATAAGAATAAATATACAAAACCATGGATGACTGCAGGGTTGCTAAAATCCTGCAGGAAAAAAAACCTCTTATATACGAAATATCTAAAAAATCCCAGCCCTGCTAGTAGGAAAAAATTTATCACATATAGAAATAAATTCAAAACAATTAGAATAAACGCTGAACGTAACTACTATGCAGTAGAGTTCCTAAAACATCACAACGACTTAAAAGCGACATGGAAGCTAATTCGCTCAGCTATGCAACTGGAAGAGAAGCACATAAAAATAGACTCATTAATAATTAATGATAACAGAATAGATGACCCAGAGCTAATGGCGAACAAGTTTAATGACTACTTTATAAACTTGCCCAAGGAATTGGCTAGAAATATACCTGTTGCTTCTTGCTCTTATGAAGATTACATGCCTCCATCTAACTTGACATCTATGGGATTACTTTTAACCACCCCTGAGGAGATCATGAAAATTGGACATAGTTTAAAAAAAAAACCACACTAAAGGGTTAGATGGTATCGACCCATACTTAGCTTTGCCTAATCTACACCTAATTACTCGCCCACTAACTGAAATCATTAACAGCTCGTTAGAGAATGGAGTTGTACCGGACCCTTTAAAAGCTGCAAAAGTTATACCAGTCTACAAAAAAGGAAATAAGCATAATCTTGAAAACTATAGACCAATATCGGTGCTTCCGTACTTTGCTAAATTTTTAGAAAAAATTATGCATGATCGACTCAGCTCCTTTATCTATAAAGCCAATATAATCCATGCTTCTCAACATGGATTTCAAGCAGGACACTCCACTTTCATGGCATTACTCGACATGGAAGACAAAATTTCTAAAGCAATCGACAACAATGAATATGCAGTGGGTATCTTTGTCGACTTAGCTAAAGCTTTCGACACTGTCGACCACACTATACTATTAAATAAATTGAATAATTATGGAATTAGGGGAACTCAAATTAAATGGTTCAAAAGTTATCTTGAATTCCGCACTCAAAGAGTGAGCTGCAATGGCTCACTCTCTGCTGTTGGAAATATCACCTCAGGAGTTCCACAAGGATCTAACTTAGGACCGCTTCTGTTTCTATTATATATTAACGATCTTGCGAAAGTATCTTCTGCACTCTATTTCATCTTATTCGCGGATGATACCAATATCTTTTACTCTAACAGCTCATGGTTATCTCTCATTGAAACAGTAAATTGTGAGCTTACTAAAGTAAACAAATGGTTCGTTGTAAATAAGCTAACGCTTAATGTGGATAAAACGAATTTCGTTATTTTCAAGTCGCATAGGAAAATTAAACCAGTTAATTGGACACTATCTTTTGACGGTGTTCCTATTACTAAAGTTGACTCTACTAAATTTCTCGGGGTCTTTATCGATCAACACCTAACTTGGAAAACACATATTAATTATATATCCTTAAAAATAGCTAAAAACATTGGTATAATTTCTAGAATTACACACCTACTCCCTAATGAAATTAGATTGAGCTTATACTACTCCTTAATCTTCCCTTATCTTAACTACTGCAACTTAATTTGGGCCTCTAATTATGACTCTCGCCTACAAAAGTTAATTATATTGCAAAAGAAGGCGATTAGAATGATTGTGGGAGCTGGGAGAAATGAACACTCCAAGCCCATATTCAAGGATGCACATTTGCTAGAATTAAAGCAAATCCGAACTTATCAAATTGGAGACTTCCTCTACTGTTATCAACATAGTTTATTACCAGCCTCCTTTGCGGGGTACTTTACTCTTGCCTCAATGCTACATGAACACAATACTAGAGGAGCTTCGCTGTATAGACCCATTAAGGCACGAACCAATCTAAGATTATTCAGCATTAAATCAGCTGGACCGTCAATTTGGAAATCTATCCCCTCTGAAATCCGCTCAGCCAAAAATAGATTTGATTTTAAAAAACGATTACGAGCTTTCCTCCTAACTACTTGATTCGCCTCTCACTATGGATATATCACTAAAGTCGTCCTCGGGATCATCGATGGGGTTGCACTGGAGCCTGGCCCTGGAGTTTCTTATTTAAGTTTGTTATACCTAGTTAAGGATAGATAAGACTACACTTGCCGTGTACTCCCTCTCTTGAAATTACTTTTTAAGCATAATTATAACATCCTATCACAGTAGGAACTTCAGTGAGAGGCTAGTATTCTCGCCATCAAACTGATTTTAAAATTGACTTATTAGGGTATCCCTGCCCAGCGGGACATCCATCCCTTTAGGGACGCCCATTGCCGTCGGTGACAACTAATAAATTAATAAATTGCATTAAGAGTGTAATTCGTTTAACTAACTGAGATACCTGTAATGATTTATTGTTAAATGATTATTTTCTTTGATCAGATTAATATGAACCTTGTTAGCACATATTATGAACTGAATTGTAATTGATTTGTAAAGGATTGTCATTGATAGCAATAAAGATATTGATTGATTGATTGATTGATTGATTGATTGATTGATTGATTGATTGATATATATGCATACATGCATATACACATCATACCTACTTGCATACACACACACACACACACACACACACACACACACACACACACACACACACACACACACACACAATGGGTAATTGAAGGGCTCAGTTTATGGTATGATGTGAGAGGTCGAGGGGGTTACCCTGTGAGCTAGCAGGTTTATTGACCCTTTAGGTTTATCCTTTTGACATCAGCTGCAGAAAATTTTCTAAGTTATGTTATTATTTTCTGTTGTTGATGAATCGCTTGACAACTTCATTCATTCATTCAACGAGAACTGAATGCATTCTTCCTGGCTATTTTCAGATTACTTTGGGAGTCGCATGGCAAACTTAGAGCAATTCCAAGGGGAAAATGTTTTCACAGCTTCACTGGAAAACCCGTGCCTGGGTATTGGCGACCATTAATTGATGCTTTGTGCATTATAACGGGGATATAGAAGTCATTAGCCGAGACTTTAATTTTGGTTTATTTGTTTCCTCTTTTGTAGGAATTAAATACTGGTCTGCACTGGGCAGCTTATGCAGGCTGTTGTAGGATAGCAGAGATGTTTTTGAACTCAGGATGTGACCTTGAATGTGCCAACGAACATGGTGATCGACCCTTGTGAGTTATGTCCTTGGTTTCTTGAAAAGGATAATCAAAGTTACACAAGTACAATTTTTTCCGGACTATAAGTCGCTCCTTTGTATCAGACGATGTGTCAGAAAAGTGGAAAAATCTTTGTAAAATCATTAAATAGTGCCGTATCTGACACTGGCAAACACTTGTTCGGATCAGTCAGATAACCACATGCGCAGTGCTTTTGTGAGGTAAGCTTACTTAAAAGGTGATAATATTAAGTGTCTCGTTACATATGGAATATATATGCATGTACATATATACAATTATACATACGTACGTACTACTACGTACGTACATATTCTGGTAACCAACTTGGCTAAGCAAAGTGAGCATTAGCCTTAACACTGATGTGACATATATACATGTGATGTTATATATACATGTGACATTATACATACATGTGCCATCGTATGTTACTGTGACGTTATACATATGATGTTATACAATACATACATGTGATGTTATACATACACATGACATTATACATACGTGTGACATTATACATAGATGTGACATTATACATACATGTGACGATATAGATACATGTGAAGTTATACATACATGTACACATACATGCATGCAGGACTGCAGGTGCTTAGGCAATGTCTGATAGCTACTTGCGGAAAGCAGTTTGTCTTTGAGTTGGATTGTCAAACTGGGTTGGGTATTTTAGTTGCTGGCATTATATGTATTCTGTATTGCAGACACATAACCGCTCGACAGGATCATTATGAATGTGTGTCGTAAGTTATGGTTTTCTTCTTCAGTTGTGACAGGATTTTTAGACAGATGTCCTCTGCTTTAGGACAAAGTTTTAGTCTGATTTTAAAAGTATAGTGATTGTTTATGGAATAGCCTCTGTCATTATTTAATGGCACTTGTAGAAAATGCTTCACTACTAATGAGTAAAAATCTGTGTATATTTGAACCACTTGAATAAATGCTTTACTATTTTGGAGTAAAAATAACATTTGCGTTATTATTATCGTAATAATAATAAGACGATTTATATAGCTCCGTAGCTTGGCCAAGGCTGAAGAAAGGAGTGTGGTACACGAGTTAAAAATGAATGACAGTCGTATGATAGGTCTTGGGCTGTTACTTGAATATCTTC
This sequence comes from Allolobophora icterica, assembly GCA_963556255.1. NCBI lineage: Eukaryota > Metazoa > Annelida > Clitellata > Crassiclitellata > Lumbricidae > Allolobophora > Allolobophora icterica. The sequence goes on from OY744617.1 coordinate 13,001,897, forward strand.
AGGTATAGCACATTCTTTGCATGGTCATACCATTGCATTTTATTTGCTTCAGTAGTTGCCAAATTCAATTCAATTTAAAACTTTCAGGCATTAATTTCTGTGGAGCTGGCTTCTGTGGTGTTTTTAATGCAAATGTGTTTTGATGTTTTTAATTAATTAATGTTTTTTGTTCATGTTTAGTTTTCTGCTGATGCGTGGGGCTGATGCTGGGTCTCTGAACAAGGCCAACATGACGCCAGCAGAAGTATGGAACTAACTTCTCCCATTTTATTTTTATTTATTTATTACCGGGTATGTAGTTATTAAGCTCCACTATCTAATGACCAAGCATCAGTCGATGGCACTGAGCAATTGTGAGTGAAGGACTTGATCAGTATCCCTACACAGTAACTGTCTCAGGAGAGGCTTGCACCTGTGGTCTCCGCATTACAAGGTGTGTGCTCTAACCCATTGGCTACCATGTCACACATCTTTTACTAATGCTCTAAGCTATGATGTTACTATCATAATTTTAATCTACAGCTTTTATCCAGCGCATTTTACACTACACTGTATCCTTATTTTTTTTAACGCCCGAGGTACAATTATAATCATATTATTATTATTATTATAAATTGATTTGTAAAAGGGCAAGATAAACATAACTAAATGCCCATACTAACAAATACATACCACATATTTGTACAGAATTCAGTTTTAAACAAATTTTTCATGTTTACACTTTAGCTCTATCTTTGGTATCTGATAAAATGTTAAGCTTTTACTGTTAAAGAATGAAATGGACCAGAACTCGTAAAAATATATTGCCACGTGTAAAATATCTGGCATGCGAAGGGTTAAGCAGCTGCTAGCAAGATGAAAAGCAAACTGGTCTTCAACATCCTTTGAAGGCTCTCCAGTGTTTATATTGCTGACTCTTTGAAGCACTTTTTGTGCAATAAAAGTTTAAAATTCTAATTAAAATCATGAGATCAGAAGGCAGGCCTCAGTGAATGATCATGTTGGAAGAGATGAGTTCTCAGTCTGGCCGTTACTTTTATGATGCATCTCATATTCTTGTTTTAGTGCTGTCCAGAGAAAAGTACGTCCACTCGAACGGTTCTCCTCATCAACCAGCACATCAAGCGATCCGCTGCACTCCGTCCAAACCGACCTGAGCGACTCGTTCATCAGTGAGTTTATCCGATTCACAATAGCACTAAGTTAGCATGAGGGTGAGCATAAGGTAGCAAGAGGGTAGGCATAAGGTAGCAGGTGGGTAAGCATAAGGTAGAATCAGGTTAACCATAAAGTAGCATGAAGGTTTCATGAGGGTAGCTTAAGCTTCATTCATTCATTCATTTGGTATTTATATAGCACCTCTCCAAGGGAGGCTACTCAGAGGTTCTGCTGACTTCAGCATGACGTAACAGGACAGTTTTCAATCTAGTTTAGAATGCATCAGAGGGAGTTCTGGGGAGCAGGCTCAGCACCGTGGAAAGACCGTTCCATGCCGTTGGGCAGCATGAGGGTAAGCATGAGGTGACATGAGGGTAGAAAAATGGTGTCATGATGGTAAGCATAAGGTTGCAAGAGAGTTAGCTTAAGGTAACACTTAAGGGAGCATAAAGTAGCATGAAGGGAGCATAAGGTAGCTTGAGGGTTGCATAATGTAGCATTAGGTAGGTGGCATAGGGGTAAGCATGTTGTTTAGCATAAGGTAGCATGAGGATAACGGAGGAATGCTTAGCTTTGAACTGGAGATGTGAGTTCTAAGTTGACTGGGTACCAGTAAATTTATGCTGAATTTATATTATATTCTGTTAGAAACTTACCATTTACTTTTCCATGCAGAAGAGAACTTTAAACTGAAAACTATCTGTTCAGTAATAAAATTTAATACTTATACCTTTGAGCAAAAGGGTTGTTACACAGAATCAAACCTGCAACTGCATGATCCATGACCAAGCGTGTTACCGACAGCCCACCATGTTGCACTTACTTTGCTTGTTTTAATTATAATTTGGAATCATTGACTTGGCCTGAATTTAACCTTCTTTTTTGTCCTTAAAATAGCGATGTTTCGCTGGGTCGTGAATTCAATCCTGTAACGGTAGTCAATGGCGTTGACAACTCCGGAGTTCCAGAGGACTTCACGTATGTGGCTGATTATGTTGAGACAAACACAATCAACATAAATCGTGTGATAACAAGTCTTCGGGTTCGTTGATTTATCTACGCAATCATTCATTTAGTGCTCGTCATTTAGTATCTGATCATTTAGTATCCAACTATAATTTTAGTGTTCAGTCACGTAGCATTTAGTCATTTGATATTTGGTCATTTGGTATTTGGTCATTTAGTATTCAGTCATTTACAATTCATTTATGTCATTGCCAGGGTTGGCTGATTTATATGCATAGATTTGTATGTTAGAGTGCTGTCCTGTAACGCGGAGAGTGGTTTTGAGCCTCCTCTGAGATGGTTACTGTTCATGGACCTTAAGGAAATCCTTCATTGAAACAATCTCAGTGCCATTGATTATTAGATGTCACAATTAATAAATGTGTAATGATAATAATAATGCACAGGGATGTTCCATCTAAGTTCCTCAGTCATACTTTCAGGGTTATTATATTTACTGTCACAATACACTGTTTTCCAAAACTAAGGTTACATGAGAAAGTATGGTTGTGCATAAAACACTACTAAGCTAAGCACAGGGCACCAACATATTCACGAGTGCTGTGTCAAGTCAGAGGGGTTCCAAAGATGCCAAGTGAAGAGCAAAATCTGGTTGGCAACTCACTGGAGAGGGAAGGAGAAAGTGGAACTGTTATTGTTGGTTGTATTCAGGATGAGAGAAATTGGAAGGCAGCTGAGTGGATCGATCAGGCTAAGATCGATCAGGGTATGATCGATCAGGGTAAGATCGATCAGGGTAATCTTGATCAGGGCAATCTTTCTTGACAAGGTGTGCTTTTAATAACTCGGATTGATTCTAATACACTGCACTGGATTACGGTCTTGATGCTGTTTGTAGATGTGTACCTGTAAGGAAGGAGGTAGTGGTAAGGAAGAATGTTCGACGATCAACTGTAACTGTATGCGTAGCAGCATCAAGTGCTGGTATGACAAGGTAACATCTTTGTTTCTTAATCGCTAGAATCCTATTTCCTAAATATCGTAATTACCAAAAGTGATTATCTTCTCTGCTAAACTCTGTAGTAAAACTTATCAGAAAACAATGTTATGTTTATCAGCAAGAACTGTTAGAGTTAGAGCGCTCACCTTATAACGTGGGTTCAACTGAAACCTCTGTAAAATGTATTGTTTCATCGCTGTGTATTGAAGCTACTGGTCCATTTATGGTTAAAGTTTTGTGTCACTTAGTAATTAATACAACTTTTGGTATTATTGATAGCTTACTAAGTTGATAAATGGTTATCGTTATACAGGAAGGTCGTTTGACTGAAGAATTTAATTATCATGATCCTCCCATGATCTATGAATGCAACAGAGCATGTCGCTGTCATGCCAACTGTCAGAACAGAGTTATTCAACAGGGCATCACGTGAGTGCTTCACTTTTATAAGCAACAAAGTAATGATTACTCACGCTCTCTTAATTTTTTTTCCTATTTTGAACATGAAGCCATTTATTGAATCACTGAAAGAGATGTTACAGACATTTGTACTAGTACTTTTGAAACTTTTAGCTGAGCCACGATGCAGAACAGTTATGGGCTCACGTGCATTCCGTGCCTCTGTCCCCGAGGAATGGAATCGACTGCCACTCTCTCTTCGCAGCTCAAATTCACTTCCTACCTTCAAAAAGCGGCTCAAAACTCACTTTCTCCTTGGCTTTCAAGCACTTGGATATCTAATGGCGGCTGACTATCCGCGCCTCAGATTCACATTTCGGTGTGACCATGTGCATGTTACAAATTTAATTACTAATAATGATAATTATGTGTTACTGTTGAGGTGTCAAAAGGATAAATAAGAAGGGTTGTTTTGACCCACTTGATTCAGGGTTTGTTTCCCATTGATTATATTACAGGCAACTTGTTTAATTTGCAAGCTTATAGTTACAAGCTTATCTTTACAAGGTCATTTGTATCTGTTGTGCCCTTATTTAGTTGTTTGGTTGCGAATGCAGTGCAACATAATTTGATTGATAGCCATTGTGGCTGGAAATTGAATACAACTTTACTTGTAGGGCTGTTGTTTACTTGTAAGGCTGTTGTTTACTTGTAAAGCTGTTGTTTACTTGTAAAGCTGTTGTTTACTTGTAAAACCGTTGTTTAATCGTAAAGCTGTTGTTTACTTGTAAAGCCGTTGTTTCCTTGTTAAGCTGTTGTTTCCTTGTTAAGCCGTGGTTCAGCAGTAACTATGTTTGACCATTCTCCCTTTTAATCTGTTTCTGAAGGTGTCGTCTGCAGCTCTTCCGAACCCATCACCGCGGCTGGGGCTGTAGGACGCTGCTCAACATATCCAAAGGGTCCTTTGTGTGTGAGTGAGTATCGCAGCATGTCCACGTTCCATCCGTCGACCTCTTATTTTTCCTTGATGGTGGTGAATATGTTAGCGTTCTAGCATGATGTGCGTGCAGATTCAGGCTGACGAGAGAGAGTACTGTGTTGACATGGAGGTGGCTGTTCTTCATTGGATGCTCTTTGTGTTTCTGATGACCTTGTCATGTTTGCACCTCTCCTAACAATGGTCTAACTGAAAACTTACCTCTTTCAGTCTACTTACGTGGCTCTTAATGTTTGCCCGGTTTCAACATGCACCTCTGTTATACTTTGTGAGGAGGGCATTATCAAATTACAGTTGTATTGTATTGTATTGTGTTTTTTATTGATGACTTGGATTCTGAGTTGTCCTACTGTTTTGCACAAAATGGTGGGCTCATATTTGTGTAACTGTTAGTAGTGCCTTTTCAGAGGGCGCTCAGTAGTGTAGTGGTTAGTGTCTAGACTGTCAATCGAGAGGTCGGGGGGTTCAAATCCCCGTCAGGGCAGAAATTTGGTTTGAGATTTCTGCTCCACCTGCACCCCTAGCCAACTCAGCTATAATGAGTACACTGACCGTACACTGTTGTTGGGAAGATGAAACGGCGAGGAAGAGAATTGGCCAACCGCCCTCTTATGCCGAGGCTAAGAAAAGGAAGTCGCTAACACTTCATACCCATAGTTGCCTCAGGGCTAGCTTAAGGGACTGCTCTACTTATTATTAATCTTATTATTTATGTTATTAGGATTATTTATACACTACAAAACTTTCATGTACACCAAAGTGTGGTTAGCAAGTGGTTCAGTAAAGGATATACTTACTTACTTACTTACTTATTTCAGAGGGCATTGAGAAGCCTGCAAGAAAAATTCATTACGTTTTCACTTCAGATGCCTTGATCGCCTCAATGGAAAGCGATGGTTATTAGAATCTAAAAGCTTCTGTAGCTCTACCATACAATGGTGTAAGAAGGTCATTGTTTGCGTCCAACCAGATATTCCGCATGGACTTGCATAACATCTTCCATGTGACTTCTCAGATGAAAATTGTGTGACTGACTGTGACCTATTTGGCTGCAGGTATTTCGGAGAGCTCATATCGGATGCGGAGGCGGACAGACGACAGGATGATTCTTATCTCTTCGATCTAGACAACCAGGCAAGTGGTTCTACTTGATATCTTGTCCATCTGTTTTTAAACTATTCTGTGTGATCTGGATAATGAGGCATGTCAATCTTCTTGCTGTCATATATGTTGAATTGTTGATCTATCTATTAATATAGTGACTCGGTTCAGTTTTTATTGAAGTGATGCTATGTAACTTTCTAACTACGCTTGCAGTTTACATATGGAGAGGGGATAGATGAATGGTAATACTCTTGCATGAAGAACATAAAATCTTGAAGATGCAGTTCGATACCCACAAGCCTCCTCTGGGTCGACTCAACCTTCCACTCTATAGGGGGCAGCAGTAAAATGAGCAGGCGCCTATCAGGGTGCCAAGACGTTTGTCCAACAAGATCTTGATAGTTGTACCGTCATGTTTCAATGTAACTTACTGCGGTTTGTCAGTGAGCTTATTAAAAATTTTGGTGATTCAGATCTTTTGGTAAAACAGGCGATATTCGTGCTGTGTGATCTACGCAATTGGCGATATTTTATGCAGTCAAAAAATTTATGATGGTGTAATTACTAACAACTCCTGTAGAGTTAATGCCATGATAATTTTGTATGTTTTATATTTGAATGGTTTAGGACACGGAAACATTCTGTGTAGATGCTGCGAAGTTCGGCAATGTCAGTCGTTTTATAAATCACCTCTGCGAACCAAATCTCACTCCTGTGAAGGTGTTCGTCGATCACCAGGACCTTCGCTTCCCAAGAATGTGCTTCTTTGCCAATCGGGACATCAAAGCCAACGAAGAACTGGGGTACATTGTTGTGAAGTTCAACAGAGCCAATAAATTCATTATTAATATTTTTGTTTTACTGCTCTAAAGATATTTAGATGGCTGGGTGACTGATGGTGCTTTCCACTTTGCTTATGGTTTGAATTACAGTTTTTTTTATACAGATGAGCAACTGTTGTGAAGCTATGTTTGTGTAATCTGCAAGGACTGCTAACCTCTCTTTGCGTTGCTGCTGCATTGGACTCTTCAGTCACAAGTAATAATAGACAACAGTGTAATTACAAGCAACTTTCATAGCACTAGTGTATGATGGACAAGGCCTCAACTGATGGTGCACCAAAACCGTGGTGGTTGTGTAGTAATTGGGTCAAGAAAGCGTCTTCATGGTTTGTTTAACGACACTGTGTCATAACATAGATGATTACCGTTGCCCTTCTACTTTCTCAAGGCTTGCAACTGACACAACGACAGGTAGGGTTGTGGCAGAGTTAAGTCTTCACTTGCTGACCTTTGCCATTTGATTGGTTCCTCTGAACTGCTGTAGCCTAAAAGATGCATGCAACTAATGATCCTGATCTTGTGTTGAATCTTGGAAGGATTCACTGAATATTCGTTTGCTTCTCTCCTCTTGTTACAAGTTTTTCTTTTTTCATTTATTGTAATTGTAAATTTATATATCACATTTTTCTTTTTCCATTTATTGTAATTGTAAATTTATATATCACATTTTTCTTTTTTCATTTATTGTAATTGTAAATTTATATATCACATCAAGAGAGACTCTTCAGAGGTGCTCAGACTCATAACTTATATTATAATAGTTTTTTGTATTTAATCTCTTCTGTCTTGTATTTAATTTCTTGTCTTGTGCTTAATCTCTTCTATCTTGTATTTAATCTCCTGTCTTGTGTTAATCTCTCTTGTCTTGTATTTGATCTCTTCTGTCTTGTATTTGATCTCTTCTGTCTTGTATTTGATCTCTTTTGTCTTGTATTTGATGTGTCCTGTCTTGTATTGGATCTCTTTTGTCTTGTAATTAATCTCTTCTGTCTTGTATTTAATCTCTTCTGTCTTGTATTTGATCTCTCCTGTCTTGTATTTGTGCCTAGATTCGACTATGGAGATAAATTTTGGGTGATCAAGTACAAAGACTTTACCTGTGACTGTGGCTCCCCCAAGTGTCGGTACTCGGTAAACACAATCGGAAAGACACTCGAAGACTTCAAACGTCGCCAGGAAGAGGAATCAGCTCTTGCCTCACGGACGTGATCCTTTCCGAAGGCATTGGGTCCAGCAGCTGCACTGTTTTACCTCTAAGATGAATACTGTTACTACAAGCATCGTTGTTACTTGTTTTCCTGATTAGGTTTTGTTGGTGGGCGTTGCTGCCGATTGTTTACGCGTTTCCTTGTCTCCATTCTGTAGTTAGGCTATTGTTGACTTTTCTGTTTGAAAATAAAGGAGTTTTTTTGTATGACTAGTTTGTGTATTAAACCATGCAGTTTAGTTGTAGGTGTCAGGTCCATTGGCTGTCTCTGGAACCTCTGGTAGTCTGACTTGGATCTTTACTCAGCATCTCTTGTCAGCCTTTCTGACACGACACAGCACTCTTGAGTAAGCTGGCGCCCTGCGATTGGCTTTAGAATTGCGCTTTAGAAATTTCAGAATTGCGATTACATATTTGGGGTTCTAGGGATTAAGGACATGCGAGGAACTGGGCCTTGTGAAGTTAATTTTGGTTAATCTTGAATCAGTGTCTGTTGATTGATTAGCACGATGGCTTATTGCACTCGAAGGAACTGGGGTAGATTTGGGTTAATCAGTATCTGCTGATTGATTAACAGAATGGTTTATTCCACTCGAAAGAAATGGGGTTTCTGAGGTCGTTTGGTTAATCAGTATATGTTGATTGATTAACAGAATAGGTTATTCCACTTAAGGGAACTGGGTTGTTGGGTGTAGATTTGGGTTAATCTTGAATGAGTTTCTGTCGGCTGATTAACAGAGAAGGTGTTCTGCTCAAAAGCAAGCGCTTTATTTTACAGGCATCTTAAGTTGTCTTTGATCGTCATTTCTGTTGTGCTTTGTGGGGGCAGCGCACTAGCAATACGTTGACTTGTAGTAAGTGTCCGCTACTGAGGCTGAACATCTGTGAGAATGTTCTCCGATGTCCTTGTGGTGAATGTGATGTCAAACAGTGTTATGTGAGTCTACTGTAAACCGTCCTTAAGTGACCCCAGTATGTGAATTCTACTAATTAGTCTCGGTCATTGGTCAGCTATGGTCCACTGGTTTGTATTTGTATATGCGTATATCTTTTGTAGCTCCTTCACAAAAGACTGTCTCAAAAGTAGTTGTGAATTGTTTGTGATCAGAAGGTGCTCCTGGGTTTATGGTGTTTTAACTGGGCTGCTTCTAATTCTTGTTGGGCGGTTTAATTTATCTCAATGATTTAGTAATTAGCACTAACTTGTTTTGAAACGACTGATCTTGGTAGATTTAGTGTCATTTGCTTATGCTTTTCTTTAATTCGTATTTATGTACAGCAGTTAAGAGCCTCTCGGAACCAATAGACTGTGAATGCACCTTGAAGTGGATGTTTTTGTATGCGTATTGAATGCGGTCATTGGCTGCATTAAAAAGTGTTGACTGAACGGCCGTTGACATCTTATTTCAGTTACACTGCAGCCCAGACAGACAGTTTACAGTCTACTAATCTTACTTATTGGTTCCTCCTATTTCTGGCTATTATTTTGCCATTTGGTTATCCGTATTTATTTCTTGCAGTATTCTACTCAATATTAATGTGCATATGCGGTGTATTTAATTATTTTAACTTGCGCTTTATAAATCTTCATATAATAATAATAATGCTATCTGTGCCGTTGTGTTTGCTTTATTTCCAAATTAAATATATTAAGTTTCACTGACTGGTGAATTTGCTCATTGGTTCTGCTATTTCCATCCTTTTGTGTATCCAGTTGTCTGGTGTCCATGGAGACTCTTGGTATCTAATTGTCATTTGTGACATCTGTTATCTTCGGTATCTTTTGTCTTTCTGCTACCTAGACTCATCTTCTGTGTTCTAGCTGGATGTACCATTTCTCCAGCACCATTCATGAGCTTGTCAAAGGAAGATGTTTGCCCAGATTATTTACACGAGCGACGTGCACAAATATTTATTATAATTTACTTAACGAGCCATCGTTTGATGTCTTGTGGTTTAGACACCGGCTTGATAGAAGTTATTAAATTTAATTACCGTATGAAAATAGTTGCTGCTGGTGATTTTGGTATAGGGGAGTTTGCTGGAATTTTTTTTAGTTTGGTACGAAAGTATTGTTGATTACATTTGGTGCCATTGTTAATTACGATGGTGCCATTGTTAATTACGTTCGGTGGCATTGTCACTTCTGTTTGGTGGCATTGTTAAGTTTTCTTTTGGTGCCACTGTTGATTATGTTTGGTGTCTTCAGTGATTACATTTGGTGCCATTGATGATTATATTTGGTGCTGTGGTGCAGTAATTAGATGCAGTGCTATAGGGAAAATAGTCATCAGAGGTTTCTTTCTTCAGCAGCTGCAGCAGAGTAGCATTGCCAAGTAACTCAAACATTTGTATACATTAATGTAAACTGTTTACATTAATGTAAACTGTTTACATTAATGTAAACTGTAATTATTGATAATTCACTTATGTTGATGTAAACTGTTTACCATAATGTAAACTGTTTACGTTAATGTAAACTGTTTATATTAATGTAAACTGTAGAATTTTGTATGTATTACTTCTGAGATTAGGAAATGTGTTGCATCCTGATTTGTAAATTCTGTTTCTTGTTTGGCTTAATATCTTAATTTTTCGTCTTAAAGTGAAATAATAACAAAGTAATTGCAGTAACCATAGTTAGTTAAGTTTTAGAAACGTTTTACGTGTTACTAATATTAATTTGTGATCTGTAGGAACTGGCTGTAATTTATTTTAAAACTGACCAAGGTATATGATGTTGGATATGACTTGATCTTTCAAGCACTGTCAGACAAGAAATTCATTTTCAAGCAATTATGATAATATTTATTATTATTTATTGTCTTATTTCAGTTTTGGCTTCATAAAGTTTGTTACTGATGCCTGTTTTAAAACTTGACATCTGACTTTTTACCGAATTGCTTTAGTAAGACCTTGAGGGATATGATTTCAGTGTTGACTCCTTTAAGAATTCTTCATTAATTTAACCCACTGTACTGGTAATATGCCATACAGGAACTGCAGTGTTAGATGTTGGCTGTCGGCATTATCCCTTTTTACACACAGTGGTGTGGTTACGCGCTGTATCATAAGGTATATCCTCTGTCGATTTGGCATTAACAAGTCCCACATGTCGTAGGCTAGCTGATGACCTACGAATCTTCAGTTGCAAGCATGGCATGAGACGTAATTATAATTCTCTGACATGTGGAGACCTCTCATGGATGTTCTGTATCAAACCCTTGTGTTGCATACCCTTTATAAATTACCTTGTTAGAACACTGCTCATCTTATGTGATGTGTCGTCTGTATATCCTTAATTGCTGGCTTATAATATATGGAAGCAGTCTTTCGATGTTCTGCTCGTGCCCCTATATGTCTGTTACAGTCGACGCTACTTTAGTGCATAACGGATAATTTACTTATGTGCTTAGAAGCTGTCCAGTCCGGTTTTAATATAAGGTATTTCAATGGAAAACAACTCCAAGTGTGTGCTTATCGCATATTTGCATAATTCGGTTATGTGTATGGCCGACTACAGACCGCTTATGCATTGCTCTGTGTATGTCAATGCCGCTTAATTGCATAGGCAGCTTAGAACATTCTGACTGCCTAGGCAGTTCACCCATGGACAGCAAAGGACTCCGGCTGTCTAAGCTGCACTGTTTTCCATATCAGCAAGTGACGTAATATTGTTACTGGACGACATTTCGGAGTGTCCAAACCGTATCATAAACATTCCGCTTAGATTTACTTTAACTGATTTGTTGCTGAAGGCATTATAGTATGTTGGCTGCATCATTAAATACCAGTACATTTAGCCAATTTTACACAGCACTTGTGAACTTCTGTTATGTGCACAAGTTGGTTAAGTGCATAAATTCAAGGCAGTCCCGAGGCTATGCACTTAAGCGGTGTCGACTGTAGTATGATCGTTGTATTCTATTTGCCACTGACTGAATTGCAATGGAGATCATTTATTTGTACCCATCACCACCAACTGGCTGGCGTCAGGAACTGATGATGATGATGAATAGTAAACTAGAAGGCCTGGGTTCCATTGCCCACATGTATTAGCATCCTGTACCTTGGGCCAGTTTAGATAAGTGGATCACAGATGTGGCATAATTATTTCTGATGGTATTATTTGTATTATTATTGCTTCTTGATTGTAAATGTGCCTAGGATCATTGTGGGCTTTTGAGTTTAGCTTCTAGTTGCAGTAGTCCCTCTTTGTGTGCTTATGAGAATGCAGGCATGAGCAAAACATAGGAGGACTGAATGTATTATAAATTGGTATATTACTACTTCAGGTTTAAATTACTGCAGTGGTTGAATTATACTCGAGAAATAATTTTTTCAATGCTGTAATGAGTTTTGAAGATTGGTTTTTGGTATAATTTTTGGCATTCAGGTTTGGCGATTGATTTTGCAAATCTTCTTTGGCATTCAATTTTTGAAGATTGATTTTTTGCTAGCCTTCTTTGGTATTTTTCAGAGGCTTATGCAGTACTTTGACACACACTGTTTAACATTTCGTTCACAGTTACGCGTTGAGTGTAATCGTAAACTCCAAATTTCTAAAGTTAAGCGCAGAGCACCAGGTTGTTGACGAGCACTGAACTTTAACAAGGACCTCGTAAAGGTTTTCTTGGTCTCATAATGTCTTCCTCAAGTGTTCTGGCCTCGCTTTTGGCTTTTGCTACTGGTATTGCAACTGTTCAAACCCGAGACTGAATGGTAACTGTCGTTACTATTCTATGCCACGTTTGGGTTTGATACTGTGTCAGGTCAAGGGAAACCAGACTTTATGGAGTTTTATGGTTTGCCATCCTGCTTGATAGTAAAGCTCACTCTTCTGGTTTGATTGTAACCTCTCTTGTTGTCCGTGTTTGTATGAATCCTTCATTTTGTATGGGGCATCGTCCATGAAGGACATCTAGAGAAAATGACCTACTTTGTGCCCCTCCCTCCCTTGTCGGTATAAGGCATTACACTTTCCATCGCCTTAGCGCTAAGACCTAAATCAGGCAACCTTGTTGATTTTGCAATGATAACTGTGCTACTTAACACAGAACTTCTTGGTCTTTCTTTGCCCCTTTCCAGAAGCATTGAAAACCATTCTCTTTTTGATTGTGGTTTGGTGTCGTCAGGTTGTGAGTGCCTCAGAAGTTTTTCTAGAAGTGGCACTATGTAAATTTACGATTACTGCCTCTTCCAGCAAGAGAATTCAAATTAGATCAATGCGGTATAGAGTGTGCTGGCCGACTGAAGTTGGTGATTAAGGCATCAACTATTGAAATAAATATCTATCAAATTCAGATGCAGATTGGCATAACCACATTTGTTTGCGTTTGATAGAGAATCTGTACTTGTAAATCCTGTATTGTAACTGATGGCAATATTCAAATGGGCAGCGGTGGTGATAGATCTCCCCCGATCAGTTCAATGTTGCAACATGAAGAAGGTCGTAGGTCGCCATGGAAAAACATTTGCATTTGCATTAACAGGATGCCTTTGTAACCGAATTTATTTGTGTGTGTGTGTGTGTGTGTGTGTGTGTGTGTGTGTGTGTGTGTGTGTGTGTGTGTGTGTGTGTGTGTGTGTGTGTGTGTGTGTGTGTGTGTGTGTGTGTGTGTGTGTGTGTGTGTGTGTGTGTGTGTGTGTGTGTGTGTGTGTGTGTGTGTGTGTGTGTGTGTGTGTGTGTGTGTGTTGCAGTTGTTCTTGTTTACGCTTGCATCTCTGTGTCGTAAACGCAGATCTACCTGTCTCTTGTGGTTCCTGTTTCTTAATTTCTATTCTTTAAAACCGTTTACTGATTTTATCTAACGTTTTCTGCGGTTTGCATAACTTCAACCAGTTTTTGACTACGGTGACGTTATGTTTGAGCTAGGACAAATTGGTGCTTCTGGTTTGAAGTCGATTTGTGTTGTGTGTGAGTAGGTGGGTGTTTGTTTGTGTAAATACCTGTAATGTCTATGCGATGTAGAATTGGGTGACGATGAACATTTGGCGTTAGAATGAACTGAATGTTCATTTGATTTGATTGATTAATTAATTAACTGGTCTGTAACTTACGTACTCTAAGACGTCGGGTTCAATCGACTGACCGGCGGATTTCTTCGTTGTAATTTATACTGGACCGTAGGAGAAATGGAGCTGTAGAAGTTTGTATCATAGGTAAAGATTGACTGTGTTTTTGTTTAAAGAAAACTGGCATAGTTTTACTCTGTTTGTTTCAGTTCCTATAATATATATATTATATATATATAATAAATTATATATAATATATATAATATAATAATATATATATATATGTAATGAAAATTATTGTACAAAGGAAACTCGTTATTACGCTGTCTCTGAAAGCCATGGCAAGAACCACGCTAAAACAAACTCTTGTTGTTGCAAGTATATAGCCTATTGTGTGATCCACGTCCTCGACCGCATTGTATGAGATTTCCTGTTATCATGATCAGAGCTGCTGTGCCCCTCGCTGGAGCGTTGCCGTTTCCACGACTCTGCCAATCATCCCGATCTTGAGCTCAGTGGGCAAAGATCTGCCTCCATGGTCGGAGTCCATCTGTGGCTTGGCCGTCTGACTGGTCCATTCCAGCTCCAGGGGGAGGATCAAAGCTAGGAGCGCCCTGTTGTGTATGTATGTACGTGTGGATGGCTCTTTTCAAAGCGCCTTTTAATGCTTTGACGACGAGCTGCATCGTTGCCCTAGTCACTTTTAGTATACGCTCGTCGTTGAAGCATTATGAACATCCAATGGGCGTTTAACATGGCAGCCGAACAGCCTTAAGAGGATGGCTTGAAAGTGTTCTTGAGCTGTCCGTGATATAATGGAGTGCGCGAAACTGAAACTATTTTTTGCCATGCAGTCGTGGACCACCCTAATATATATATATATATATATATATATATATATATATACATTAGGGTGGTCCACGACTGTTTTCATATAAGACGCGCGTTTTCATATATATATATATATATATATATATATATATATATATATATATATATATATATATATGAAAACGCGCGTCTTAAGGTTAGGTGTAAAAATTCAGGAAGAGTGTCAGTATTAGCACCAGACATTTCAGTGTTTTCGGGACCTTAAGAGCATGGGCGTAATTTTGTGGGCAAAATTTTTTTGAGGGGAGCTAAGTGAATGAACACTTACCTAAATCTAAATATTTACCGGTAATTGTTGTTTTGCATTGAAAATCGTTTTGGAACTGTTATAATAATCATAATAATCAAAAGATTTTATTTTTGTAAAGTATTTGCAGAATCCAGGGGGCCAATCCGCTAAACCCCCCCTCCGGACGCCCATGCTTAAAAGGCGTGTCACCCATTTAATGGAGCAACGGTAGTGAAGGATCTCATCAAGTCATTGAAAACGAGAGAGGTCGAGGTCTTACAGTCGCTATGGAAAACGTGTACATGAGGCTAATTTACACGTTCGTCTTCGTAATCATACGCTGCACATTTCTAAAGCGCTATTCTTCTAAAGCTAGGTGCAGGGCACCAGCTTATTTACGAGCTTATTTACGAGCTTATTTACGAGCTGCGTCGTATCAGAGGGGTTGTCTAGATATCGATTTCCAGTGGAGATCCTAGTTCGTTTGGCAGAGAGAGATGCAGAGCAGCTGCTAAGACTGGTTTCGTTGAAGAGAAGAAGGCTTAAAAGGCGGAGGATTGGATGGATTTGAGTAGGAATTGAAGCGTTGAACGTTCGGTGACCGGCCACCGATCCTATGTTGCCGTCGAAGAGAGTAGGGCCTAAGCGTTACCAATAGGTCCATACATGCTTCAGTTAACTGGTATCTGTATTGAGAGTAAAATGGTTGCGTTCATGTACGCAAGAGGAAGGATCTTCAGTTGAGTTATAAGATAGTAATCGTAAACTCCAAATTCTTCAGCGCCACTTGAAAACTAATAGCAGGGCACGGGCTTATGAATCACGTATCAAAGAGGTTGTCCAGAGGCAGAGAGCGATGTCCAATGGAGGTCCGAGCCCGGTTGCCAGGGAGACCTGCAGAGACAGGAGGAAGAGCATATGCTAAGGCGGGTGTCGTTTAGGTCGAGAAGGTTGGAAGGCGGAGGATCGGATGAGTCGGGGTAGGAGTTCCTTTGAGTTGAGACTTTAGTTTTGACTGGAAGGCCTCAGGGCTGACAGATCGAGGAGCCTGAGGCAGATAACGGTGTGTGAGTGACAATACTGACGTTTGAGAGCTACAGAGACCTCCCCACCGACAACGTACGGTCAGAACACTCCGTTGTCGCAAATTCCCAAAATTAGTAGTAATAGCAATCTTGTAGTCAAGATCTTTCACTTAGGCCTATTGTAACTATAAGTATTAACTAAAATAAAAATCCAGTAACTATAACTATAACTAAGAAATAATACTAACTATAGTCTACAGGCTTAACTGTAACTGTAACTAAAATGAAAAACCATTAACTGTAATTGTAACTGTAGCAAAAATAAAATCTGAAGGCCTATAAGGAGAATCACCTGAGCTGAGTTTGCTAGGCCCTAGTGGTGTAGAAATCGCTTATTTGGTCCTGGTGGAGATTTGAACCCCAAGCCTAACTGAGAGACAGTCCAGCACGCTAACCACTAGACTATAAGGTAAGGGGTGCATGCATAGGCGTAATTTGTGGGGGGTACGAGGGGTACCCGTACCCCCCACTTTTTGGACTGGGGGGTACTGTACCCCCCACTTTTTAAACAATGCCAATTAATATTTTATTATTGTGCCTTCTCAGAGAACGCAGTCACCACCAAAAGTACGAAAATACTTAGATACACAGGTAAACCGAGAGCCAAAATTAATGAGAATACAGGCAGGGAATATGTTCAAAATGGGCACCATGCGGAAAGCTAAAGTGGAGAAGAAATTGGTACCCCCCACTTTTTAGACCAAAGTATTGGTACCCCCCACTTTTTAGACTAAAGTTACGCCCCTGGGTGCATGCATGTATATATCTGTATATATATGTATGTTGTATACTTTTGTATATAAATATCTATACATTTATATCAGATAGATTGAGAGTTTGTATACTTCCTCCACTACTTATATAGCTCATTTCATAGATATCTTGAATATGTTCCGTTTGAATACGATTTATGTTGAACTTTCGATTCGTAGGCAGGCAAAGAGACAGAAACACACGTTACTTCGACACCAGGTGTCGGAAGTTCTCGAATATTCTGTGTGTATCGTTCGTTCTACATTAGACGGCGCTGCATGCGTGGATTATGGGTGATCGAGGATGGTTTGGGGGCCGAACTGCCTTCATCGAACAATCAAGCTATCAAGCTGCTTCCGTCTCCTGGTCTGTCATCACTTCGTTCCAGCTGAAAGAACCGGAAGTGAGAGTGGCATGCTCGTCAAAAAGACAAGAGGATGTACGCCTACTCTCTCTCACACACACACACACACACACACACACACACACACACACACACACACACACACACACACACACACACACACACACACACACACACACACACACACACACACACACACACACACACACACACACACACACACACACACACACACACACACACACACACACACACACACACACACACACACACACACACACACACACACACACACACACACACACACACACACACACACACACGCGCGCGCGCGCGCGCGCGCACGCACACACACACACACTCACGTGTATATAATATATATAATACCTCTCTTCCTCTCATCCATCAATCCATCTCCTCCTCCAGAGGCGTAGCCAGGGGAGTGCAGGAGGGGACATGTCTAAGATTTGTTATTAACACTATGTTAAACATAGTGTGATCCACTGCGGCATCGTTGCGCACTGCAAAAGTTATACAAAATTTGCTTCAAAATTAAATAAAATGATATTTAAATGGTAATAGACAATACAGCGCATATGTTCTGCTTATACAGGCAATTGTTTATTTCTTAATAATAATTATCCGTCTATTTTCATCATAGAAACCGCATGCGATTGTTATGTAGGCCTAAACACGACGTTAAACGTCTATGCCGCTAGAGGCGCTACACTCTACGTTCGCCGTAATTAGTCACATAAGAACCAACACACAAATTACAACAATTTAATCAAACTTTAACTATTAAAGATTTAGGATTATAAATTGCAATATTTGAAGTGCTTTTTAGTGTTGTTTACTTTTATACGCCAACGTGAAATTGTAATAGGTATTGCTGCAGAAAAATAAGCCTCCTTAAACATCTTTTTTGTTTACGTAAAATAAAATATAAAAGGCAATTTCGAGATATGAGCTCTAGCGCTTCTCGGTCTATTGACTAAGATCAAAGTGTATCACTAAGTACATGTGAAAAATTGTGTACCTGGCCCTGAGGGAGGGGGCTAAAATTGGGGGTCCCGGTGTACAATGTACACCTGTACATTTTCTTCTGGTCGATAGCCAGAGGCAATAAACAAAACGAAAAGAAAAAAAGAAATAAGAAATAGCCTACATAGCGTCAACTACAGTCAGCAAGAGAACAGCTCACATATGCCATCAAACTATTATAACTATAAAGGTCAGTAATGAGCCGAGACCATAATTATAATAAATATATCATTGAAATGTTAGCATTATATATGCAGCTTTTGGGTAGGCCCTACGTCTAAAATTAGACGCTTACTTATGTTCGAGTTATGGACAAACACCCTCTCATCAACTTTATGTCTACCTGTGTGCCTATCTATGTGTCTGCGTCTGTCAGTGTGTCTGTCTATGTGTCTACCTGTGTATCTGTCTCTGACTCTCTGTGTCTGCCTATGTGTCTGTCTGTGTGTCTTTCTCTGTTTCTGCGTGTGTGTCTCTATGTTTGTCTGTGTGTCTGCCTATGTGTCTGTCTCTGTCTCTGTGTCTGCCTGTGTGCCTGTCTCTATGCCTGCCTATGTGGCTGTCTCTGAACCTGTCTACGTGTCTGTCTCTGTATCTGCCTGTGCGTGCGTCTATATGCCTGCCTATGTGTCTGTCTCTGTATCTGTCTGTGTGTCTGTCTTTGTAGGCCCTATCTGTCTTTGTGTATGTCTCTGTATTACTAGAAAATGTGTGTTTTGCGAGACAACTGAATAATATATGCCTGCTACATGCATACATGTAGGCCTAAGCAGAGGCCTAGCTACAGAGGCGGCGCTACACCAGGTTGCTCCAGGGCAAATGCTCTGGTAAAAAGCCTTTGCCCTGGTCGATGCCCTGCCAGAATATTTGCCCTGTCCAGCATTTGTTCGGGCATATTTGTTATATCCTGAGATATAAATTCACTTAATTCACTGAAATGTTAAAATTTGCTTTACAAATGTCAAAAAGCGTTCAGCTTCCGGGGAGCTTCGCCCATCTGATCTGCTGAGTGCTGACTATAGACAAATATAACAGAGCTGGGGCGATTTATGGCAAGCGCGGTAGCGCGATCTTACATGGTTACCATTTAAGCTCGCGATACCGCGCTCTCCATAAATCGCCCTCTGCGCTGGTTACTTGTATGGCTGCTCTGGCTATGCTCTGATTACAAGAAATGTCTGGCGCCGCCACTGCGTAACTACCGGGTGCAGATGAAGACATGTGTCCCCGGGCGTCAAAGGAAGGGGGCGCCAAAATGAGGGTTAAAATAAATAATTTTACTCATAATTTTGGTACAATTTTAACTAGTTTATCCCAAATAAATTAATAAGATTTAATTTTGGGGCAAAAAATCCAGTTATATCCTCATTACTTACAAACCAGTTGTCAGGTATGATTTTGGCGTCCCACTGAGCACTAATGGGCACAATAATTATACTATCTGCATTTTTCATATTTAATTGCATTCAAATTTTAATTGTCATTCGATGTATTTGGAAAATGTGAAATAAATCAAACATGGAGGGGTGCGCCAATTTCATAGTTCGTCCTCGGGCTCAAAATATCCTAGCTACGCCGCTGCCCTCCTCCTGGCATCTGTGCCTCAGACTGGCGGATGTATTTATTACTTAGATCTCCGTAGTTCCGTGCGCTTGGACACTCAGCGATACCGATAGAGAACTTTGGAGAAGTTTCGTAAAGGCCTCATCGTCAGATCACTGATGGAAGAGAAGAAAGAAGATACCGATATATATGTCTGCGATATGTTAGAACGTCTACAGCGATTAGGGTCTGCAGCGACCTCTATCGTCCCCAGTGGCGTAACAACCTAGCCGGGGGCCCTTGGACATTCTAAGCTTAGGGGCCCTTAGGCGTACCCATTAAAACATAAAAATAATGATATAGCTATATTTTAAACTGCAGTTAGACTAAAAAAGAGTATTAAACGTTCTCATTAATGACCCATATTTCAAGTCACATTAATAGTTCAAGACAAAAACGAATACAACAACAATGTATTGCCTACGTACACTTGCAGTAGGCCTAATATAATGTATGCAGTTCTCACATCATGTCATATCTATCACGGAATTGGCTACATGTCTTTGTGCTGTTTGTCACTCACCCAGTCACCGTCGCCAGTGCTGAGCGCTCCATCTCTGTAGTTCTTCAGAGAATTACTTCACGAATTTGGCTATTCTAGCTTTACTATGAGCAAATTTGTCTATCAAGTTATCAATATTCAATTGTTTTGCACATTCGATTTTCGATCGCAAGAAGAGCAAGACCATCAAGCCTGTCCTGTGAGGTAGTGGATCTAAGATACGTCTTTATAAGTTTCAACTTGGAGAAGGAGGCTCAGGAGCACTGGCAACGGTGACTGGGAGAGTGTCAAAAGCACACAGGCAGTAGCCAATTCTGGGATAGATGGCGTGGAGTGAGAGCCCAATATGAGTTTCAGTATGT
This sequence comes from Allolobophora icterica, assembly GCA_963556255.1. Lineage (NCBI taxonomy): Eukaryota > Metazoa > Annelida > Clitellata > Crassiclitellata > Lumbricidae > Allolobophora > Allolobophora icterica. Next base: position 13,022,417 of record OY744617.1, read on the forward strand.
CCAACACAGTTTTTGTTGTTTCGAGTTCCTTGCTTCACGTCTGAAGGACCGCGCCTCTGACAAAAAATCGGGGCCGATGTCCGATTAATATGTTTGTTGCAGTTTTGTTGCTGCTAATTCCAAATGAACATCGGATAAGTGCAGAAGAGATTTGGGATGAAGAAAACTAAACGCTGCAGAAACTAAACACTGCCCTTCAAAACGACTCTTAAGCTGAGCCATTGCTGTCTACAATAGCGAAAAATACATGACTCTTGAAAGCTATTTCTGGTTCGATCGTCACTGTTCAGTTCACCAGAGAATTTATTTGTGCGACTCTTTCTAACTTCGGCGTAATCTTACAAAAAGCTGACTGACTGCTGTAGCTGTAGTAATGATAGATTCATATGAATCACGCATGTATGATGTTAAGTCAAATGCCACATAGAGAAGTATGGTAGCTGTATATAGATAGGTCTATATATAGACTGATTGAAGTGCACGAGATGCACTGTCAATTGTCAGTAACAATTGTTCTCAAATTATAATAAATATATGAACTTAAATTTCTCCATGTTTGGCTTCAAACCAGTGGCATCACTTCTCTCCGTGGAATCTTTGCTCTCGAGGCAAATTCAGATTCACAGCGTAGGCCTAACGTTTAAGGCATTAGTAATGTTTCACGAAGTGAAGCAGATTAATTACTTGTATTAGGCCTATATACTAATTACAAAAGCAAAGCAACAAGAAGTTCAGAACTGCTATTCTAAATTAGAAGTTCCTTACCTTCAGTTGAGTCTTAGTTTCTCTGGTTCAAGAGAGCTTTAGCCGTCGATTAAAAATTTAATTAGAAGTCGTTTTAAGTAAGCGAATGACTGTATTCTGAACAAGAAAGACGTATTGTACTTTCACGTGAGGCTGAGGAGCACGAAGACTGCAGTCGTTGTAGACAGTGTTGAGTGTATAGGGTACAGGGCTTTTAGAGAGACATTGACAGAGACAGATTGCGACAGAGACAGAACGAGTGAGAGAAAACGAGAGAGACATAGACAGAGAGCGAGCTAGTGAGAGAGCGAGAAAGAGATGAACAATTAGGCAGATAATATTACAGACATTGCTTAGCACTGGAGCTGAGAGATATGCGTATACCGTAAAGTGTATGTAGTGGTCGTACGCCTAAAAGGGAGAATCTGACTCATGGGATTTCATTCTACTGTACGTGGATTAGGGTCAAATACCCCGACCCCGGCGACCTAGATAGACAACACGTACATATGTCTGTGGCAGTGTGTATCAAGTATATATCATATGATGCATCAGTCATATATACAGGCTAGTTCCTCAGGCTGCAGAGAGGCTCAGACCTAGGTGGGCCTTGATGTGGTACTTTTGAACACCGTAGGCTATATATGTCATCAGAACCAAATATATCAATGAACCAAATAAAAAAGTCTGCGCTCGGAGGAAAATGAAATAATAGGGCACTAAAGCAAAATGTCACACAGGGTGCGCAGTAAGAAAGCTTGGGGGCCCTTTGGACCTCGGGGGCCCCTGGACTTTGTCCACCCTCGTTATATGGTTGTTACGCCACTGATCGTCCCATACAATTACTACTGCAAGATCGTTACGACAGGCGCTGAGAGTCTTTGCATTGTAACGAGCATCCGCTCACAACAGGTGGCCATAACCAGCTGCCTCCGCTAACGCACATATCTATATACATACATATACACATAGGCCTGTGCCTATACATAGCAGATAGGCGTATATATATATATATATATATATACACACACACACACACACATACATGTTGACGCATAGCTTTGACAGTTGCAGGTTCGAGCTTTGACAAGATCGCATTGTTGGCAACTTTTCAGTTTTATCAACGTATGTAAACAACGGGCTGGATGGGGGGGGGGGGGGTGGCTGGACGCGCACGTGTCATCCGCGCTAGGAAGAGCGCGAAATGTAACGTCTGCCACGCTGTCGGCATCGCTGGTGCAGTGAATACAGTGATTGCTGTAAATGAGCAACGTTCTGGGTTTGAATCCAGGTGACTCGCCATGCAGTAACTGACAATTCTGGGTTAGATTGTAGGTCTAGGTCACTGCTTCAAACTATCTACCAAGGGCGGTGACAGTACGGACATGTCCCCATGTTTTTTCTTTTGTGGGGGGGGAGTTGAAGGACGCCTCTGAGTTTGGAATTGCCAAGAAGAGCGAAAGCTTTGTACTGAGGTCTAAGTCACTGCATGCATCAAACTGTGTACCATTAAATATGGCTCCTGCCCAAAGGCCGTTTAGTTTCTAAATACATATGAGACATATAACGTACATGTAGGTCCTATATGCGAGACATATGGGCCATTCATACACAGATCTGTATCCTTTGGGCAAATCTCCCCTTTTGCCTGCAAGTACCCACACCCAAAATTCAGCAGTTGGAGTCCGCTGCTATAAAAACGCGAAGGTCACATGGTCTGTATTACCCGAGCCTCCCCTTTTCTTTTATCCCTTTCCTTTGATCTGTCCCCGTTCTGACGACGTGCAAAGCGCAACCAAATGAAAACAGACTAATTATAATGATGAGCTATTAATAGATGTTCAAGATGACGTAATATGCGCAGCTGCATCCTGTTGTGTATAGGAATTATGTGACGCCTGATTAGACAGATTTTGCTCGTTAGAAGGAAGTGTAATATTAGTGTAATGATCCGGAAATTTTCGTTGATGGTCTCAGGACAGATGCCCCATGGACCGCGTATAGGCCTACGTGTGATCTGAACTTCTGATTTGCACATGGGTGACCTCTGGTCAATGCCCTAGCGAGATTATGTTCCAAGCGGTGCCATGGAACCCGACGCAACTCAAGGGGAGCGGGGGGCAAATTTTGAGACAGAATGATTTAATTACTAGACACTTTATCTTAAAATATAGTATCCATTTTAAATGAAATAAATGTAATAAAATTAACAACAAATAAAAGTGTAAATATATATATAGGCTATGTAATATTAAGCAATTAACAGTTAGATAGGCCTACCTACAGTCAGGGGCGTAACTTTGGTCTAAAAAGTGGGGGGTACCAATTTCTTATATACACAAAGCAACGCCGAGATTGCGATCTCTGGGAAGGCACAATGATGAAATATTGATTGGCATTGTTCAAAAAGTGGGGGTACGATACCCCCCAGTCCAAAAAGTGGGGGGTACGGGTACCCCTCGTACCCCCCCACAAATTACGCCTATGCCTACGGGTACCCCTCGTATTTAAAAATTGTCGTTTGCATATATTTACAGAAAATATTATATTCGAGATAACAATTTGGTCGTTGTTGGTCAAGTTGGTCTGGGGGGGGGGCAATTACAGCTTGCTACGTTCCTGCATACTACAGTGTTAGCAACTTCATTTTTCTTAGCCTCAGCGGATGGCCAGTTCTCTCTTTCAAAGCCCAGCCTCCCACCTTTAAACACTGTCGCTATTCTCTTCGTAAATTATCGAATGCCCTATTGAGCATAGGCCCAGGTTAATGAGCACATTGAGCAAGCAATTAAGTAGGCCATCTTTTAATTGATAGTATTTATTACTACACGACGGACGTGAAGACTCAATTGTGTTAGACATATGCAGTTGTTCGAAATCACTGTAGTATGCAGGACCACTATCACTTGGGCAGAGGCGGCGCTCTTGTTTGACAGGTGGGAGGGGGACACTTTTGAACTGATCAGGTCAAAAGGTATTGAACTGATCTGGACAAAAAGAGGTCAAATGTTTAGAAATCTTTTTTGGTGTTTCTTCAAAATGTGGAAGGAACAACTTTATACTGGGCCCCCCACTATTAAAGGTGGAAGGTCTTGTTCCTCTGACCCCCCGGGATCGCCGCCCTGCACTCGGGCCTAAGGCCAACTGTCGTGCCTTTGATGCACAATTCGTTCAAATCTACCAATCACTTAATTAAATCGTGTCTTCAACAGCAACCTCATATGAGCGACATCTCCTCATATGAGAATCTCTCCATATTAGAATCGTCCCATATGAGAATCTTCCCATATGACAATTTCCCATATTATAATCTTCCCATGTGAGAATCTCCCCATATGAGAATTTTCCCATATGATAATCTTCCCATGTGAGAAAATCCTCATATAAAAATCTACCCATATATGACAATCTCCCCATATGAGAATCTTCCCATATGAGAATCTCCCCATATGAGAATTTTTCAATGTGATAATCTTCCCTTATGCTAATCTCCCCATATGAGAATTTTCTCATATGAGAATCTTCCCATAGGCCTACATGAGAATCTTCCCATATGAGAATTTTCCCATATGAGAATCTTCCCATATAAGAACCTTCCCATATGAGAATCTAGTCATCTACCCATATGAGAATTTTTCCATGTGATAATCTTCTCTTATGATAATCTTCCCATATGAGAACCTTCCCATATGAGAATCTTCCCATATGAGAATTTCCCATATTATAATCTTTCCATGTGAGAATCTCCTCATATGAGAATCTTCCCATATAGGAGAATCTTCCCATATATGAATATGACAATCTCCCCATATGAGAATCTTCCCATATGATAGTCTTCCCATATGAGAATCTTTGCATAAGAAAACCTTCCCTATGAGAATTTTCCCATGGCTTCATTATTAAGTCTTACCATAATTATGCGAACATAATGGAGACTAGATCACATGAAACCCATATGAAAATACTGTCGTACACTGCTATGCGCGCTTGCGTAATGTGACGTTGCTCTTAGTGTGGACCTATTATTATGTGGATAACTTGAACAATGCGGATGTAGGCCTAGACCTCCCAGGTCCACTGTTCATCTCGGTGGGGTCGAAGCAACAGCTAAGAAATAGAGCCCTGCGCCGGCCGCGCCGCGCCGCCGCCGCCGACATTTTGTGGGCGCCGCCGCCGCCGATTTTGGTTTGTCGGCGCGCCGCCGCCGCCGCCGCCGACAATCTGTCGGCGCGCCGCCGATGCCAATTTGATATGCTTAATTATTTTTGTTGCATTTTTCATGTTTTGCATGATATTGCGATAAATTGTTGCCTTGGTGCGAAATGGAAGTGGACATCTTGTACTTACTTAGGCCCTACTTCATTTTATTTTCTGGGTTTCTTTGAGAAACTTGATCGGCAACACGAATTGGTATCGTCAATGCTATGAGCGTATGATATTACCAATTCGTGTTATATATAGGCCTATATTCGTTTAATATCAATTCGGACTGACAAACCGCAGACGATTACACGTGGAAAGAAATGTTATTAAAAAAATAATGTAAAAGATGTTAACGAGTCTGAGCATGTTGGCTATTGCAGCTATCATAGCACACATAAGTTCACTTGCATTCTGGTGATTGTGAAATGGGATGTAGGCCTACTAGTTGACAATAAAGAAATAAAAGACGAACTAACATAATATAAACAAAACACAAAAGAATTTTCTCTGTTGCCGGTCTTACCGTCACTGTGAAAACTCTTATGCCTTGACAGAATAAAATTTCTACACAAGCAGCTTGAGTGTCAGCAATATAAGGTGCTGAAACACGGCTAACTGGTTTTGACTTGGTACGTATAGTGTCAAGAATGGTCTTTTTCAAACAATGGTCTACATGTGGAGACCGTCAAGAGACCTTAAATGGCATGGCACCAATTCAATCGGGCAGCAGACCACCTGGTAAAGTCATTGAAAAATTAACAGGGGTGAGGCCACTCAGCCTTTGTATTACCGTACCATCGGAAAACGTATATATATTTACATTTCACTTCATGGCTTGCAATAGCCTCTCTCACTGGTAGGATGCTGTTATCCGGCATCTGCCACGTGACTTGGTGTATTAGGCCTAAACTGTATCAGTGCATATGCAAGTGTATTCATGCAATATGCAATATGCAAATGCATGTTGCTTCATCTTATTACAATTTACCAATACCTATGCAGATGTACAGTGTAATTAAGGATGTTCATATTTGTAAGGCAAATGTCTGAAGATGTCTTTTCTCTCAGTCCCTTTGTGTGTAGTTGAGCATCAGTGTGATGGAGTGGCTTTAGAGAACTTGGCGCTCTTGATTGGTCACAGGACCAACGGCTGTTTCTACTGTCATAGTGACTCGTGCTTCTGACTAGGGCACGCCGCGCCGCGCCGCGCCGACGCCGACATTTTGTTGGCGCCGCCGCCGCCGATTTTTGTCCGTCGGCGCGCCGCCGCCGCCGACCCAAAATGACCGGCGCGCCGCCGCCGACACTATGACATCGGCGCAGGGCTCTACTAAGAAATGCATAGGATTGTACGATTTTGGGACGACGTGACAAAGAAATTAAAAGACCACGTGACTATATGATCTTACGTGACTGGTTGCAGGACAAAGTGACCGCGAAATCAAAAATTACGTCACTCTGAGACTATGAGATTGCGTTATTACGAGACTACGTGACCGCTAGCCTACTACGTGACTACAATATCTGCCTGAACTTAGATATTTTGGACTGACTTAATGCGATAAATATATAGGCTTATTAATGGTGTTATGATTGACTTATAGACTGGCTTATTAGTTTACCAGGCACGCGTATTCATACAAAAGGCGATCGATAAGCGTGAATCAATGTCAAGCTTAATAAATGAGCTAAATAAATGTGTAAAGCTCTTAAATCACGTGACTTCTCTGAAAATGGCGTGAAATTATAAACAAACGCAGGTGTTAATTAATTCTAATGAAATCAGTTGTTTTCTAGTTCTGAACGGTCAACTGTAACAGCTTCATTTACAATGTGCCATAGAAACGTCAAATAAGAGTTGAATATTGCGTTGTTGACCTCAGCTAATGGCGGACTGTAGTGCAAACACCGTAAATTTCGGCAAGTATATTTGAAGTTACTTTAATTATGCCGGTAAGTTTATTTGAAGTTACTTCATTGCTAGACATGTAGGGTAGGCCTATAGGCCTAATCACGACCCATATGGAATACTGAGCCCAGCGTAGACTTTTTTCGCCGTTGATGTGGTTCATGAACGTTGGGATTGCCGAAGTGCAAAGCTACTCATTTTCGAATCCAGTTCGATCCCAGCCCTGTTTGATGAACCGACAACTTCGCAAGGTTAGAAATTTATACTATTAGGCCACTAGTGAACTTTGTCGTTGTTAGGTGTCAAATAAATACAGGGCAAGCGGACGTATGACCTTTACAATCTTAGAGTTGCACATGAATAGCCACCTGGCGTCAGATCGCCTAAAGCAGACAGATAATTGTTGTCGTAGTTAGGGATTGGTGCCTGCTTGGCACAGACGCCTGGAGTCGACTTGCCTCTTCAGCTATTTCGTAACTGCCCAAAAACCACGGCGAGCAATGCCATGTCCAAGTCACACGGAGATTCTTTGCATAGCTTAGACGTACATAATACTTGAGTAAATGAGTTGAGTGGGCGCTTCAAGACATAGGATATACTTTGTCGATGTCTCTATCTGCCGTCCTCAACATTTTTCGCGTGCTTGTTTTTCGAGTTGTCATAGTTGTCTTCAGAGATAAAAGAAAACTTCGTCGGGGTTAAGCTTATCATTAGCTCAAGTTTGCGTGAACAAATATTCGTATTAATTTCAAGACCATTTGAAGTATAGGTTTAGTTTAGCGAGTGCAAGCCACGGTTGCTGATTGGCAAGAGTGCTTGGCATATAGAGTAGAGAGTCTGGGTTCGAGCCTCCCATGAGGAGGTTACCGTGTAGAGACTTTTCCTTCACCCAGTAACTTTGCACCTCAGACTCACATTGCTACCCTTGTGTAAGTAATAGATAAAACATATTAATCATTATAATAATATAAAAAAAATTAGTGTCATAAAAAGGAAAGTAATCATTTATGTGCTTAAACTTGAATAACACTGGGTTTATTTATTTGTATATTTTATGTTTTTGTTGTTGTTCAGAATGTGCAATCATCTCAGTTTCAGTTGTTAAAGGCTCTCATTAAAGAGTTTTAAGTGACGGGCGGATATAATTGCTCTGCTTGGTTAGATAAGTTAACAATCTTGGGCAGTTGTTTTTAGAACGTTCCATAACTTATATAGTCTGAGGAAGTTACGAAGCTCACAACATTGGATGGTGGCTTTTTATAAGGATTTGAATCTTGGCTAGCTAGCACCTTAAATGGCGTGGAACTTGTTTAAACCAGAAGCATCTATATACAATCAATTCATTGATAAGTAAGCAGGGTTGTTATATAGAAAACCTTGTATATTTACATTTACATTTGAGTGGAACGTTAAAATTCTAGTCTGTTTTTAAGATTCGCTTCAGAGGCAAAGCCAGTCAGTGGATTTTTGGAGCTTTGAAACCTCCACACTTTTTCTCATTTGTTATCGATGACACTAAAAAATGCTGCTTTGAAATTTTTAGCCAATAGGCCTATATAGCAGACACACTATGAACATGACTTGGTAACCTCTGCCCCAGTCACACCCTGCATAGACTTATGGCACACGTGTTTTTGTATATATACTCGTCTCAAAAACTCATTCCCTCCAGGTTAGTGAACGTCTAGCTGTTTTATTTGTTAAGAAGAGTCAGCAGCATGTGTTGCTTTGGTGCCTGTGTACCCAGACTTAAGGCCAGAAGAACTCTGCCATGGGAATCTGGCCATAAAAAGACTCGCTATTGGCTATAAACTGTCTTTTCCATACACAAAGGAGAATATTCCGAAATTTAATTGCGATCTGTTTGCCACCGCTGTACTTTGTACACCACAATATGTTCATCTGGGCTTATTTTGAGACTGACCTGGTGACCTGGTTACCCAAATCATCCAGAGGACTAGGGCCGCTGTGGATATATATAGGGTCTGCTCGCTTTAGTCGAAGAAGTCACCTCAACAGGATAAATCAGAAGTTTGCAGAAATAAATAATGTGAAAGTGGGCAGACAAGGTTTAAAACGGGAAGCACGAGTTGAACTTCACAGCCCAGGCTGTAAGAGCTTTGATTATTTAAATGCAAAGGTAATGATGATGATGATGATGATGATGATGACGATGACGATGACGATGACGATGACGATGACGATGACGATGACGATGACGTTGACGATGACGATGACGATGACGATGACGATGACGATGACGATGACCACGATGTTGATGATAATGATAACAGTGGCAGCAATAATGGAGATAAGGATGATGATGATGATAGTAGGCCTAATAGTAATAATAATTTTATACATTTGACTATTTAGTTAATGCTACTGCTACTACTACTAATACTACTACTACTACTACTAATAATGATAGTATTAGTATGTTGATGATGATGATGATGATGATTATGATTATGACAACATCTGTAATTAATTATGATGATGACAACAATGGTAATAATAATAACTAATATTTTGAACTGGAGAAGTTATCATCGGCTATGTACAGCAGTTTTGAAGTGGAAATTTAAGATATTTGTTATGTCTGTTGTCCAAAAGAATTGGAAATAGAGGTGACTTTTCCTTATATCGGAACACAGTACGTTTATTGGGTGGCTTGTTTTTGGGAATTGAGAGCAAAATATTAATATTCCCTCGGATGACGAATTCTACTTGGCAGAATTGCATCGAATGGAATAAACTTTAAACAAGCATTGGACATGATAAAGACCCTTCAGCGGGTGACTAATTCCCACTTGCGAAGGGAAAGCCTTAGAAATGGGACGGCGTAAATTAACGCTGTCCTTGTGATGTGGTCTACGTTGACAGGCATTGAGAAGCCTTCCCGCTGAGCCCTTCTGACTGGTGATGTATGTGGACGGGCAGCAGAAACCGCAAGAGGAATTTGACTGTGTACTTACAATTAGTCATTGTGGCATTGTGCGGAGTGTGTGGGCTTCAAGGTTGCTCTGTGTGGCTCATTGAAGCTGTCTTAGCTGATGCCCAGTTCTGAAAAGATCCCTAGAAGAAGAGCAGTCCCGTAAGCTACCAAGAGAGGCAGCCATGGGTGTGAAGTATTAGCGACTTCATTTTCTTAGCCTCGGCATATGAGAGCTATCCTGAAAGGCAGCCTTGGGTATGAAGTATTAGCGACTTCATTTTCTTAGCCTCGGCATATGATGGCGGATGGCCAGTTCTCCCCTTCGTCAACTGATCTTCCCACCGGCGGTGTACGGTCGTTGTACTCAGTATGGCTCTTTGTTGGCTGGTGTGCAGATGGAGCAGAAATCTCCCTACAGATTTCTGCCCTGGTGGGGATTTTAAACCCCACTTCCCCCCAACCCCCCAACCCCCGACATCTCGGTTGACAGTCCAGCACACTAGCCACTGGACTATCTGGCTCTCCCAAGGACGGATGAAATTTGAGGATGCTCTGTGTCTGCTCTTCGGCAGTCTCTTATAGCCAGAGCTTGGCACCATCTGTCATCCAATGCCAAGCGCAATAATTGGAGATGCCTCTGCTGCCGGTCCGAGTGAGATGGGACGGATTGGTTACTCACTCTCTCAAATATGTTCAGTCACTTCAACGCTCGTTCTGTTTTGTTTTCCCAGCCAGGGCAGAAAGTTGTTTGGAGATGTCTGCTCCACCTGCGTCCCCAACTCGACTATAATGAGTACACTGAGAGTACACTGTCCGTGGAAAGATAAGCCGGCGAGGGAGAGGATCCGTTCTGATATGCCGAGGCTAAGAAAGTGAAGTCGTTAGCATGAGAGACAACCATCAGTATGAAATGCAGCAACTACAATTTTGTATGCATGGGGTATCCTCGTATGCCCACTGCATGGGTATAAGAGGATGGGTGGCCAGTCCTCTCCCTTGCCTTCTGATCTCCTCACTTACAGTGTATGGTCACTGTAATCATTATAGCGGAGTTGCCTCGGGGAACAAAATTAATAGAGCCGAATTCTCGAAACAGTTATCTGACCTGGATTTGAACCCATGATCTTACGACTGACAGTCTAGCATACTAGCCCTTAGACTGTCTCAGGCTGTTATGCAGTTGACAGACTTGTAACGGGCAATCTAGTGTGGTCGATATCATAGCAATTCATGCAGGCGTGAGACAGGCCACTGACCGATTGTGGTGCATCTAGAACTTGGTATCACTGTACTACTCTCAGTCTTGCTCTTCTAAGAGGTTTGGCGACTGTTCCTTCTCTGTCGCTGGACTCACTGCATGGAACAGTCTTCCCGACCATGTGAAGAATGCGTCATCTCTGGAGACATTCAAATCACAGCTCAAGACCTATCTTTTTAAACAATTATGTAGCTGCCATTGAATTCTTGAAGTTGTGTACAGCGCCCTTTTCTTCTGCCTCGGCTGTGCTACGGCGCTATACAAATAGTCATTATTATTTATTTTTTTATATTTTATTTATTATTATTATTATTATTATTTTTATTATTATTATTATTATTATTATTATTATTATTATTATTATTATTATTATTATTATTATTATTATTATTATTACAACGCTACCTCCAAGCAGCTGATCACTGCCTCCAAGCAGCTGATCACTGCCTCCAAGCAGCTAACCTGCTCTGCCTTGGTTTCATATATCTGTGTGATTGTGCACATTAGAGACATTCACACTAAAGGTCATTTCAAGCTTGAGATTTCATTCCAAGGTAGTAGGCTTATTTGGCGTTTGAGGTCAAGTCAAGGTTTAGAGGTCATTTCAAGGTGTAGAGTTCGTTTGAAAGTTGTGAGGTTTTTCAAAGTTGAGATGTCATTTCGAAGTTTAGAGGACATTTCAAGAGTGAGAGGTCATTTCAAAGTTTAGAGGTCATTTCAAGGTTCAGAGGTCATTTCGAAATTTAGAGGTCACTTCAAGGTTTAGAGGTCATTTCAAGGTTGCGATTTCATGTCAAGGTTGAGAGGTCATTTCAAGTCAGAGGATGGGTCTGTTGCAACCTGCACCCTCGAGGCAATGCCAACAAAGAACTGAGTGTTGTATCACTTCTAGTTAGGCTGTTAGCATTTCCTGACGGCCAGATGCCGCTTGCCAGCACCAATTAGTCTCAGTGTCTAATTTAGAAACAGCGAAGCGGACATTGCCCGTTCTGATTAACTCTTTAGACCCGTAAGCCACTGTAATTAAATGTCACCTGGCTGTTACGGGGTTAAATCCCAGCTGCCTCTGATTGCTGGCTGTGAAAGTGTCATATTTGCATAGAGTCTCGGTTTCTTGAAGGGGATGCTGGGTAGTGTAGTGGTTAGCGTGCTGGACTGTCAGTTGAGAGGTGAGGGGTTCAAATCCCCGCCAGGGCAGAAATTTGGTTCGAGATTTCTGCTTCATCTGCATCCCTTAGCCAAATCAGTTATAATGAGTACACTGACCATACACTGTCGGTGGGAAGATTAGACGGCGAGGGTGGGGACTGGCCACCTGCCCGCATATGCCAAGGCTAAGAAAATGAAGTCGCTAACACTTCATACCCATGGCTGCCTCGGGGCTAGATTCAGGGAGTGCTTATCTACTCCTAGGTTTCTTGTGAACAGCGACTTTAACCTCTGAATTCGCACAGTCCCCATGGGATTCTTTGAGTGAGGAAGATGGCTGGCTAAATATGGGTCATTGAACCTACCAGCGCTGAAGAGGGTTTTAAGGGCGGGGTCTTATTTCCGTTCGTGAACTATGAACCGTTGACTATCTGAAATGATAACCGGTTTCTGATTTAGGACTGAGATAAATTTCTTATCTGATCCCATTGACTTGTGTAATGCCGCTATTTATGCCGGTCTGTAAATTCTGCAAGGAACTTGAAAGTCTCTGACAGCTCTGGACAGTTATTCCCAAGACAGAGCGAAGGAGAATCAGGCAGCTGGCAGACAGGAAGGCAGCAGGACAGGCAGGAGAGTAGACAGACAGACGAACAGATAGACACACGCTGTCAGAGCGAATGACACTGTCAGTCAGACGTAATTTCATACATAGTAAACGCAGGCAGAAGACAGACAGACAGACAGACACACTGACTGACTGACTGACTGACTGACTGACTGACTGACTGACTGACTGACTGACTGACTGACTGACTGACTGACTGACTGACTGACTGACTGACTGACTGACTGACTGACTGACTGACTGACTGACTGACTGACTGACTGACTGACTGACTGGAATGTTGGTAGGCAGGAATGCTGGAAGATGGGTGGTGATGAGGAGGAGCAGAAGATGGGAGAATATAGAAGAGATATACCAGCTGTATAGTTTTTGTGCTGTATAAATGTGCTGAATTATGTGTCCACATACATACATACATACATACATACATACATACATACATACATGCATGCATGCATGCATGCATGCATACATGCATGCATGCATACATACATACATACATACATGCATGCATGCATACATGCATACATACATACATACATACATACATACATACATACATACATACATACATACATACATACATACATACATACATACATACATGCATACATACATACATAGGCCTACATACATACATACATACATACATACATACATAGGCCTACATACATACATACATACATGCATGCATACATACATACATACATACATACATACATAAATACATACATACGCACACACATACACACACACATGCAATACATGCATACTTACATACATACATACATTCACACAATTACACACATGCAATACATACATACATAAATACATACATACATACATACATACATACATACATTAGGGTGTTTTTATGATGCACATGATTTTTTTAACTCAAAGATCTTTTAACGGCCAGTTCGAATTATCATGCCAATTAGCGTATAAACGTCATATCCGAAATTATATCGCGATAGCTGAACATTTAGGACTGGCGCAAGGTGACCGAAATTAGGAACCCGGTGACCTGTCTCGGTTTGGCCAAAATTTTAGACGTTACGATGTCTGTTCTTCGTGTTTTCGATCTTCAACATAATTATAGTAATTAATTAAGCTATTGTGGTTTCCTAGAGGAGACACCTGGTGCTACATCAATAGCATGGTATTTAACGCGAGTGGCTGTCTCCCTTGGTAAGAGTATGTGTTTGATCCCCGAATGAGTTTGTGCCAATCAGATAATGTCGTGGTTTCCGATCGGAGCAATCTGTCTACAACAATAATTCCCTCGCCCATGACAATATCGTGCAAGCATGGCGGTAGCGACGGAGGTTTCTCTGTTGGCAACATCATCTGAGGAAGAGGCGTCATCAAATAGCTCAGAAAGAGAACCAGAACCTTCAACGTCAGCTGGACCACCAAAGCGGCAAAAGGGAACAATCTCTGTAGTTACCCGTGATGTTGCAGCAGCTCTAGATCGTACTAAAACCAGCAGCAGGAATGCCTCTCACATTTTCTCTGCTCTCGCTGCATCCAATCTATATGCAGCACCAGCTGGTGAGCTGATCATCAGTCCTTCTGCTGTCCATCGAGCAAGGAAGGATAACCGTGCAGCCCTAGCAGCTGAGATTCGTGAATCTTTCGATCCGAAGGTTCCCCTTACTATCCACTGGGACGGCAAGATCATGCCAGATTTTACAGAAACTGGACTAGTGTGCGTTGATCGTCTTCCAATAATGGTATCTGGTAAGGATGTGACCAAACTATTGGCCTTCTCCAAACTCCAATCCGGTACTGCTGCCTTCATGGCAGATGCGTGTTTGGCCGAGATCAGAAGTTGGGGATTGGAAGACAGGATCGTGGCCATACGTTTCGACACAACGGCGAGTAATACGGGTTGCAAGGGCGGCGTAGGCATCAAGCTGGAAACGGAATTAGGAAAAGACCTCTTGAACCTTACCTGTTGACATCATGTTTCTGAAATTGTTCTGGAAAAGGTATTTTCGCTGTATGATTCTGTAAGGTCTCCAAAATTGGAACTTTTCAGTCATTTCCGTGACTTCTGGCCGCAAATCGATCAGACCAAGTATCTCACAGCAATGGAGGATAAAGACGCAGCACAAAGAGTCAAACAAATTCGAGAGAATGTCATCACCTTCGCACTGCGGCAACTGAATGCTGAATACCACAGAGACGACTACGAAGAGCTACTAGAACTAACAGTCATTTTCCTAGGAGGAATTCAACCGAAAAGAATAAAGTTCAGGTACCCAGGGGCATTTCACCGCGCGCGTTGGATGGCACGTGCGGTTTATGCAATCAAGATGTGGCTTTTCAGATAGCAGTTTCCCATTCAACAACACCAGAGGGCATCTCGACAATCTTACTCTCAAAAGATGTGGAATCATCTACTTCGAGTTTCACTTTTTGTGACCACAACTTACGTGGAGTACTGGTTCACCTGTACATCACCCAATGAAGCCCCAAGGAACGATCTTCAATTCTTGAAGGCAATCCATACTTACCCAGACAAGGAAGTCTCACAGGTAGCCCTAACAGCATTTTCCCGACACCTTTGGTATTTGTCGGAGACCTTGGTTGGCCTCAGCCTTTTTGACGATTCAGTCACCTTCGACGAAAAACAGCGCATGGTCTATAACATGCGCAACAATCAGGGATCCGACGAACCTCCAAAGAGGCTTCCTCCCATACACGATCCATCTACAAAAGCGCTATCCTATTTTTTTACCACTTCTACCATCAAACTTTCCAGCTCCTCAAATTCGATTACGCTTTTCTTGATCGAGATCCACAACAATGGGAGTCAGGGCATTCGTTCAATGAGGCGAAAGACATTATATCCGCCCTAAGAGTGACGAACGATTTAGCGGAAAGAGGAGTTGCTCTAATGCAGTCCTTCAATGAAGCCCTGGTTCGAAATGAGGAAGAGAAACAATTTGTTCTTCAAATGGTTGAATACCATCGAAATAGATTCCCAAAAGCACTAAAGGGACTAAGTAATGACAGATAACTGAAAGTTCTTGGTTTGCTTTTGCCTTATTTTTTATGTTTAAGTGTTGAAATTGTTTGGATCTTCGAGAATTACAATGTATGACATTGTTTTCTAAGTGGTAATTTTTCCCGGGCTTTGCGCCAGTTCTAAATCTCTTTTAATTTTCATCTAATTTGGCAAATGTTAATGTTTCTCAAGGTGGAACACAAAAACAAACTGGCCGATATTAATTTTGAAACTTCAAATTATAGACACACCCTAACATACATACATTGCATACACACATACAATACATACATACACACATACATACACACATGCAATACATGCTGGCTAGCGTTGGAAACCATTTGATGGGTGAATGGTGTCGAATGCAAAGTCGTTGTCACCATGCCAACCCGGCCTCTTATCCCATGCGAATAATTAGCCGAATATTGTCGGTGTCAACAGAAAAGTGATGAGCTTAATTTCCACTGATAATTACGGCGGCTTTCTTTGATCACTGGTTTCCATCGGCATTTAGTGATCGTTAGTCTTCAGCTGGTCAACTTAATTATTATTGATGTGTTTAATCTGTCGCAATTGAGATAACGCTGAAATGGTTCCGGACTTCATTTATATGGCCAAACCTTTCAAGAGATTGTAGTAGTGCTTATAAATTATAGAAGAAATGGAAATGAAAATGATGATGACGACGACGATGGTGATGTTGATGACGTACAGTTTTTTTTACTTTATCCTTGGGATATGATCATTTAGGTTCCAAAATGATAATGAACGTGAAATATTAAATTTGCATTAATATCTGGCTAATATAATGAAATTGTGAATTACGTGCCTCGATTACACTGATACAGAAATGTAATAATTAACGTTACACACACACACGCACACGCACACACACACATTTACATACCTCACGTACAGCTCTTCATTCTACTTTTTACCTTTAACAACAAAATATTGAAGGAATGAAGGGGATGGTATACTGTTCAAGGGTCAGTTTCGCTTGCATTTCAAGTCAAGGGGGTGCTCGATACTGAAGTGGTTAGCATGCTGGACTGTCAATCGAGAGGTCGGGGTTCAAATCCCCACTAGGGAAGAAATTTATTTTGAGATATCTGCTCCATCTGCACCCCTAGCCAACTCGACTACAATGAGTACACTGATGCACACTGTCTGTGGGAAGATGAGACAGTAAGGGAGAGGACTGGCCATCTGCCCTCGTATGCCGAGGCTAAGAAAATGAAGTCACTAACACTTCATACTCATGGCTGCCTCTCAGGCTAGCTTAAGGACTGCTCTTCTTCAAGTCAAGAAATTTCTGTGTTTGATTGTGGATAACTTTAATATGTACATAATTGTAAATATATAGATTAGCATGATTGTAATATATATCTACGACGTATATACCAACACAAGTAAAGCTTTTGTAATATGTGTGATCTAATACATCGCACAACAGCTTTGCGTGGATATTAATACAATATTTATATGTTAATACTATGCATGATTGCACCACTATAGACATTTAATAATTAGCGTGATGCATATGGGTTGCATTTAAGTACGTATAATATTTCATATACATATGCACAGTGCACACCTGTATAATATTGTAAGTTAATTTTTACATGTTATTTACATGACATTTACATATATATAATATAACATGTAACTTGAAGAAGAGCAGTCCTTAAGCTAGCCTGAGAGGCAGCCATGAGTATGCAGTGTTAGTGACTTCATTTTCTTAGCCTCGGCATATGAGGGCTGGTGGCCGGTCCTCTCCCTCACCGTATCATCTTCCCACCGACAGTGCATGGTCAGTGTAATATATAATATGTATAAGATATAATATATAATATATATAATATGTATATATAATATATGTATATATAATATACATATATATGTATATATAATATACATAATAATAGAAATAATATATATGTATAATTATATATATGTATGTATATGTAATATGTATGTATATATAATATACATATATATGTGTATTTTTTAATATATGTATATGTATATATAATATATATGTATGGATAATATATTATATGTAGGCCTATATATAAAATATATGTATATATAATCATATATGCATATATATGTATGTCAAGAACTCGTCCCAGACTTATATGATGGAGTACGTGTTTTATTAATTGTTTTCAGTTCAGTTTGTAAATGTTGACTTGAAAGCAAATAGCAGAATAGTTAAGAACCTTTTTGGCTTTGAACAGATTTGAGCTTCTGGTTCTAATGAGTCAGTCTGCAGCTTCAGAAGATCCAGAGGCCTTGACCGCCGTCTACAGGATTTTTCATTCACTTGTATACAGTAAATGGCTTGGCATATATGCGAGGGTGGGAAACTCTTAGTTTCTTTTGTCATTCGTTCTCACCGTGTGGGACCCTACAGGTTGACTGCTTTCCGACGCTTACGGCAGGCCGACCGACCGGTCCACTTCAATATCCCCGTATTTGTTTTACATCTGACCCTCGTGTTTGGATGTGAGGGGAGGGCAGTTCGGCCGCATGATGAGGGGTAGGAATGTGACCCCTTGTTTCGGAAATCAGCTACTGCAGATTATTAGCCATTGTTTGACGCACCCAGATGACGTTTAAACAGCCTTTGAATTTTATTCTGGACTTGGGAACTGGTTGTCTGAGAAAGAATGTCCGAGAGCTGGCTGAGAAAGATTGCAATGTTGGGTTCTTGCATGTGGGTCCAGTTTGTTTATACAGACCGATTTGTTACTGGATTTTGGTGAGAATTATCGTTTAGGTTTTATCCGAGGGAAATTGTCTTGAAATGTCTCCATGTTGCATCATTTGTTGATAGGAAACAACGTGAGTGGAGGTTTTCCAGTTGGTGTGATAAGAGAAAATGTGGCAGTCGCACATTCTCAGTTTTCCTGGATTGCCAAGCGCTGGGTGTGTTTTAAGTGTGGTTGTTTTCTTGGTTTAGAATGACTGAGTTTTAAGCGATTCTGCAGAATGGCTTCTCTTTATTCAAGTATGTTTAAGTTCTCAGAGTGTGATGTTGCATTATTCATTTCGGATTGTTGCCTTTTCTCAGATGCTGATGATTGCGAATTCTTGTGCTTGTGTCTGTGTGTATGTCTGTGTGTGTTTGTGTCTGTGTGTTTGTGTTTGTGTGTGTGTGTCACTGTGTGTGTGTCACTGTGTGCTTGTGTCTACGTGTGTGTGCTTGTGTATATGTGTGTGCTTGTGTCTATGTGTGTGCTTGTGTCTATGTGTGTATGTGTGTGCTTGTGTCTATGTGTGTATGTGTGGGCTTGTGTGTGTGTGTGTGTGCTTGTGTCTATGTGTGTGGTTGTGTCTATGTGTGTGCTTGGTTTTATGTGTGTGTGGTTGTGTGTCTGTGTGTATGGTTGTGTCTGTGTGTGTGTGTGCTTATGTGTGTGGGTGTATATGTGTGTGTGTGTGTGTGTGTGTGTGTGTGTGTGTGTGTGTGTGTGTGTGTGTGTGTGTGTGTGTGTGTGTGTGTATGTGCTTCTTTCTATATGGTTGTGTATGTGTGTGTGTATGTGTGTGTGTGTGCGTGCGTGCGTGCGTGCTTACTTGCTTTTGTGTGTATTCCTCTTGTGCATTAATCTCTGTATATATGTGTCAGCATATATGTCTATGTTAGTTTATGCATATATGTCTGTGTGCACTTATGTTTTTGCCTCTGTGTGTGTCAATGTGTGCATGTGTATGCATTTGCATGCACGTGAGTTGTTTCCTGAAGATAGTTTTGACTGAAATGACAGATGGTGTCACGATGTCATCTCCTCAGCATCGTAATGAAGACGATTGTTGTCTTATTGGGGGCGGTGGCTCTGGCTCTGATAAGATGACACTTTGCTGTTCCGTTTTCCGGTCAGATAACGAAGGATAACGGCTGAAGAACGATTCTGAGTTATATCTGCAGTTATATTTAATACCTGAATTTTTTAAGCACTTTCAGAGATATGGAGGATTTCTGAGAAGTGAAAGGTAGTTCTCAGAACTTGGGAGAGGTCCATTTATATAGACAAGAATCATAGACAATATTAAGTTAGACAATAGCATTTGCGAAAAAGAGAAGAGCGAGCAGCCCCTTTGGCTAGCCTGAGAGGCGACCATGGGTATGAAGTATTAGCGACTTCATTTTCTTAGCCTCGGCATATGAGGGCGAGTGTAAAGTTTCCTGCAATGGATTCAGACTATCTCAGCCAGTCCTCTCTCTCGCCGTCTCATCTTCCCACTGACCATGTATGGTCAGTGTACTCATTTATAGCTGAGTTGACCAGGGGCACAGATGGAGCAGAAATCTCGAACCAAATTTCTGTCCTGATGGGGATTTCAACCCTCGTCCTATGAATTGACAGTCCAGCATGCTAACCACTACACTATCCAGCACCACAGAATGGATGGTAAAATAGTTATCTGCAGCCTGGGGCAAGTGTGAAGTTCCCTGCAATGGATTCAGACTATCTCCCACCCAAGATAAACTTTAGCTGCTGTCCATAGGTCATAGGTCATATCGTGTGCTGTCAACCACGAACTGACCAGTAGACGTGTTGAAGTGTTCCAACGTTGAACCAGGCAAGCGTGATGACTTGAGGGTGGAATGCAAGCTGGACCACACTCGGCGTTCTGCTTTTGCGAACACTAAATTTCTTACTAATATTTTATCATCCAGACTCTGTGTTTACAAGTGCTTATGTTTGCTGTTAACTCGTTTCGTTCGCGTCAGTACCAGTCTGACGGCTGCTATATATATGTGACAGGGAAAGCCATCCAAAGAGCCAGTAATGATTTTAAGTCATTAAAATTGCTTGTAGGGGTTTTCATCTTGTACTGCAGGAGGCAACAGACAGTCTGGCCTATGTAGCCATCAACCCCTTATATAAACAAACTTGTGTTATTGTTACAGCGCCACTCAAAAACTTCGGACGTGACGACTCTTTTACTGCGCCATAAACCTCCAAAGCCGCCGTTATTCTTGCACGGTCCCTTCCGTTGTTTCTTGCGTATACCACAGGTTTTCGGCGAGCAGCTTTATTGCGGAATATGATTTCTTAACCATTAGCGGATCCAGGAGTTGGGAAAGGACCCAGGAGTTGGGAAAGGCAGTGGATTATTTAACCGCACGGTAAAACATATGATGACCGTGTCGGAAATTATGTAAATCTACGATATTTCTCAACATCAGACAAACGCTGTGTCGGGGGTCGGATGAATCATCCTTTTCAACCATTCGATTTCACTGGCCGCTTTTTTGTTGTCCCTTTACCCAATTTCGCGGGATGGGTGATAGACTAGAGGCTAAGATAAGATAAGATAAGATAGTGTGCGGGACTGTCAGCCAAGAGGTTGGGGGTTCAAATTCCCTCCAGGGCAGAAATTTGTATCGAGATTTCTGAACCTCCTCTGGCCAACTCGGCTATAATGAGTACACTGACCCTACACGTTTGGTGGGAAGGTGAGAAGACGAGGAAGGGACTGACCACTTGCCCTCATATGCCGAGGCTAAGAAAATGAAGTTTTTAATACTTCCTACCCATGGCTGCTTACCTGGCTAGCATGTATAAGGAAGTATACCCTTCTTCATTTTTCCCAATTACACGCATTTTCTCGAGACGTTTCATTTTAGTTTTACAATACATATACACTTCGTTGCTTTAGGCCTAACTGTGTTACCATAGCCGTCTTATTAACATATCTGTGAGCTCATTCTCACCGAAACCAGAGACTCTTGTGGGTATCTCAGTGGTGTGTCCTTGTATCGTGGGCCACGATTCGATTGGCCCCTCTGGATCCAACCATTGTTATCCCGAAAATATAATGTTCTTTACAAATGGTGGACTATGAAGTTCCGATGTTCTTTACGAAAGACGGAACTGTTTGTTGACGTTTGTGGTTTCAAGTCATGGGAAGAGGCGGAGCGGGGTCTGTGGGAACGGCGCCGGACCTTGTCATAGGAGAAGGCCGAGGAGGGGGATCCGACGGTCGGACGTCGCGCGCTGTCGCAACCTGTTCGCCGCGTCGCTGGCATCTGTCGCTCCAGGGCAGTCGAAACAAGTCGGCGCCGAAGCTATTCGAGCTATGGCCACAGTCGTAGGCCTATAGGCGCGAAGGACGGACGGACAGACGGACGGACAGAAGGACGAACGGTGAGAGTCCTGGATGGTGATAGTCGTGGTGGTGGTGGTGGTGGTGGTGGTGTACGACTCGTCGCTCTGTCTCTGTCTCTCTGCCTGTCGCTGTCTATGCTTGCGTCGCGGCGCCTGCCTGCCTGTGGGTGGCGTTCTTCAGGTCACTGTCCAATATCTTTCAACGAGCCTGGGCTGTGGGCGTTTGTGTGTTTGATACCTTAGATGCGTTTATCTATCGCAAGTGTATCTTTTCGTTTCGCCAGGACAAACGACCTATAGCATAGACTGAAAGCATTGGGATGCCACTGTCGTCTGCGCTCACGAGAGCAGACGATCAAACGCTGACGCGCTTTGTCGTCAACAGTGACGTTGCGAAAGACCTATTGCGTCGTATCGCGCGTATACTTCGTGCAGAGAAGGTAGGGACGATTTCTATTTTTCGTGCAGTTCTTTTAATTGGTCAGTTAATAATTAATTATATTTCCTGTCTTGTTTTTGCTGAGTTTACTAGAGTATACGCTGTATGCTTTATTGGGGGGGGGGGGCGGTTAGAGAGGTTCGGCCATCTGCCCTTGAATGCTTGAAAACTGCACCTCTTGGTGTTTCTGTGCAGGTTTTCCCACGGAAACTGAAAACACTTCTTTTCCCCTTGTCCTAACGTGAGTTCTCCTCAACCCCTTACCTCTCTCACGGCTTTAGTTCTAAACATCATCCTTCGTAGCCGTCTGACTGCCCCTTGTTTCACCCTTGGATCTTGACCTGGAACCTATTCTGACCTTACCTGCCTATCGATTTTGCTTTGACTGAGCGCCTGTGAAGAAGCTGGTTAACCATGAATTCGCGTTTTTCGATGCTGTATAATCGTGGGTATGTTAAGAGTCAGCTGCTTGTGTTGTTTCAGTTCTTGTGTACTAGTAATGATAATCTTGAAATCTCTACAGTTACCCACAATTATACCCACGTCTCCCTCTCAGGGTTAGACTGGTCTTCTTCTTGACGTGGATGAGGTGGGTGGAGACTCATAGGCGTAATTTGTGGGGGTACGATGGGTACCTGTACCCCCCACTTTTTGGACTGGGGACCGTACCCCCACTTTTTGAACCGTGTTAATCAATATTTGATTATTGTGCCTTACCAGAGATCGCAGCCTCCGCTTTGCTTTGTGTATTTAAGATATTGGTACCCCCCAATTTTTAGACCAAAGTTACGCCCCTGTGGATACTTATTTGAGGAGAATTTATGGGGCCAGATTGTGGGATGCACGATAGTAGGCCTATAGTGGTTAATGTGCTGGACTATCAACTGACTGGTCCTCATGCTGGACTATCAACCAAGGGGTTGTAGGTTCAAATCCGCATCAGGACAGATATTTGGTTAGAGCTTTCTGCTCCAACTGTGCCCCCTAGCCAGCGCGCCTGTGACGAAATCCTTTCATGAGGGGATAGGATTGTATTTGAATTAGATGGATTATCTAATCTAATCTAATCTAATGACTTCTGTAGCGCCGTCATCCTAATCCTCAGTCAATGGTAGTTTGAGCTGAGATAATCATTTCTTAAATTCTTAAGTTTCGTTCATCTGTTGATTTGAATTGTTAAAAAGAAATACCAGGTCAATTTCTGCTTTGATTAGTCATTGTTTTCCGTTTCTCTACTTGAGGTGTTTTGCAGGAAGCTGATTAGTAATTAATTTGATAGCTATTCGACGATGGTGGTCCAGCGCGGACTGACAAAGGGCAGTTGAGGTCGGATTTCCTGCAGTTAGCTGGCAATGCAGAGATGAGCAAAATGTTGGCACTGCTGAACTGTGGTCTTTTATGAGCCGTTCAGCACAAGGTCCAATATGTAATGTCACCCAGGCATTCAGTAGTAAGACTAAGGAGTAAGAAAGCCTTTGTCCGGTGATCACTGTAGCTGGCACTGTCCACTGTCCTGTGGTCTCTGTTGGTTACACTGTCCTGACTCCTGTGTTCGCTGTAGGTCACACTGTCCTGTGGTTAGGACACACTGTCCACTGGCCTGACTCCTGTATTCACTATAGGTCATGCTGTGCACTGACTGTCCTGCGGTCATTTCAGGACACATTGTCCACTTCCTAATGGTCATTGTAGATCACAATGTCCACTGTCCTGTGGTCACTTAGCTCACTCCGTCCACAGCCCTGTAGTCACTGTAGGTGACACTGTCCTGTGGTCATTGTATGACACATGTCCTTTGACATATAACTACATATGTTCTACCATTTGTATAATTAATATTATACATGCATACACTTACATACATGCATGCGTGTAATGACAAATACATGAATGCTTACTTATATACCTATGTGTCTGCATTACATTCTTACCTAACTAAACACATATGTGCATATGTACATACATACATAAACACATGTACATATGTACATACATACATACATACATACATACATACATACATACATACATACATACATACATACATACATACATACATACATACATACATGTCATACATACATACATACACAGATGCAATCACTCATTCAATTCAATTTCAATTCAATTCAATTCAACTTTATTGATCCGAATTCAATACAAAAGTACAGTAGGCACCAATCGGAATGTAAAAACATACATACATAATATGCATACATACATACATACATACATAAATACAATTATACTTACATAATACATACATTGTATTGTATTGTATCTAGAAATTTATAAACTGCTTCTCACACAATAACTATTCTTCTGCATCCATTGATGCAAACAGGCTATAACAGAGTTACACAGTTAAGACAGAGTGCATAATATAGTAGTATAGTTATTAAGGACCAAGCAGGTAGGCCTGCAGAAGGGGGCTACAGTTCTGCTTAACGATTTCAATTAGGGCCATAAAGGTATAAATCCTGAAGCTTATCATTTGCTTGAGCGTCTCATCCTCTATATATAACTAACTGAATGTCTATTAATGAATGCGTATTTCTAAAGTAAACATTATAGTTTCAAATAACTCGTCAGTTTTATAGTGTTTATGCTTAGCCGTAGAAGTGTTCCTCTACCTAGTGTGTCTCACAGCTGACTTCCATATTGTCAGCCTTCTTGCCTCATTGCCTTTCTGCCAGCCTGCCTGCGTGCCTTCGTACCTGACTACCTTCTTGTCTGACCATCTGCCGATCTGACTACCTAACCGACTACCTAACTCACTGCCTGACTGCCAGTCCGACTGCTTTGCCGTATGCCCGACTACATGCTTGACTGCCTGCCTCTTTGCCTGATTGCCTGTATGTCTGACTGCTTCATTGACTGCCTAGTCGACTGCATGTGTGCTTGCCTATTCGCCTGCCTATCTGCCCGACTATCTGCCTAACTATTTGCGGCCTGACTACGTAACTCGCTGCCTGATTGCCGTACTGTATGTCCGACTAGATGCTTGATTGCCTGCCTCTTTGACTGATTGACATGCTGAATTGACTGCTTCACTGCCTGTCTGAATGACAGTGTGCGTGACTGCTTGGCTGTCTGTCTGACTGCCTGTCTGAGTGACAGTATGCCCGACTGCTTGGCTGTCTGTCTGCCTGCCGGTCTGTCGCCTTGCTTAGGGTTTCCTGTTAATGTCTACTGTCATTTGCACAATAGCATTGCCTCAGTCGCTCTCAGTCGCTCAGCCCAGACGACCACCCGACGAATAATCTGAAATGACCACAATTGTCCGCTGCCGGGTCACTTTTGAGTGGACGGTCTTTCATCGAAGGGTCAACTGCTGGGGCTCAGCGCCTGAATGGCCCTCCTTCGGTGATGACCCTTCTCTTTCGGACCCTAATTGTCGGCGCAGTGAGGTAGTCCGACTTTCCGTTGAAGAGACGAGAGCAGGCTGAGCAGGCCGTGCTGATAGATAATGGGCGACGGTCTTTTTTTTACAGTAGGCCTCAGACTGGCCAGTAGAAAGTGAATCTGGGTAGGGAAGATTACCGCTTGATACGGAGGTGGTAAATCAGTCAAATCGAAGGATCTAGTGACTTAGTAGCTCAATTATGGAAATGTGCCCGAGGCGCCACTCTAAGTGAACCCCTTTTCGAAGGCGGCCATTGTTATTCCAACTCATCTTAACGTCTATCTGCACCCCTTTTGTTTGAAGCCCCATTGAGCTGAAATTGCTGAATCACAGTAGCAGGCAGGCAGGCAGGCAGGC
Organism: Allolobophora icterica; assembly: GCA_963556255.1. NCBI lineage: Eukaryota > Metazoa > Annelida > Clitellata > Crassiclitellata > Lumbricidae > Allolobophora > Allolobophora icterica. The sequence continues at coordinate 13,048,592 of OY744617.1, forward strand.
AGGCAGGCAGGCAGGCAGGCAGGCAGGCAGGCAGGCAGGCAGGCAGGCAGGCAGGCAGGAATCTCAGCTATTCGTGAATGCACATTTTCATTGACAGGTCAAACTGTCTGTCTTGTGCGGTGCCCCTTTTCCTCTCTGACCAAGCCAGATTTATTTAAATTAGTTGAGAGGATTTGAATATTGAAACCTCAGCCACTGTTGTTCTCTGGTGGTGCCAGTCCAAATCCTATAAAGGAGGGGGTGACGTTAATCATCTTCGTTATGACACCGCATCGTTAAACAGAAACTACTACTACCACTACCGCTACCACCACCACTAGTACTACCACTATAGTACTATTATGACTGTTGAAACTGCTTTATGGTGCTTGAAAATCCAATATAATGGCACACTCAAGCAACTGTCCTTATTAGACCCCTCCACTTCAGCCAGGCGTCTTAGTCTACAAGTAAAGCTTGGTTTCACATGTCATTTAATTATTAATTAATTAATTAATTATTTCAGCTGTAAGCTTGAAGAGGTGCAATTTCTCGCCACGGCAGAAATTTGTTTCAGTTTCGCTTGCTTCACGTAGCAGACTTACCCATAATGAGTACACTGACTGTACACTGTCAGTGGGAAGAACAGGTGGCGAGGGAGAGGACCTTGTATACCAGGGCCAAGAAAGTGAAGTCACTAACACTTCACACCCATTAGGGTGCTCCAGAATACAATGGGTTTCCAAAAAGTTTCTAAGAATACTGCTCCCTGGCAATTTTCCCATTCCATTTATCACTTTGTTCAACTGTACCAATTTTCAGACCAATTGAAAAAGGTTAAGCCTTGCCACCGGCACAAAAATGTTATATGTGAAAATAAGCGAATTTGCTTAAAATCGGCAATATCATGGAGGAAAAACGTAATTATTTTCATGACGATTAACTTCTTTTGTGAACTATTTATGTGTGTTGGCGAAATTTATTATATAGAATTTTAAGTGTCCTGAGTCTTCATTTGTTTAGTGAACATCTGAACATGGATAAACCAGTTTAAGAATAGATGATGAAGTTAGATGACTTGTTGGGAGGCCAATTGCCAGCCAACAGAATTCCTACAAAAGGAGATGCTCTGTGTTTGTTCTTTCATCTGAAAAATGGTCCAAAGGAGCAAGAAAAACATGTAAATTTTAAAGGAGCGATTGCAGAGAAAGTACTAGCAGCAGTGCAAAAAGAATGGGGTAAGGCTGGAATGTCATACAACGAAAATACAAGATGAAGGTCAAGATTCGGGATCTCTACGAGAATTATCGATTCATCCAGAAGCGAAAGGGGTGCACATCAAATCAAGAAAAAGAAATTAAGTTTATTGAAGAACTGAAGAACTACTTTAATATAGCACACCAAGATGCTCAAAAGAATATTATAAATGACCGTATAGGCCTACGCAGCCAGCAACAGACAGATGAAGATGTGGCTTTTCTGGCAGCCCTGCAAGAACAGAAGACTGTACATATGGCATCCGAGGATAAAGGCTAAAAAAAGTAGAAAATAAAATGCTGAGACTCTTCCGACTTGGTCAGAGAAGCGACAGAAAAGAAAAGAAAGATCTGCGCTTCGGCATCTTTTAACAATGCAGAAGATCTACTGCCAGACCCACTTAACTTAATCTCGGAACATGCTTCTGACTCACAATCAGACGAATCTGATGGCGATTTTGCATGCCCGTCTCATTCAGGTGAAATGCCTAAGAGCAATTGCTCCTAACAATATAACATTACAACTTCTGAAAATGAGACAAACACAAACACTGGAAACTGAACTTATAGTAAGCTTATTTCCGCAATTGAATGCACCCACAAAACTGATTCATTTGATTGAAAAAAATCATTGCTTATGTTCAACCTACTTAATATTGAAAGTGACTGGCTCAGCTTACACCAGCACAGTGGAAAACTGTTGATGATTTCCAATCAATCAGTCAATCAATCCATCAATCAATCAATTTCGTTTATCCTAACCAAGCTGACATGTGTGCAACTTGTCACAGAGTTAAGGTATATACATAATATACTGTTATCAAAAATGAGCCCGGCCTACGGGATTTATATAAAAATAATAATTATGCAAATATGCCACGACAGAGGGGAATATCTGTCGTCTGAGAAGATACCTTGACAATCTGTATCTCATACAGTTTAATATGCGGAATATAAATTATGAATAGCTTAATATTTCCGTTCCGTACATAGTAATTCTATATTAGTAGGCAATTATACTTGGTTGGATAATCAATTCTTATATTTAAATTTAAGTCTGGATATGAAATTGCGATCATCCTTCTCGGGGAGTTGGAGTTAGCAAGCAGCCATGTGTGTTCGTCATATAAAAGTAGTGAATGATTTGTCTGAAAGAGCGATGAAACTGATAACAGACTTTGCAAATGCAATCACAAAGGACAAAGACAGTTTTTGCTGCAGGTGATTGAAGCTCATAGACGCAGACGTCCAGATTTCACTAAGGAAACTCATAACGGTGTAACAGGGTTATTGTTGAAACTTCATCGGGCTGGTGGCAAGGCTTAACCTTAATTTAAAAACCTCAAATTTGGATTTTTAGACTCATCTGTATGAGACGCATGGGAAAATGTCCGGGAGAAATGAATTTTCAACTTTTAATTTTTTGGAGCACCCTAATACTCATGAATGCCTCTCTGGGCTTCATTTTTCTTCTCTTCCTCACTTCAGCACGTGACATTTAATTTTCTCCTCTGAATAGTTGTCCTGAAGTGGTGCTATATAAATGCTCAGTCGATTGATTGATTGATTGATTGAATGATTGATTTCTGCTCTTGCTGATTTCTAATTGCAGTTCTAAACTTTGCTTTTGGACCCTTTTTCAGACATGGTGTTACATTGGTGTATGTAGTACTTTTAACCTGCATTGTCCAAATTCAGATCTGACTTTAAATGACCTTGCTTCAGTTATGACAATTAGCAGTTTTTTTTCTAATTGACAGTGTTTCTGCGTAAAGTGGACAGCCTGCGGACTGTTGTTACATTTCGTTCAGAAGTTGTTATGTTTTTGAGTGTGTTCTGGATAGATGTCAAGATTCTTGGAAGTTTTGACGGACAAACATTTTGCCAGATATAGGTTAGATGACATTCCGCACGTGCTGTGTGATGGGCCTATTACTTTGTTTTCAGCGGTACTACTAAATTCATGTAAAAGGGTTATGATGCTTATATATATGTACATATTTAGATAATTAGATATAGTTATATACTGTATATTATAGTGTGTAAATTATTGTATGCTATATGTGTGTCTTGTATAGGCATCATCATCATCATCATCAGTTCCTGACGCCAGCCATTTGGCGGCGATGGGTACGAATAAATAAAAATCTCCACTGTTCTCCGTCATTTGTCAGGTTCAATGTCCTCCTTAGTGTTAGTCCAAGTGATGTTATGTCCTCGTTTATATAAAATGCCCAGCGTAGTGTTCGCCTGCCTGCCTTTGTTTTTCCTTCAAATCTTGCATGAAGTTACTGTATGGGATTCGGTCATATTACTGTATATTATTATTATTATTATTTTTTTTTTTATGCCCCGAGGTAAAAAAGATCCCTCAGGGACTTCAAGATTACTAAAACAGTTAAGAGTCTGGAACGGCTAGAACTCCTCGGGCTCAGGGCTCAGCTTATTATTATTATTATTATTATTATTATTATTATTATTATTATTATTATTATTATTATTATTATTATTATTATTATTATTATTATTTATGTACACTACAAAAGAGACACAAATAACTGTCATTATCTAAGGAGAAGCTATTGAAAGAGTAGATCAATATTATTCGTCAATATCTTGAAGGACTAGTATGTACAGGTGACAATAGCTAAAAGTCACACACAGGAGAATTGGATGCATGCCATGAGCATTTGAAAAATGAACAGGATATGGAGAAGTAGATAAATAACACAGAAAACAAGAAAAGATTATATGAGGTGATGATGCAACCCATACTCCTATATGGATCGAAATGTCGGACAATGTGAATACAAGATGAGAAAAGAATTCTCGCATCAGAAATGAGTTGGCTACTTAAGGAAAATTGAAGGAATCTCAAAACGCCAGAAACTTAGAAACGATGACAAAAGACAGATCTTATGATTTCAAACAACTCTGTTGGAGGTTACTTTAGTTCGGCTAAGGTCTAATCTCATGACTTCTATAGTGCCGGTATCATAATGTCCATGATCCTTCAAGTGAAGAAGAAGTAGAAGAAGAGCAGTCCCTTAATCTAACCCGAGAGGCAGCCATGGGTATGAAGCGTTGGCCACTTCATTCTCATAGTATAAAGTCTACCCTTTTAGCCTGGAGCTATGAGGGCAGGTGGCCATTCCTCTCCCTCACCGTCTCATCTTCACATTGTATGGGTAGTGTACTGTTATAATTGAGCTGGGCAGGTGGCGCCAGTGGAGCCGAACTCTCCAAACAAATTTCTGTCCTGGTGGGGATTTGAACCCACAACGTGTTGATCTGACAGTCAGGAATGCTAACCACTACACCATCGTTTCTCTCAAATGAATAACAATAAAATATGATACTTTGGAGGAGCTAGGTTGAATTCCGACTGGTGAAGAAATGAAAATAAACTTATTGCATTGTGTTGTATAAGGTGGGTCTTATTGTCACTCAAAGACTGAGTTATAGCAAACTTCTGGTGTAAATTACCAAAAAAATTACAAAGACCACAAAAACATCTAAAAGGATACACCTTTTTAGATTTGTTGGATAGTTATTTTTAAATACACTTGTGTGGTTTGTGAAAGGGGCTACATAAATGTTCAGACACATATATAATATATACAGCCATCACCTTTATCATCATCAGTTCCTGACGCCAGCCGTTTGGCGGCGATGTGTACAAATAAATAATCTCCATTGTCTTCCGTCATTTGTCAAGTCCCACTGCCCCCTTAGTGTTTAGGATGTGTCCAAGTTTGTAATGTTTGAAACACGGGTGTGCTAGTGTGTGTATATAGTACTGTAGTCAAAGGTCAGTAGTTTCTATCCTGGTTGTACCTTGGTAGCTTCTGGAGCCAAGTAAGCAAACACAGGAGCAGGTGTATCGGTTGTGGCATTGTAGTAGAAGAGGTTGTTAATATGCAGCCAGCAGGCTTTTCTCAAACACCCACTGCTGAGAATTTCAAACAGGCAACACTTGTGTTGCAACTGTTGTTGAACATTCAAAATGCAACAGTTCTCCTGCAACCGTTGTTGAATATTTTGAGGAATAATGGAATTGTTATAGAACAGATGTTGAATATTCTATCTAACAATTGTTGCATTGTTAGATAGAATAATGCAACAATTGTTAGATATTTCAAAGAGCAACATATGTTATGCAACAGTTGTTGAATGTTTCAACGAGCAACACTTGTAATGCAACAGTTGTGAACATGTCACAGAGCAACACGTGTTACGCAACAGTTATGCAACAGTTGTTGAATACTTCAGAGAGCAACACATGATCTGCTACCGTGCAATGATCACATTTATCCACTGCCTGCCATTGAGTCTGCTTTGCCAAATTGTACTAGTGTTATTTTAAGTTACTGTTGCCAAGATTTAATGAATCATCGGGCGGGAGGGGAGCAGCTTTCTTTGTATAGGTCGATGCAGTTTGCCCAGGTGGTTGCCTCGAGCGGTCCCTATAGTTTTCCAGTTGAGATCGCCTATCAAGCTTGTTCCTTGTTCTTTGGTTGATGCACAGATTTGCGTGAAAGTCGCTAATAAGTTGTGCCATTGAAAGAAGAAATTAATTGTTTCCTTTCCCTGCCAGCATTGCCGTGGGCAAAAGATGGGACCCATGTGGGCTTTATACGGGTCCCTGTATGGGCTCCGTGTGAACATGCTGTACTTTGGGGCGACATTTTTGCTGTGGCCGCTTATAAAGGGTCTGTGCACCCCGTACTGTTTTGCCTTGATGTTGCTTTCTCCCCAGTTGCTCGCTAACTTGAAAGTGGAAGAATAGACTGCGAGGGAGAGGATTGGCCACACGCCCTCGTATGCCCAGGCTAAGAAAAATGAAGTTGCTAACACCATGGCTGTATGGTTGTTACCATGGCTGCTTCTGGGGATTAGCTTAAAGCCTTAAACGGTCGTGAATAAGCGGGGAGGGGACCCGTGCGCTTACCTAAGTTTTAAGTGGCGCCTAAGAGTTTACGGTCGATTAAGGGACTGCCCGTCTTCTTTTGTTACGGTCGAGACCCACTCGTGTGTGGGGTGGGGTTGATGAGAGGGAGTGTTCCCCAATTCACGATGCAAGACATTACCCTTTTCGCAAGTTATTGTTTGTCAGGGACTTGATTTGTTATCGTTTTTCTCGGTGGGCCAGGTGACGAAACCACCTGCGGGACTTTCTCTCGGCCGGTTTTAAACAGAATTTCATTCTCCGCTGCCCCGGCCAAACGTTAGTCGGTTGTGGGAATATATCCCTATGGTTTTTATTGTGTCGTAGATAATCTCAAGGGTCCTCGCTGAACGATCACTTATCTCGTGCTTATCATTACTTTTACTGCCCACTTTTCTTATCGGATTCTGACCGTCTTCACCCTGGCGTAACAGTTGCGACTGCGCGTAACGAGTTTCGCGTTTAGTTCTGCGCATGTTGTATTTCTTCGCGTGTTGTCTCGATTTTCGCGTTCGCTCGATTGGCACAGCGTCAACAACGGTATGTTGAGCATTTCGTTTCGACATTTGGTTTCACGTTTACCAGCTTGTTATTGCCGTTTTTAGAATTTTACTAAACAACGGGCTTGTCGGAGTATAGGCCTACATGTTGACTGCGTGACGGCTCTTCCGTTCAGTGGGAGATGTGTAGTTAGATTTGTATTTTGCAAATTCCTTTCCTGCGTTAGGTGGAATCTTTTGACATGTCAACCGTTGTTCTATCTATACTATAATTTGATGGTTTGTACTGATTGTTTCATGTGCAAGGTAGGCCTACTTCGGTTTTGTTTGTGGAAGATACTGTTGAATGATTAGTGTTTGGTCAAATTATTTAACAGAGGCTCATAACAAAATAATGGTCTAGAGGAGGTGTTGTTAGAAGTGGTTGAATGGTAAGATAACAGCTGTACAGGGATTCAGATCCCAGTCTCAGTTGGGAAAGAGTATTTATTGTAAAAAAAACTGAGAAATGCAAAATTTACATGATGTTGGATAGATGTAGTCATTCCACCTCTGCTACTAGATAATAATTTAATAATAATAATCTTCGTTTATTAATTCAAACTGACAAGTACACAGTAAGATTACATGATATAGTAGTAACAGACAATAACAAGTTTAACAGGAGTTGAATTTAACTTACGGCAGCCATGCAAGGCGCTCATCTGTCCTACTGCTCATTTTACAATCGCCACCTAGGGAATGAAGGCCGAGTTAACCTTTGTTAGCGGGAATCGAACCCACGTCCTTCTGATCTTCGTGCCAGCATGTTGCCATTCAACCATCTCCCCACCCCAGGGAGACCCCAGAGGTTTTATTCTCAGAGTTAAATGACTATTCCTGCATTTAACTTTATAATGATCTGACTTGAAGGTATACCTTTCCTCAGTACCACACCAGTTTCATGTCGTGTTTTTACTGTAGGACCTAAATGTTGAATTTTCTTGTCTCATTTTACGGTAATCATATCTCTTATTTTGTCTTAAAGTACTTAACATTTTAAAATCTAAATTTCTTGTTTTCAATAAAACTAATTATATTAGTGGATCACAGGTTTTATTCTCAGAGCTAAATGACTATATCTGCATTGAAATTTATAATGATCTGACTTGAAGGTAAACCTTTCCTCAATACCACACCAGTTTCATGTCGTGTTTTAACTGTAGGACCTAAATGTTGAATTTTCTTGTCTCATTTTACGGTAATCATATCTCTTATTTTGTCTTAAAGTACTTAACATTTTAAAATCTAAATTTCTTGTTTTCAATAAAACTAATTATATTAGTGGATCACAGGTTTTATTCTCAGAGCTAAATGACTATATCTGCATTGAAATTTATAATGATCTGACTTGAAGGTAAACCTTTCCTCAATACCACACCAGTTTCATGTCGTGTTTTAACTGTAGGACCTAAATGTTGAATTTTCTTGTCTCATTTTACGGTAATCATATCTCTTATTTTGTCTTAAAGTACTTAACATTTTAAAATCTAAATTTCTTGTTTTCAATAAAACTAATTATATTAGTGGATCAGTTTTTGGCCGGTAGTAGTCATATGCCATCTGAATTGGCTGAAGTATTTGACCTCTGATTGCCCATCCAAAGGGTTTTCACTGGAAGGGGCTTCAATGTATGCGTGAGATTAGACTGTATTGCAGGTTGATCACAGGCTGGTCCTCGAAAAGGCATGGGGCAAATTAAGATACAGTTAACAGCTGAGGGTGGTTTGAGGTCACTTTGGTGATGGGGGGTTTCAAACCACAGCCCTCCTGGGTTTTCTCTGCCTCAGGGCAGTGGTCAGTAGCCGAGTAGGGATGTCAAGCAGCAAGCATGCAAGGTTTATTGCTCTTCAATTGCCTGCTTGCCTACCCTTCCCTGTGGATATCTTCAACCTAAACACATTTGGTGGTCACGCTTCATTTAGCCAAAAGGGTGACTCTGTTTTGTTTAAATGTCTTCCCTTTCCCAGATTGAATGGTATACATACTGTAGAAGAATGGTTAGTAGCTACAGTTAAGACTGTTAAGTTCAAAACTTAAGCTTTAATTAAAGCTTTAATGAACTTTAATATGGATGATTTTGCTTAGCCTTAATTGTCAGGATCTTGAACAGTGTGCATGTCTGAGCATCCCTATAGATTTCCATCCTGTAAGTTATGAAGTTCATTGTCCAGAAGTATAGGTACCACGTGGAACAGTATAGCAGATTGGTATAACCCTTGCCTTATATTGTGGAGTGTGCATGTTAGAGCATCCCTTTGGGTAGCTACTAATATATAGGGACCTTGAAGCGTGTGCATGTTTGAGTATCCCTTTAGACAGCTACTAGTAGGGACCTTGAAGAGTGTACATGTTTGAGTATCCCTTTAGATAGCTACTATTATAGTAGGGACCTTGAAGAGTGTGCATGTTTGAGCATCCCATTACATAGCTACTAGTAGGGACCACAAGCAAGTACTTCTTGCATACATGGATTGATGCTTTGGCATAAGATACTGGTACGTAATAAATACAGATATATTAAGACTCACATACATACTTGCCAGTCTTGCCAGTATATAATATACTATTTGTATGTGTTTAAAGAAAAATCACTTTAAAGTTTCACAAAAGCTCTCCATAAATACCTAGAGACGTGCATTCCACAAACAATGGCATGCTTCGTCAATTGCTGTAATTGCTACAAGATCATTATTATTCGGTGTCTGATCGCTTCTGAGACTTATTAAACATTTTGGTAAACAGTATTTTATTTTATTTAAAAACAGATTCACAACAATTTCTTTCATATAATATCTTGCTTAGGCGCGAACGTTGACCGCTTTCTTAGATATTGTTTTGGACGGAAAATGCCTTCTATTGCTTCGCACTAATATTTATCAGCTAATAAACAACAGCGGCCAATAAAATCCAGCCTCAAAGCAATATTTCCGCGGGGAGCATAATTATATTATCGGCCTTCGCTGATTATATAGTCATAAAATACTTCTGATATTGCAGAGCTGCGGGGTATATATGCGCAGGTTGGAAGTCACCTAATAAGGTAATTGGATTTGGAGAGGTAATTATAACGAATTTCAAAGTGCCTGGAATATGAGGCGCGTTGAGATTTGCCAGAGTCGCCTCTGCCGGAACTTGGCTCAATCTGTGGTGTCACGCGGTCAAGTAGGCCCTATATATGGTGCGCGAATATCCCTTAGAAAATCATTCCCCCATCGCTCTTATTAATTCTGGTCCATTAAATTTATTGTGCTAGAAATGGTGTAAATTAATTTGGAGTTCGGACTTCAGAAGAGGCTTGCCGTTTCAATTAAATCTCACTTCTGTTTGCGTTGTTGGACGCGTTTTTGCCTGGGTCGTCTGCTCACTGGGGTGTGTCGAGCGCATGTGTTTGAAATATCTATTTGATTGTTCTGTTGTATTTCTGCCTCGTCTTCGGCTTTCCTTCTGGACTGCAGGGTCCGCTGTCGATGCGCAGCATATTGCTTCGCTCTTTGTGATTATCCTGTCCATTTCCTCGATGTAAATATTGCTTCCTGTGTCCGTCACGTTTGATGGAAATGAAACGCGAGTCCGTTGGACCGTCATTTCATACCATGGCGTCTCGTGGAGCTTCTTCCCTTAGTAATAAGATGCACGTTTGAAAATTCCTTTGGTTATTGTTGCCAGGTTTATATATATTATTTGTTTCTCATTAGTTCTGTTTTTCTTGTGTTGTCAGTGGTCTATTCTAGTTCTGTCTGTCCTTGCTGTTGACCAGGTCTTAGTGACCTTGGTGTTCCTGGCTTGCGATCAATGTATGAGTTATAAGGCCCTACTTTAACACTTTTATAATGAGTTTCATTGGTTTTCCAGTCGCTTCAAAGTAAACGCTTATCGTTACAGTGTTAATAAAACTTTTCTGTAGAAGTTTGTAGTCATTGAAGTGGTTTCTAATTAGCCAGGTTTTATAACAACAATAACAATAATGATATTAAATGAGATTTACCTGCCAGACATTAAACTTGAATCATTGGCAAGGTTAATCTTTTGTTTAATTTCTACTACTACTGTTATTAATCTTGTTCTCTCTCTCTCTCTCTCTCTCTCTCTCTCTCTCTCTCTCTCTCTCTCTCTCTCTCTCTCTCTCTCTCTCTCTCTCTCTCTCTCTCTCTCTCTCTCTCTCTCTCTCTCTCTCTCTCTCTCTCTCTCTCTCTCTCATATATATATATATATATATATATATATATATATATACAGTTACACACACACATATATATACATATATATACATACATACATATATATATATATATATATATATATATATACGAATTGAATTGAATTAATAACAGTGCTGCATTGTTACTCTTCTTTATCTGGTTACTTTTTATGTGTAGACTTTGGGTGATTTTTTTAAAATAACTCCTTTGATTAATTTTACTGTCCAGCGTTGAGCTACTCGAATTGTAATACAGGAAGCTTTGACAAATGCTAAATTCTAATTTTTTTAATTTAAATTTCTTTAATTGTTAATATGATATGTTGGAATTTGGAACATTTCAGAGATTAGGAACGAATGTATTATTTTTCAGTAATTTAATTATTTATATTAAGTTATTTAGTAATTTATTTTTTCATTTATTTAATTTGTTAATATTAATTTATTATGAATTTATTTACTGGTTTGTTTTGCCTTAATATTCCAGATTTTTCTTTGTTACTGTTTGGATGTAATTATTTTGAGATTTTATTATTATTATTATTTTTATTATTATTATTATTATTATTACTACTACTACTGTTACGGTTACTATAATTATATAGAGGCGCTAATAAATGAGCGCATGAGCGCTTACAATTGCAATTATAATTATTATTATATTAGAATTGCAAATACTTTTATTGTCATTGTGATAAGACATTGTGCTTTAGGTTTTTATTTATTAAATTATCATCTTCATTCATCTTTTATAATTTACGATCTCTGAGATTTGGTATTCTGAAAAATTTAATCTATTAATGAGATAATCTAATTGTAATCTACTTACAATGTGTACTGTTACGATTATTATTTGGCTTGGAGTCTAATTATTATGCTTCAGTTTCTGCTCTCAGTCTCGTCAGATGGAGCTTGAAAATAGACCAGAGTGCAAATTTCGTTTTGCTGTGTGATCAGCCGGGATGGGTATACGTAGTGCTTTATTATAATCAGGGGCGTCTATCCCCCCTAAGTCATTGAAGCAACTTCCCCTTTCCCCCTCTTCTTCCCCTTCCCCTTCCTTCCCCCTCTAAAATGGTGGCACACACACTGACAGATCTTCCCCCCTTATTTTTTGGATGGAGCATTTGCTCCAAGGTTTCTATGGTGTAGACGCCCCTGATTATAATAGAGCTATATAAGTTCTAAGTTTATATTAGATTAACTAGCTGCTAATTCCTTAGCTTAGTTTCTGTTAACACTTTAGCGACGAGCTGCATTGGTTTCCCAGTTACTTTTAGTACAATCTTGTCATTACGGTGTTTTTTGCTTTCAAAGCAAAGACAGATCTCATGAGTCACGGAACCTGGGAACACGTGAAGGTTCAGAGTAGGCAATCAATCTTAGAGTAAATGTTTCGAACGGTTGACTACTGATAGACATTTCTGTGTGCACATTAGTGAATGGGTTAATCAGTGCATCAGCACTTCTTGATTCTTTTTGGAATGGAACCGGGATGTCAACGTGGAGATTTGTGCTGGAGAAATGGATGACTTCCAGTGGCGGAATATTGCATTGGAATTAGGGTCATCTGGTGGAAACTAATTTCACGGAACTGTCTCTTGTCCGTTTCCGGAGAGTAGTTGGTTAAGGGGAAATACAAAATTGCATTGTCCTAGGGGCCAACTGCGCAGCTTTGCTTGCGGGAGCAAAGAATGAATAAAAATTTTGCAATCATGTTGATATGACAGAATTTGTTTAGTCTTGTTAGCCATTTACGAAATCTGCAGCAGAACCTTGATGTTGCTGCACTTAATGCTTTTTATATACTGCTACTTGATGCGAGGGATATTTGCACCCGTTGAACTGTGCTGCCGTAACGACAGTAAAGAATTCAGTTGGACCAGGCAGCCTGGTCCAGGCTTAACGGATAGCACCGAATAAAAAGGCTGCCATTAATTCTGGACACAAATGAAATCCTACCAGGTTTATTCATATTGAAATCTTTTTCTTATACTTTAATTCAGTCAGTCTGACAAGTTTGTATCGTCCACTTAGTTCACCTCTCGCCCTGCTCTATACTCGCTTTCGTCCGGGTCCCCCCCCTCTCTGCTGGACAGGACACAACTGCTGCTGCAAAGTTTGCGGGAGAAATCCTTTTCCATATTGATGAGCGTGCACCGACGTGGCTTCATCTGTCTACTGCTTGTGTGGTTTTCTTTTGGAATCCATTGTCGATTAATTTTGGGGATTTAGCAGCGGCAGGGTAATCAGATGGTGTGGCCAGATCTCTTTGTTCGACAGGCTGTTTTAGCAATGTGCCTTATGGACAAGATTTTCGGTGCATGTATGCATTGTATTTTTTTATTTTAATTTTATTATATTTAAGTATAATATTTTTTTATTTTAATTTTATTATATTTAAGTCCCATAGAAAAATAAAGCCGATTAAATGGTCCTTAACCCTCAATGACTCCCCAATTACCCAAGTCGACTCCACAAAGTTTCTGGGAGTTTACGTGGATAATCATTTAAACTGGAAAACCCATATTAATTATGTAGCTCTAAAGGTCGCGAAAAACATAGGTATACTTTCTAGAATTGGGCATCTACTAACCGTAGAGGTCAAGAGAAACCTATACTATGCACTTATCTTTCCCTTCCTCAACTACTGTAACTTCATCTGGTCCTCTAACTATCAATCACGACTTAAGAAATTAATAACCTTGCAAAAAAAGCTGTTAGGATGGTACAAGGAGCCAGGAAATGTGAGCACTCTGATCCTATTTTCAAAGAATTAAAAATACTGAAAATTAACCAATTAAACAACTATCAAATATCGGACTTCATCTACTGTTTCGAACATAATTTACTACCTGCTGCATTTGGAGAGTATTTCACAAAGGCCACTTCCATACACAAACATGACACGCGGGGAGCCTCACTATACCGTCCTATTAAAAGTCGCACTAACATTCGGCGTTTTAGTATCAAGTCAGCAGGTCCGCAGCTTTGGGCCCAGATCCCGGTCGAAATTCGGTCTCTGCAAGCTAGACATCTTTTCAGGAAGCAAATGAAAAACTTTATTCTGGCGCATGATACGATTCTATCTAAATGATTGATATCTAATACTGATTTGACCTTTATGGGGGGGAGGGGGGGTCGAGCCGGAGCCTGGTACATGAATATGGTCCCTTTGGGACTGTTTAGTTATGTTTAGTTAAGTTTAGTTAAGCTATAGATTATGGTTAACCTCCAAGTGTTGAGGATTTTAGAGGTTACAGCTAGTGGCCTGATTAAGCTATTGTGAGGGAGGCAACTGTACAATGCCATCATTGTATCTGTAAATTTACCTATCTGGGCATCCCCGGTCAGCGGGACCTAGGTCCCTTAGGGGCGCCCATTGCCTCTTATGACTCTAAGAACTCGTTTACTTTCAAACTCACCTGACTCTACTTCAAGTTCATTTCATTTCCTCCATGCTAGTCAAGCGAGTATCTTTATCTTACTACTTTATAGTTTCACAGGGTTTGAATTTCCAGAAACTGCACTATTTTATATTAATTTGTTTCGATGGAAATGATTGTTATTGATGTCATTTGAAGCAATAAAGAAAGATGTTATGTTATGTTATGTTATGTATATATATTACGTGTGCATGCATGTATAGATGGTATGTGTTTTATTTATGGTGTGTATGTATGTATGGTATGTATGTATGGTATGTAGGGCTATTGTATGGTATGTAGGTATGTATGTGTGTGTATATGTTTGTATATATGGTGTGTATCGTATGTATGGCATGTATGTATATATGGTTTGTATGTATGTATTCATGTATGGTCTGTGTGTATATGTATGTATGGTATGGTATGGTATGTATGTATGTATGGTATGTATGTATGTATGTATGTATTCATGTATGGTGTGTGCATATATGTATGTTTGCATGCATGTATGCATATATGTATGCATGCATGTATGTATGGTCTGTGTGTATATGCATGTACATATATGCATATATGGTATGTATGTATGCAAGGCCGTAGGTAGGTGGTGTTTTTGGTGTTTAAACACCCCCGAAATGAAATAATGTAAAAATGAAATAATAACACCCCCCCCAAACAAAATCCTGGCTACGGCCCTGTATGTATGGTATGTGTGTATGTGGACGCTTTCCACAGCACCTGATATAGGTACCTCACAAACGTACTGCTTATGCCAACTTTGTCTGTCTTGTCTTCAGCTGTCTATGATTCGAGGAGTGGCTGCACCGTGTACAGTTTGGTTCCATCTGCTCCTTCAGTTACTGATCAAACGATATATCAGTCCGCAATTTTTATGCATTAGTCCATGATGTCAATTTAGGTCTTCCTTGAGCTCTTGATCCTGGATCTGTGCCTGGGGTAATCTCCTGTCAATCTCCACTCTTCCACAGTTCACGAGAGCTTCCCCTGCTTGATCAATCTGAGCAAACTCCTTTCCACTCGAGCTGTCTCCAACTCCAATTCATTTGATTTTAAAGTCAATAAGAACAAAAAGTTAATCAACAAGTCTGGAAGATATTAATGTCAAGAATAGCTGGTATAATACTAAAATGCCATTTATATTGTTAAAATTGCCTGTAATATGCATTTCATACTGAATTATTACTTTTACTCTTCTTCCTCCTGCTCTTCCTCCTCCTGCTCTTCCTCCTCCTGCTCTTCCTCCTGCTCTTCCTCCTGCTCTTCCTCCTCCTGCTCTTCCTATGCTTCTCTTCTTCCTGCTCTTCCTCCTTTTGCTCTTCCTCCTCCTCTTCCTCCTCCTGCTCTTCCTATGTTTCTCTTCTTCGTGCTCTTCCTCCTTTTGCTCTTCATCCTCTTGCTTTTTCTCCTCCTGCTCTTCCTCCTCTTGGTCTTCCTCCTCTTGCTTTTCCTCCTCTTGCTTTTCCTCTTCCTGGTCTTCCTCCCCCTGCTGTTTCTTCTCTTGCTCTTCCTCCTCCTGCTCTTCCTCCTTCTGCTGTTCCTCCTCTTGCTCTTCCTCCTCTTGCTGTTCCTGCTCCTGCTCCTCCTGCTCCTGCTCCTCCTCCTCCTGCTCCTTCTCCTCCTGCCTTTCCGCCTCCTCAAGCAAATTACTTTAAGAGGTTGGTAAACTTAAATTGGTGAAGGTAGGCGAGTCCATTTCCCAGTGCGAACAGACCACGAACCGGATGGGGAGGGGCGTGATAAAAGTTATTGTATATTGTGTGTAGTGTATGTGTGTGGGTGTAGTAATAATGGGAGGGGTTGAACTGCGTCAAAATGGCGCCGCCTATGATGCAATTAACTCCCTTTGAGGCGACAGTCTGTGAAAAGTTTAGCGTAGGCCGCTGACAGAAATTTTCTTGAGAATATCGTCTGTAATTTACTGCGTGTCTTGTGGGTTTAAGGGAAGTCCACCAGCCGGAAATTACTGCCCATCCCCTTCTTTATTTAGAAAACGCTTATCGCAGTCCACCCCGCCCCATTTCTCCACCCTGACCATCTCCATCCGGGCATCCGTTGCCGACCATCTGGACACGGTCATCCTGCGGATGTCCGTCCGTCCTTCCATTCAAGCTTCGCCAACTGCGGTGTCCGCAAGGCAAACAGAAAATTGTTATGGCCGATAGCAGCTTGTAATTCATTAAACTCTGCATAAGTTGGCTCCACGGGCGCGCGTGGGTGGCGGCGGCGGCGGCTTGCGATTGGCCCAAGGACCGACAGCCGTTCGTGCGACGGCTGGGCGGGTGGACGAACGCCGGTCGGGCCGTCGGCTGCATTCACAGGGTTCCAAGCGGGATAGAATGAAAAGGCAGGAAATGAAATCTCACCTGGGTCAAAAGTTGAACACTTCGAATCGCTTTTATGTGACTGACTCTGTGCGTTGATCGGCTTAGAGGGATAGAACACCTCCGAAGTTGTTAACGACGAGGAGACACCCATTGCGGACGCTGCAAGGAAGCAGCTCTAGACTAGTTCAGTTATACAGTGTGTATTGCGCATATCGGTCGCATATCTGTCGTTCTCTTTGCGACGACGACAGTATACGCTCAGACAGTATACGCTCAGAAATCGGAGTTTATTCTCTCTCTCTCTCTGTTCGTGTTTAACTGCGACATTAAAAGTTTTGCCAGACGTAGATATGGTCGTCCAAACGGCACCCGTCGATGATAGAGTTTTGAAGGTAAGCTATTATTATTATTATTATTATTATTATTATTATTATTATTATTATTATTATTATTATTATTAATTTGTAACTTTCTATGGCGCTGTTATCTCATGCACAAGGACTGATTTTAAGTACTACGCTTGGCCAGAGTTAGCTTAAGTGTTGTGTAAACCAGCAGTTTTCAAACTTTATTTTTTACTGTACCACCAGGTAAAAATTCGAATGTTGGCGTAACACCAGCAAAGGTCAGATCAAAAACAACAGGCGAGCGCGAAGTCCCCTTGCAATTAGCGTAGGACCGTAGGTAGATAAATTTAAACTTAATATATAATTTTAAGAATGTAATTTTTTTGATTTTTTTTCGTGTACCACTTAGCGACATCTGGCGTACCACTAGTGGTGCGCGTATACCACCGTTTGAAAAGCGCTGGTATAAACCATGAGCCCCAGTTTAAAAGATGTCCTCCACTGAAGGTGAAGCCAATGCGGTGATTAAGTGCAGAGGTTATATGTTCATTGTTCATATCTTGATGTATTTGTTACAACTCTAGCCAAAGAGTTCTGAACCCTCTGCAGCTTCTGCAGATTGGATAGTAAAACACAAGTTGGGTAACCTTTGTCAATTGCAGTGAAGGCTGATGGTGCGTGCAATCAGAATCTTGTGAATTGTTATCTCGGGCTAGTACGGTCCGTGCACGGAGTTTTTAAATGGTTCCAACGGACTGCGGTGGTGAAGGATATCACCCGATCAATTCATTGAAAATGAGCAGGGTCATTGAGACAAACGCTCGCTAGAGAAAAGGGTAGCCATAGAAAACGTGTATGTTTACATTCAAGATTCTTCTTGCATTTGATGTTGAGGGAAATTCATTGCTTTTTGTTACAGTTGCTTTTACAGTGGAACTTTATAAAAGATTATTTGAGAATGTAGAATGTATTAGTAGGCTATTAGAATCGGCACTCACCGGTATTTGTTTCATATTACCCTGTTCTCTGTGAGCTTGGTAGTTTTAGTTTAGTTTTACTCTGCTCACCACTGTCACCAGTGTTAGTAGTATTAGTATGAATACAATTGTAAGTGTATTTGGATTAGCATTGGTTCGTGCAACTTGAGTAATCTGGACTTGCTGTCGAACATGGAGTTAATAACTAAATGATACTAAGAGATTAGTTGTATTAGTAATAGTAATTGTAATTGAAATTTTAATATAGTGCCACTTCAGGAACTGCCTTTCTGTGCTAGGCTATATGATGTTAAGTGTGGATTTGATCAGTGTGCATAACACTGCACAGAAAACTTAAACAATCACCAATGAGCATAGTATTCATTCATTCAGAGAACTTGTATATAGCACCCCTCCAAGATACCCACTCAGAGGTGCTCCCAGCCCAACTCTGGTGATGTAACGCACAGAAGGACCGGTGTTTACACACCGGAAGCGCAATCGGATACGTTGCGGTGACTAGAAAAGGGAGAAGATAATAATTTTGGTGACCTTGCAGGAATATTCTGTGTAATCGTAGTCATAAACTCCAAGTTTCTAAAGTGCCTCTTGAAAGCTAATTGCAAGACATCAGCTTATTAACGAGCGCTGCAAAAACCGTGATCTCTAGTTAATGTATTCGGATGTGTTGCTTTGTACTTATTCTCTTCTGGTTCAGTTTTCGGATTGTGTGCTCGTTGTTGAGGAATTAGTTTGTCTTGGACAGAGTTTGTTCATTGTCTAGTGTCCATGGAACATGCTCTGATGTTTGCGTGAACTGTGCTTTCAGTTTTATAACAACTTAACACTTAACAACGAGCGTGCACTAAAATGTATGGATAACTAATTCCTCTCGTCATTAAAAGGTTAAGTTCCTTATCTTCCTTTAGTGGTTTTGGGGTTCTTTTCATGGCACTCTTATCTCAAATTATGCCCTGCAAAACCATGAGATTTTTAGTGGAGAAAGGGGAGGTTCTTCTTTCGTTGCCTCTCTTCCAAACCGATGTGAAAAGTTCCTTTGTATTCGACTGTGGTTTGTGTTGTAAGATTGGGAATTCATCTGAAGGGTTTAGACTGTGGAAATTGCGCTATATAAAATAGTGATCGCAACTACAATTTAGACAACTTCACCTGGCAGAGTCAGATGAACCCCGTTGGGGGCATTTTCCCCAGCCATTATGCTCCTGTTGGTCATTTACTAAGTGTAAGTGGCACTATGAGGGTTGAGGTATGTAAATGTAGATGCCCAGAGGCAAGGGTGGGGATCCCAGAGGGGAACATTGGGGACATGTACCCATCATTTAGGCGGTATATTGGCATTATATTTGTTCCAATAATACTGTCAACGTTTGGTGTATTATTTTCTGGTGTCTGTTTTAAGGTTTTAGGCGTCTGACACCAGTTAAGCAAATGCAGTTAAAATGTGTAAGCGCCACTTTGAAACTGTATGCAAATCGAGTTGTTAAAGTGTGCCTCTCCCACCTTTAAAATCATATTGCAGCTACTACCCAGAGGGCCAGATTGCTTTTCCCACTGCCCCGATCACACCCTGTTCAGCTCAAAATGTGCCTCTCCCACCTTTAAAATCATATTGCAGCTACTACCAAGAGGGCCAGATTGCTTTTCCCCACTGCCCCGATCACACCCTGTTCAGCTCAAAATGTGCCTCTCCCACCTTTGAAATCATATTGCAGATACTACCCAGAGGGCCAGAGTTCTTTTCCCCACTGCCCCGATCAAACACTGTTCAGCTGTCATGAAATGTATAGTCACTTTAGTCAGCATTTATGGATGTTGCAATTTCAGCAACAGATTACCTGTGCTGTTCAGTTGCAAATTAATGCTATTTATTGGATGCTTTTGTCATGTTAATTTATGAATCCAAATCAAAAGTGAGGGGCACCGGTAAAACGTAAGATATCAGATGTTTGTGGAATGAGATAAGAGAAAAAGAAACAGCTCACAACGCTGTTTGTAGTGAATTCCCACAAAGCTGTTGGTACTGAATTCCCACAAAGCTGTTTTATAGTGAATTCCTTAGAGGAGGACCAATGTGCTTAGAGGCTGCAAACTACAAGTCTTTTTTGGTAAGTTGGCAGTTGGAGTCTAATCTGAAGTGTGTCCTGGTGGTATTACAGCTAATAGTCTATTTCCGAATTACAGATCCATGGTAATAATTGTTCTTGAAGGATATGACAAAGAGTTGTAAGTACTTTTTTGGTCTTCGGCAATACTTGGACAAAGACAGTTGGGGCAGATGACTGGAATTTATTAGAGTTGATGGATTTGCTGAGGCAGTGGTATAGAATGTCCACGGATGACATGAAGTCTTCAGTTTCAAATTTTGATTTGCCGTTAGGCAGGCAATGATTGTTGCTAATTCTGACAAATGCGATCTTTGTTTTGAAGCCTTGATCGGCAGACTCGGTCTTAACGAGTTACTTTGGACTGTTCTAGGTTAATGGACTATCTGGTGGAATTTCAAGTACCAGTGGATCAGAAATAGGTTGTGGAATGGGAGATTGAGGGAAGAGACTAAGGCCTGGGGCAAATGCTAACCAAATTAAACTGGAGTTACTTCTGGGCTTGGGAGCGGTCACCCCAGATGGTCATGAAATATCGACAATGGATGTTTTGAGCTGCAAACTTGAAAGAAGTGACGCTGTGACTGTCAAAGCACCCCCATGGAACCGCTGGATGTTTAGAGGATGGGTACGCGAGTGTAGAAGAGGTGTGTGGGTAAATGAGATGCCCCGGGGTCAGTGGGTGCACACACTATTCAAGCCTACAGGTGCAAAATGTACACCGGAACTATGGGATGGATGAGTAATTCGGATTGTTACATTTGGCAAACAAGTGACTTGGTTCTAGGATGGCCTCCTTTGCTCTGTCTTATGGGCCATAGCTTATCTTTTCATTGTCTACCCATTTCCTGTAATTGTAATTGAACACTTGTATTGCACCAGTTCAAGAGAGAGTCTCATCAGAAAGCACATCCAGTTCCTGTCTACAGGAACTACTCTAAGTCAGATGAAGAGCGGTCTCTTAAGCTGGCCTGAGAGCTAACCATTGGTATGAAGTTCTAGCGACTTCAGTTTCTTAGCCTCGGCATATGAGGGCGGGTGGCCAGTTATTTGTTGTGAGCACAAATGCTAAGAGTTAAACAATAAATCGAATTTCAGATGTTATATAAGTTACAGAATCAAAGTTTAGCATATGCTAGGCAAAGTCGTTCAACGAAGACTCTGATGGTTTGGACACGTTGAGAGAATGCCAGTTGACCGAATCCCACACAGTGCAAGATCGAAGGAAAAAGAAACAAAGGCAGACCAAGAATACGGTATATAGACAATATAAATGAGGACATAACATCACTTGGACTTACACTAAGGGCCCAGTGGCCTTGACAAATAGAGATGATTTATTCGTACCCATGGCCGCTAAATGGCTGGTGTCAGGGACTAATGATGATGATGATGATGATCTAATATCCAAGAAATCAATCAATCGATGGTGCTGAGCAACTGTGAGTGAAGCAGGACTTGCTCAAGGTCTCTACACAGTAACCATCTGTGCAATGTTATGTAAGGCTGTGCAATAGAAAATCCGTGGCTAACAGCAGTGCCATTATCGCTCGTCATTGTACAGATGGTTTATAAGTGTTGCTTTAGTTAGTGTTTGAGTGCATTTCTGAGTGCAATTTGGCCTCTTCTGTTTACTTCATTTTCTATCTTTACAACTTACATAATATCTTGTTCATATCTGGACGATCTGTGCTATCTGCTTGTGGGTGTTGTACCTGGACAAATGGAGTGTTGAGTTGTGAGATGGAAAGAATCCAGGCCGTACTGTTAAGAAACAGACCGAATTCTCTGTCTTGTTTATCTTGCGTTTCGCTATTTATTTCCCCTTCTTTTTGTTTCCTTATCTGTCTTAAAAGAGTTGCTGGTAATATTGGCCATTGCTTGACAGTTTCTATGCCACAGCCAACCTTTATTGTATTGTATTGTATCTCAAAACTTGTAAAGTACCCAGTGCCCACCAATCAGAGGCGCTCTCAGTGTGAAAGTCCCCAGGAATAAAGGCAAGTTTTAAGACAATGAAAAGATACCGCAATTCGTAACAGTTTTAATTTCGAGCTATTAGCTTACCTCGCCTTACCTTTCTTATACCTTACCGTACTTCACCTTGCTTCGCCTTGCTTCACCTGACCTTACCTTCCTTTCCATACCTTAACTTACCTTACTTCGCCTTGTTTCACCGTGCCTGATGTTACCTCACTTTCCCTGCCTTGCATCATCTCACATGTATTGTTGTCACCTTGTTAGCTAAAGGCGAGGACCCTTCTATACCCGGGTCCTCGCTAAAGGTCGAGTTAGATGTTGTGGAAGAGACAGGGTCAGACTTGAAGTCGTTAATTAATGAATAATATTCAACGACCCCTTAGGTTCAAAAACACATTGACCAGTGGAGTTCCTCCCCGTCGTTTGGCTGTATTGAGGTAGACATGAAACAGCTGAAAAGCAGTTGAGCAACAGTAGTGTTGAACACTAAAGTGACCAGATGTAACCAATAGCCTGTTGACCAAACTTCACACATTGCACTACATGAGAAATTCATTCAAAGGAAAGAGAAACAAAGGCAGACCAAGACTCTGCTGGATAGGTAATATAAATGAGGACATAACATCTCTTGTACTAACACTAAGAGGGCAATAGACTTGACAAATGACCGAAAACCGTGAAGATCATTTATTTGTACACATCTCCGGCAAATGACACGCATCAGGAACTGATGATAATCATGATGAACCAAGAGACAAACTAAAACAAACTACGGCTTGTAAAATAAAGTCAAAACTCAACTGGAGTGTTTTCGTTCTAAACTCCTGTTCACACGGGCAAATATGAATGTAATCCAATCGAGTTAAGCGCTACCATCCTTTGCTTCTGTGTTTATTGGCTGCTTGTTTAGGGTCAAGTAATCTAGCACACTCTTAAAACTGCCTACTGATACATTAGACACTAATGTATCATGGTTGGCCATTTGATTTGGCTGGAAGGCACAGTCACATGAATTGCACAGAAATTGAAGACACAAGTGTCCGGGCATCCCTCTGGCACCAGGTCTGTGGAGGCTGACATTCTTCCCAAATGGTCGCAGAGCGTCACAGCAGTAGAATGGTCAGCACCACTCCAGCAACTCTCTTGTCTTGTCCATTTGGAACTTGACCCTGTTCATCTAATAAAATTGAAACCTCAGAGAGCAGGGGAATCTGCCAGTGACCCACATGACCTTGATAACAAACATACCGAAAACTGTCCAAAAGAATTGTGCAGCGATGCTGAACTCAGGATTTTGCAAACTATAATAATATTTTTATTTTATGTATTTTTTCGGTACGTGTTTCAATTAATATAATACCTTATATTTGCCTTTCCGTACCCTACCTTACCATACTTTGCCGTACTTCGTTTTGCCTCATACCATACCACATCTTTTCCATGGTTTTCCATCTATGTGGAACAGACTTCCTTTGGATCTGCACCGTGCCTCAGGTAGGGATTCTGAATGCTTTTTCTATATGCACTTGAAAACTCTTCTTTACTGCCGGGTTGGGCTCGGCTCGTCTCTGAGTAGTTATCTGGGAGAGGCGCTATATAAACGCTCGGAAAGAATGCATTTTACTTATGCATTTGTTCTGTTACGTGAAAGTGTGGTTGGATTTTTTTTATCATTTGTTTCAGCGGCGTCCATCATTTGCAAACGTTACTGCAAAGAGTGCAGACCACTAACTACTCTCTGTGTCAAAGTGACATTTGCAACTTCTTTGAAGAAACTTGAGAGTTGATTGCTTGCATTCGTTGACTTGGGAATTATAATTTTGGGTACAATTGACAGACAAGACAGACAGACAGACAGACAGAATAGTGATGCTTTCTGAGGCCAGCCACTCATGCCCCATTCCAGTGACATTTATTTCACCCAGTGGCAAGTTCCACACCCCTCTGATACTAGAGTGTCTTCTGCCCTAGAGGCAACTGTCTTTATTTCATTTTCAGTTTTCTTTCTATCTGTCTGTGTGTGTGTATCTCGTCTTTCTGTCTGCTTGTCTATCTGCTTCTCTGTCTCTCTCTTTCTGTCTGTCTATTTCTCGCTCTGCCACAGGGACCTCTGTTTCATTAGGTTGTTTCATTTTGGATTTAATTTCCTGCAGTTTTCAGTTTATATCTGGTATACTTTCAAAGTGCCATGATAAGATAAATTTGCAATAAACGTTAGTTAAATTTTGATTTCTGGTTTGCTGACGTTTTGAAAGGATGTTTGCAGAAATTATGTATTATAATGCTGATTGGAATGTTTTGCGAAATATATTTGCCTATTCAGTCATTTGTTTTTTTTTTATCGTAGATTGACAGTTTGTCTTATGATATATGTCAAAGTTGTGAGGAGTTTTGCATTCTTAGTTGTGGTAGCAGTTATAGTTCTAATAGTCATCATCATCATCATAAGTCCCTGACATCAGCCATTTAGCTGCGATGGGTACGAATAAATGATCCCCATTGTCCTCAGTCATTTGTCAAGTCTGTTGCCCCCCTAGTGTTAGTCCAAGTGATGTTATGTCCTCAGTTATATTAATTATCTATCTAGCGTAGTCTTGGTCTGCCTTTGTATCTTTTTCCTTTAATCTTGCATGTAGTGCACTGTGTGGGATTCTGTCAACTGGCATTCTCTCTACATGTCCAAACCATGGGAGTCTTTGTCTACTAGAGTTGTTCGGATAACTAATGATTGTCTTATGTCATCATTTGTTATATACAATTGTAATAGTATTTTATTTTTAATATGTTACTGAATAGTATATGTAAACTGAAGTGGTTGTATTTATAGGCATGGATTTTCTTTTTTCAGATGAACATTCCTGAATTAAGCAAAAGCAGAAGATGCAAATCGTCAGCCACCATCTGCTCAGAAGAGATTGAAGGAATCCAATTCTAAGCACTGACTGCAAGAATGTTTCGACGTTTCGTTCGTTTATTTTCGATCTTCAAAGCGAACTGTTTGCGTTTGGAAGTCCGGACAGATAGAATAACTTCCGTAAACAGAATGGCTTCACTTTTCTGGATTACGATTTTCGCCTCCGTTGTTGTTTGTTGTGCTGCGGATGGAACGGCCCAGACAGATGTCGCTAGTGAAGGTTAGTAAGAACGTTATTCTCTTTTGGTGTCGTTTGTGTCCCAAGTGTGTGAGAAGAATAGTTAGGAATGAATTTTGTGAAGTGTACTATAGATGTTAAGGGTGTGCTTACAGAGGTACAAGCACCCATGTGTACAAACATGCATATAAAAAGTATATTAAGTACATATGCATACATACATACATACATACAAAGCACATGAGAAGAATAGTTTAGCCAGGAATGAATTTTGAGAAGTGTACTATGTTAAGAGTGTGCTTGCAGAGAGATACAAGCACCCATGTGTACATACATGCATACATACATGCATAAATACATATACATACTTACATCGATACAAACATACATACATACATACATACATATATACATGGATATGTCTACATGCCTACATACATACACACACAAACATACACACATGCATACACACTTGCATATGTTGATTCATACATATGTAATTACATATGTACAGGGTGCGGCAAAATAAAGTAATCCCCTGCAGTGTGTTGCAAATTCGGTAGCAACCGCTTAGATTTTTTATATAAAACTTGGTAATGATATTGTCTGTTCACATCTACATATAACTTCCAAATGTTATTTAACAATCTTGAAATATGACCAAGTTATGTTATTTCAAACACGACACCCCCCACGATTTTACATGGTTAAAAATAGTTACTTTGTAAAGAAACAAGAAAAATAAATGGTACAACTTGAAATATTTTTACAACAAAGCTTTACGAATTGCACTTTCAATTTTACATTAAGTGTTCAAAGTGTCCACCATTGGCCTGCACGCATGCCTTCAGCCGTTTGGTAAAGTTCTTGATGGCCTTGTTGATCGGCGCCTGTGGCATATATCGTCCCATATTGACTGCAAAGCGGCTTTCAACTCGGCGATTGTCTTTGGCTTCGGCTGGAGTTTGTGATACCTTTCCAGCATGGCTCCCCACACGTGATAGTCAAGGGGGTTGAGACCTGGGGAATTTGGTGGCCACTGGTCCTTCTCAATGATCTCAGGACAGTTTGCGTGCAGCCACTCTTGTTTTTTGTTTTCATAATAAATCCTACAGTACAACCAATAACGCAACCGTAAAATTTGCACGTTATAAAGCGTGGGCTTGTCTCTGTTCAAATAGCATAACTTAGTCAATTGTTGTGATAATATAATGTAATTTGGCAATTGTACGTAGATATGAATGACCAATGGCCGTGTAAATTTTCTTATAAAAATCCAACTTCGTTCTTGAGATATCAACCAAACACTGCAGGGGATTACTTTATTTTGCCGCACCCTGTACATACATACTTTATATATACATACATACATGGATTCATGCATACTTACTTACATACATATACATACTTTACATTGATCAGGGGCGGATCCAGAAGGTCTGTCAGGGGGGGCCAAAAAATTTTACATACCTACCATCTCCCAAAAAAAGTTACCTACCATCTCCCAAAAAAGTTGATGACCTTTTTTTTAGTCATTAACCTTTTTACTGTCTTCAGTCTACATGACCCATTCATCCACGCCTACGGGGGGCCACGCCTGTGTAAACATCATAAAACGCCCATAAAACGCCTGTGTAAATAAAGAAAAATTTCAAATGGGGGGCCATGGCCGGATTGGCCCCCTTGGATCCGCCCCTGACATTGATACATACATACATAAATGTATGATGCTGAGCTACACTAAACTTGATTAATGATCAAAGAGATCCATTTGACAAATGTCCACAGAAACCAGTTTAAAAACTTTGGACTAATAGTGAAAGATGGAAAAAAATGTTCTTTGTGCAGGATATACATCAGGAGTAATTAACACAAAGGAAACAACGTCTGTTATTTGGTAATAATTAATTACACGTATTTTTTGTGATAGTCCTTGCGAAGGTTTGTATTTACTTCCAGCTACTGAGCTGCTGAAATCATAGTTTTTTGTCTTTTTCGGAGAAGGCCTTCATCAGGTTATGCAACAGGTTGTTTTCCCTTCCAGTTACATTATTCAAGAAATCAACTGACAGGTTTATGGAATATAATCAGAATAAGAAAGGCTTACAAATGATGGACACCCAATTCATTTCGTAACATCTGCACCAGTTTTCTTATGCTAATCTCGAGATTACCATAAGAATGGCTCTCTTTAATTGCCGGTTTCGTGATGGATTGACATCCCCTAAAGCTGCGCTATTACGTACTCAAGGGCTTCGGAGATATCAACGGTGGCGGCTAATGCACTCGGAAACAGTGTGGCTGGAAAGCGTTTAGACACGGACTGTCTGGTATCCAAACACACTGCCAAACTGTTGTATGGATGCATGCATTCAGACACTTAATATAGGTATGCATGTATATATGTATTTATGTATGTATAAATATATGCATTTATATATCCAAGCACTTGTGTAGTGCATTGTAAGAACTTCCGCAACATATCTGATTGCATTCCGATGACTTTAGTTTCTGTTGTAATCAGACACGAATTTTGAAGCCCTGCTGGAGATGTCATCAGACAAAGAGGTTTGCTTAACCTGTGACCCGGGTCACCATGGCAACCCTTCGGAGAGGCTCGTCATTGGTTCAGGGTCACGTGGTGTGTTGTGATGGGATGTAAATTATCGATCATCGGCTGAGGGTCTGTGGGACGAGCAGCTGCCATCCGGTAGGTGGGTACGGGGAGATCTGTCAACTCAGCATGAAGTACTGTGACAGGATCTGACAGACTGTTACAATCGAAGCTTTGACAGATCGTTTTAATCTGGACCAGGGCGAGGTTGCTGAATCTTTGATCCATGTTGTTGCGTTGGAAGACTGCGTTAGTTGGGCTATACATGTGTGCGTGGGCTCACCACTGATGACTTTTTCAGTTTACAGAGAATGCCAGCACTTCATACCCATAGCTGCTTTGGGTTAGCGTAAGGGACTGATCATCTTCAAAGCACAATGTAGATTGTCTGACTGACTCTTGTTTTGGTCATTTATCTTTCCTAAGTCTTCTTGTATTGTGTTTTAGAAGTTGGTGTGATGTGTGATTGCTTCAATCTAATTCTGTCTAATTTATGTATGTATATACGCGTGTGTTTGTTTGTGTGTATGTATGTACTGTATGTATGTGTATGTATGTTTGTATGTAAGTATGTATGTATGTGTATATGTATATCTGCTTGTATGTATATATGTAAGTATGTATGTATGTATGTAAGTATGTGTGTATTTATGTCTGTATGTATGTATATATATATATATGTGTGTGTATGTATATATGTATCTTTGTATGTATGTATGTATGTATGTATGTGTCTGTGTATGTATGTATGTATGTATCTGTGTATGTATGTATTTGTATGTATGTATTTATGTATCTGAGTATGTATATATGGTATGTAGCATACAGCATATGGATTATATTGTATCGATGAATATAATCACATTAATACTTCGGGGCAAGACCCAATTCAGCTTTAAGCACAAGAATTGGAACTTTGAATTGAATACGGGCTGAGAGAGGGAGCCAGTGTAGTTACTCAACCATGAACTGTTTGTATGTATGTATGCATGTATATATGTAAGGTATGCATACATGTATGGCACCAATGAATGTAAGGTATGCGTGCATGTGTGTATGTATGTATGAACAATTTGTGTATTGTCTTTGAGAACCTCACAGCCGAGCTCTGACCCTTGGCTTGGTTCCTCTACATCATTCCTTTTGGAGTTGAAAGCTCCAGTTCCCAGCCAGTCATATGAATTATGAATCCGGTGATTGCTCATATTTCTGGCTGGGGTGTTGCCAGACTCTTGGGTGGGTTCAACCACGACGGACGCAAAGGATGATGAGAGAGTGAGGAGGAATCCACATTTGTAGCTTTCATTAATTTGCAATATTTCATGAAATGGGGTTGGACAGAGATTTTTGTTTTGGTGATGCAGAGAGTTGAGAGAGGAGAAGGCAGACAGACGGACGGACAGACAGATACAGGGAGAGAGACAGACAGACAGAAAGATAGAGGGAGGGAGGGAGACAGACAGACAGATATAGAGAGAGAGACAGAGACAGACAGATACAGGGAGACATACAGACAGGCAGATACAGGGAGGCAGACAGTCAGACAGATACAGAGAGACAGACAGATACAGGGAGACAGACGGACAGACAGACAGATACAGGGACAGACAGACAGACAGATACAGGGAGAGAGACAGACAGACAGATACAGGGAGAGACAGACAGACAGATACAGCAAGAGAGACAGACAGACAGGGAGAGAGAGATACAGGGAGACAGACAGAAAGACAAGGAGAGAGAAATGCAGGGAGACAGAGAGACAGACTTAGATAATAAGAAAATACGTTTCCAAACATTTGACTTTACGGCCCATCTAAAATTACTTTATTTCGAACTCCTTGAACTCGTCAACAACCGCATCTCTCGGTTTTGCACCAGACGATGCTATTTGTGGGATCTGGTTGTACCCGTTGCCGTTGTCTCTGCTCTCAAGGGTTGGCGTGAGGTGCAATTATTCGTGTCTCTTGGGAGAGAGGGGGAGGGGACCGATGGGGGAGAGCAGGAACCCTGGGGCGGATGACTGGATATAGGGTTGCCCGTGGAAAAGTTATGGATTCATAGCAAGAGCGATTTGTAGACATACATCGTAGGTATTTGGCGGGGTGAAGATCTTAACCCTGCAAGGAATTTGTCAACAGAAGCGAAGTGGTATATCTGAGTGGTAGAGGGTGACGAAGAAGACCCCTGGGTTGGCTATTAATAGACAGGGGTGGATGGGAGTATCTCCAGTTGGGAGGTCTTCCCAGGGTTTAGAATCTTAATGTCTCTTATGAAATTCCTTTTTTAAGTTTATAAAACGGAATCACAGGCGTCTCAAGTTGTTTGGCTATGGATCGGATTACGTGTCATCTTGTTTATGCACAGCGGTAAATGTGTCATCTTATTTAGGCACAATGGTTCATGTGTCATCTTATTTAGGCACAATGGTTCGTGTGTCATCTTATTTAAGCACGGTGTAGATGTATGATTTTATTTAGGCGGAGTGATATATAATATGCCTAAATAAGACCATCTTATATTTAGGATTATCTTTATAAGATCATCTGCGGATATTAGATCATCCTAATTAAGATCATCTGAATAAGATTATTTAGGTAAATAGGATGATACATCTACACAGCCTTAAAATAAGATGATGTGTATCATCTTGTTAAGACTGAGTGCACAGCAGACAAAAACTTTTCTTTGTTCCAAAGTATTCTATTAATATGTATAGTATTATTAAAATTTGTTTTTTAATTATTAGTATTATACCGTAATTATTACCAGTATGATTAGTAATTCGAAAAAGATCATCGTCTTCCACTAGTCCATGACATCTCTCTGTTAGAGACACTTGATGCCATGTAAGTTATTCATTAAATTTTCTTAGAATAACAAATTTATCTGACATACCACCGATGGACAGGTTTTTGTCTTTGATCTTGAAGCTCAAGGAGTCCTTTTGGGGTAATGTTATTCATAGCAAGGTCATTGAGGTTTCCAGCATACAGCACTCGGGTGTCGGATGTCTTTTTGGTTGTGTTTACCGTTAACCTCTGGTCCACGACTTCAAAAACTGTAAATAAACAGCCAACGGTTTGACCCCTGGATGGTTATGGAAAATTTTAATCTTTCCTTTGACCCGCATTTTGCATTCTTTCCAGTTCTCACAACCCTGGCCGTATCAAGTCTCGATAGTCGATGGGAAAGCGGCATAATTAAGGGGCTCTCATTGGAGCTGCTACCAGCTCTACTTCCTTGTCCGTGTGTTTTAATTGGAGGTAGATTGACAAGCGTGTTACTGCATCCGAGGTTCTCAGTTTTAGGCGACTTGTCTGAAACCCGATATGTACGGACTTAAGAACCAGTTTTTCTTTACATTCGATACGCGTGTGTTTTTTCGGATAGGATTTGATCTTTCTAGAGAGGCTTGTACGTCTCAACGGGTCATCGTGGGGTTGGAGAAAATAGACAGGGGTTTGAAAGGACGCTTATAATCCCTTAGTCGTAATCTCGAAATTTTTACAGCGCACAAAAAAGCGGTCACGCGAATCGGGTTATTCACAGGCGCTCAGTCAAAACAAAATAGATGGGCAGATAAGGTTAAAATCGGTTCCAGGTCAAGATCCAAGGGCCAGGCATGCAGGCGACTACGGTAGATGGTGTTTAGAATTTGAACAGGGAGCGAGGTAAGGGGGAGATGTAGGTTCAGGGTAGAATTTGTGGAAAAGAAGGGTTTTCAGTTTTCAGCGAGTGACGTGTAGAGATAGCAAGAGGTTCCTTAAATTGAATGAAGCCTTTGCATAAAATGTCCCTAGGGCAAGTGCTCTGGATTTCTCAAGATTTATAATTCAGTGGCATAGCTAACGGCTTATGATTTGAAGTTATGCGTAATATTGCTGTTGACTGACTCCCGTACAATGTACCACTTGAAACACAAGATTCAAAGGAAATAAGAACAAAGGACGATGAAAACGATGAAAACTATAATTATTATTATTACTATTATTATTAATGCTATTATTATTATTATTATTATTATTATTATTATTATTATTATTATTATCATCATCATCATCATTTACTATTATTTATCCTATAATTTTCCATTTATTATAACAATAAAAGATAGTTGTAGGAAATTAGTTGAAGTGTATTATTGAGGAGTGCCGATTTTTGTCACGGTAGACGTCGATTAGTTGTAAGAGCTGCAGATCATGCAAAGCCTAGTATATAGTGCGTGGGTCAAGCGTCCTCTCAGACGGTTAAGTGCTGTGTGTAGAAACTTATCTGAAGCATATTCTATACAAACAGTACTCGATTCTGTCATCATACGAATTAAATAAATGTAAAGAATTTGATATAAATTATTATTATTAGGATGTTTCTAGTGTCGTAAATAGTGAATGTTCTTGGCTTGCTGTAGTGTATGTTACGGAGAATTTAAAGTCGCACATTCGCTCGGTTAGATCGCAGTTCCCATGCGCCAGTGTGTGGGGGATGCCGGTGTCCCGAGATATTCTATCCCCCCTAAAGCGTATCCCCTCGGATGGAATAAACCGGTTTAGAGTATCCGGTGGGATGAACCATTCTTTCCCCCTCGTCATACGCATCACGATAGCCTCGACGAAATTCCAGTCAAAATCACCAAAAACAAAGTAAATTGATTTCAGGTCGACGTACAAACTAAAGATACGCAATTCAAAAATTTAATGTGTGCAATAAATCCAAACAGTACGACTGAATACACTTAGAAACCGCCAAAAATGCAAACTAAACCGAATACTCCATTTCGCTAAGGGGGATACGCATGTAGCCTATGGGGGATACTCTATTTCGTGACACCGGCTTGCGTACGGATAGTGGCTTATTTAAGAGATTTCAATCTCGGGTCAGTACGGTCCGTACACGGGGACCTTAAAATTTAATGGCTTCGCACCCATTCAAACGGGCAGCAACTCCGCCAGTGCCACTCAGGTAGTGCTAGTCCCAAGCCTGGAAAACGGAGGATGGCGACGCTAATCATGGTAGTTATGACACTGTGTGGTTAAACAGCAACTAACCAACCAAGTGGGCAGCAGTGGTTAAGGATCATTGAAGATGAGCAAGGCTATCGAGACCAGACGGTGTCATTTCGTTCTCGACGTAAAACTTACCTCTTGACATAAAACTTACCTCTTTCAAATTGGTTATCTACCATACTGCCTCTCTGATCTTCTGGATATTGACCTGCTTACGGCTTGGTTTTGGTGTGCCATCGGTTGATGCCTTATGCGTTGGACACCGGCGCAATAGAAGTTACTAATTACAATTACGGCCGTTATAGAAAAACGTTTACATTTACCGAACGTTCACGCTGACTCTAGGAACACGTGGGTCTGCATTATCCGTTCATATATTGTATGGCGCTATGACTGTATGACTTGCGGATGGCTGGGAGGAAAGTCTAATCAGTTTGAATGTTTATGCATTCACTGCAGCTTCTGGATTTTATTCCAATTCCTTGTGACTGAGTCAACTATGAGTGCAACTAATAAAACTTCGCCTCAGGCAAAACTTTCAAAAGCGCCTGACAGGCCGAGATCTGCGGTTAAATATTTTGAAAGGAAAGGAGTCTGCAGACCCTAGCACCAGAGGCGTAGCTAGGGGGGGAGCAGGGGGAGCGGCCGCTCCCCCTGAGACCATTTTCCAAGATGTGGGGCCTTTTCCACAGTTTATTTATTCCAATCGTTCACAATTTATTTATTCCAATCGTTAAATTGAATTTTTATTATTATGATCATTACAACACGATTTTCAACGTGAGTAGTGTACCGACCGTTAAAATACGGTATACGCTCTACAAGTTGGACCTATGTCTTTGTTTAGGCATATCTTTGAAAATTTAACGTGTAGAATTCTCTCTGGGTAATATGGAGATTCATATTGTCAACCCCGATAGGGTCAAATGCATTCACTCGTGTCGGACTGTCGGCTAATTGGTATCGTATTCCCTTTACCAGCGGTTCTTGTGTTGTTTTTAGCCGATCGATGCGAGATAACAGGTCTGGCCGGGGAACCGGGTAGTCAGGACGTTATTGCCCTACTCAGAAGTGTGTGTATATATATATATGCATATATATGTATGCATATATATACACACAAATATATATAAACATATATTATTGACACTGGCTGGATCCACAGTCTCTGACTAAGTAATCAGCTTCTTCCCTTAGATGCCAGCTAACACACGTTCTGCCAGACTTTTTAAATATAGGCCTACCCCTCTAGCTTCGGAACCAGTCCCAAGCCTGGATGAAGGAGGAATGCGAATCTATTGATCTTTGTTGTCACACGGGTCGTTAAACTGAAACTTCTACTACTACGCTGTGCGAGTCAGTCGGGCAGTATTGCACGAACGAAAAAGACGAACACTTCTGAGTAGGGCAATTTCGTAGGAACTGTGAGGGTCGACTGCGTTGAGGGTTGAAAAAGTGAGCGCTGAATAAAGTCTATCTACGTAGCCGTTTCACGTGTGTTGTCTTGTCCCTGAACGAAACCGATTCGACCTTCGACTGGGAAGGTAGGTTTGCTCGTATTAGGCCTACTTTGAGGGAGGAAAATAGAGTAAGGGAATATTTGCGCAAATTCTTTACTCCAAGTCGGAAGCTGGTTGTAGTAGGCCCTAGCCTAATCTTCTAAAATAATGACAGTAGCTTCTTTTATATTATATATAATAAGCTCAATGAGTAATATAATCAAATTGATAGTGTTCTTGTGTTTAACTTCCACTTTCAGTTTCGTGGTAATTAGGCTAAATATGATAATTCAATTATTAACTTTTTTCTTTTACGTTGGCTATGCATACCAAATAACCGTAACCCTGACGAACTTAGTAAAAGTTTAATTTGAATTCCATGAAAATATAACGTCTCCAATTTTTAATATTTACAGATGGACATTAGACATTTCTTAAAGAAACGAAAATTTAACTGACAGTACAGTGACTACATCCGTAGAGTCCGAACAGCTCAATTATGCGACCACTACTACTAGTAGTAACACTACCACCGTAAAGGCCCCCTCTCTCCGCTATTGGTCGATTATCAAAGCTAGAATCAACAACTCTCCAAGTTACCAATCCCGTTGAGGTTTAACCCTCAATGGGCCCTTGCCAGGAAGTTACGTTCCAGGTCCTTGGGGTTCAAACTGCACCCCCTATTTGTTTGAGAATATAAATCAAGGATACGCTGTGTCTACCGGTAATCGAATACCATGTATTTTATATAAACATACTGTTCAATGTTTTCTCCAAATGACATATCTAAATTGTTCAGTTACATACATTTGTCACACAGTACATATATTGACAGAGTATGCCGGACAAGCAGGCCTACAGCACTTATCGCAGAATTTGCGCGTCTTCCTGTCAAACTCGCGCGGGCACAAATGACAATGTCCCTGTGTCCTCTTCACTTTAGCTGGTATCTCAGTTCCTGCTTCGAATTCTCCAGAGTCCAGTTCTATAAGTTGGCTTGCATCCATGATCGGTCTTCTGAGCAGGGCAGTACCAGCTCTTACACGACCTTTTCCTCTTGTATTCCGTGTAGTAGATGGTTCATTTACCTGCTCTTCGTCAGACGCACTGACATCTTCTGATTCGTCGAATTCCTCGGACACATGATCTTCGTTATCAGAGGCAATACCAACTTCAGGCAAATAATCTCCATCTTCACTATCATCGGCATCACCTTCAGCTACACTGTCTTCATCAACTTCTGTATCCTCTTCCATAATCAGTCGAAGAGCTTCAGCTGTGGGATACCTAGCCATGGTGTTATTTATTTTCTAATACTTGAAATGTAAGTAAAACAAAATGACTGACTTCTAAAAAGGTCAAACTAATATCAGGAAGTGTTCTAAAATATAATAACATAACAAATTATTGCAGTAATTAGCACCAGTTACCTGAATTTGTTCATCATATCAACGTCATAATTTGGGGGTGCAAATTGCACCCCCGATGAACCTGTGCTGGCAAAAATTGACGTCAACTCTTTTGTTATCGTTTTATGCATGACTATAGGAAAAAATGGTACACTTACAATGTCCTAGAAGATAACTGCTGAAATTTTAATAATAACACTTGAGTAGCCATAGAAACGGCCAGGGGGTGCAGATTGCACCCCAAGGAACCATTGAGGGTTAACCCAGCATGACGGTTGCGGATACCCTCACACTCCACGAACTTCACATTGGACGCTATGTCGACCAAGCCATAACGATGGCCAATGACTTGAAGAACAAATTACTTAGGCCTACCGAGTGTTGGACACCTTCCAAATCGTACGTGTTTCCACGTTGTGACGGGAGGGTATTTCGAAGCGCATGGTTGAAAGAATACTCCCCATGGCTAGCCTACTCAAAAATGTTAGAAGGCACCCTCTGTCCGCTATTGGTCGAATATCAAAATTTGGTCAGGTCTCTGGTTATATGCTGGAGGTATAAGGGTTGCTTCCCTGGTCTGGAGGTACTTGCTGAGATGCGCTCCAGCTTATCAGCGGGTCCTTTTCCGCCCCATGCTGGGAGTTCATGGTAGTCGCCACCTCCGATCTTCGGGCAAATTGGTACTCATTGTGCCTTTTGCCCACTCAGCCACCATCATGCAGAACCGTGTTTTTCAGTGGTGGGCCCGACGGCATGGAACGGGCTTCCCGGATCTATGCCTGTTCCAGAGAACTCCCTCTTATACATTCTATACTCGATTGGAAACTGTCTTGTTTGGCCGTGCAGGAGTCGGGAGCACCTCTGAGTAGCCCCCCTGAGGAGGTGCTATATAAATCCTCGAATGAATGAATGAATGAATAAATAGCACAACTAATAGATAATTTGAGCATTTTACAAATGTGGCTTCGAAATTTAGTTGTGTTAATTACATGTAGATTCAAAGCATTTTTGCAACGTGAATGCCGATAATTATTTATTTTGGTAGTTGGGGCCTTTTTTCATGTGCTCGCTCCCCCTGGTGTTGAAACCTGGCTACGCCACTGCCTAGCACCTCTGCTGAAACCGCATCTGGCGTTGAGGAATGTGGTTCATGAGGCACAAAGGATGAAGTAGTTGTTTCAGCAGATTTTTTCAAAGAATTGATGCTCTGTGTAAGGAAATCGATATGATCTGGCTACGTGATATTCGTGTGTTGCAAACTGCCGCAATACTCGCTGCCCTGTCCGCGCGTAATACTTAAGTGGTGTCGTCAACCAAGGGTGTCGGCTGTATTGTAACGTGAACTCCGCCGCTGCGCGTGCTCTGGCAGTGCCAGTCCAAAGCCTGGAGAAAGGAAGAGGGTGACGCTAATCATGTGTTATGACACAGCGTCGTTAAACTGCAACTGACTACTGTAACATCATCGGACATTTATTTAGTGTCGTCTCTGTTTGTAAGATGTTGCTTTGTTGGGGCACGGTAGCGGAATGGTTCAGCCTGTAATGCTGAGAGTATGGGTTCGAGCCTCCACTGCGGTGGACACTGTAAGAACCTTGGGCAAGTCCTTCATGCACAGTTGCTCAGTGCCATGTATATTCTGTCGCGTGGACGCTTCGGAACTTTGGAAGGAAGGCAGTTGTAATGTATTATATAGGAAAGCTTAGAGCATCGGCTGTACTGTGATGTAAGAGGATATCTAGTTATATTGCATCACCATTGTGTAGGAATTTACTCCTTAATGCAGAGTATTGACTGATTTTGCACTAGTCTGTTATGATGTGGGAAGTTCAGGTTTATGTCATTTCTTGACTTAATTTCTTCAGCGTTTTGAACTTCACTTCTTTGGAGCATTTAAGAGCAGCATATGACAAAGCAGTGGTGCTGTATAAATAAATGTCTGACTACGTTACAATACAGCCGACATGCTGGATTGATGACGCCACTTAACTGTATATTATGTGGAACATTATCAGAGACCTTGAGAAAAAATTATGAACTTGCAGACATGCAATTGCTAAACACTGTCAGTTGATATGTTGTCAATAGGTTTGTTAATTATATACCAAAATAATTTGATTTTAACTGTGAGGTGCAAGAGAGTCTAGTCATTAGCGTTATTTGCATTCTTTGCATTCCTCACATGCTTTTTCACATTCCTCTTTCATTCCTTGCATTTTTCACATTGTTCTTTGCATTCTTCTCATTCCTTGTATTCTTTTTTGTATTCTATCATTTTTTGTCTTCACGTTATTCATCTTGCTTTCTTCCTTGATTTCTTCTTCGCATTCTTCTTTTCATCTTCTCCTTCTTCATATTGAGTAATGTTACGAGATGCTATTGGCTGTTATTATTTTTGTTATTATTATTATTATTATTTTATGCCCCGAGGTAGAAATGATCCCTCAGGGACTTCAAGATTACTAAAACTGTTAAGTGTCTGGAACGGTTAGAACTCCTCGGGCTTGGGCAAAAAGTTAGCAAAGGTCCCACAGATTATTATTATTATTATTATTATTATTATTATTATTATTATTATTATTATTATTATTATTATTATTATTATTATTATTATTATTATTATTATTATTATTAAACAGTTTTATATAGCGCCCCTTCAAGACTGCCTACTCAGGAGCACTCCTAGCCCAACCACGGTCGAATAACGCAGTTTTGAGGACAGTAAGAAACAGGATGAAATGACCAATCGGTATTTGACGGAGCTTGGTAGGGAGCCCATTCCAGGTCATGGGGGCAGCCACAGAGAAGGCACGGCGCTGCCGTATGGCTGTCCGCGCATGGGGAACAATAAGTTCAGCTTGCGCAGCTGAGCGGAGAGAGCAACGGCGCTGCGAACATGAGGTGGGACAGCCGAGCTCCCGCAGGTATGGAGGGGTCAAGCCCTCAAAGCTGGTGTTTTGCGTCGTGGTGAAGACATGTCCTTTAGCTATTTTTGTATGTTTTTATTTTCAGAAATCAAATTGGCTCCGGTATTTGAAGTGAACGAAGGTCTTCAGATGGACTTTACAGTTAAGGAAGGATCTTCTGTGGTTTTCCATTGTCTTGCTTTTGGCAATCCCCAGCCATTCACCCTCTGGTACAAGGAACATAGGTTGCTCATGATCAAGTCAAAACGGTATGAACTATTAATTCAAAGAAGCCTCTTCAAAATACGGTTTTAATTGGAGTTTCCAGTGAAACTGGAATGTAATAGGGCACTTAATATAGCACATTTTAAAGCACTTTATATGGCACATTTTAAGGCACTAATATAGCGCATTTTAAGGTACTTAATATAGCGCATTTTAAAGCACTTAATATAGCACATTTTAAGGCACTTAATATAGCGCATTTTAAAGTGCATCACAAAAGCATTGTACATATGGTTATCTAACAGTTCTAGAGAAGTGCGTTTTACGACAGTTTGCAAATGTATGCTGCACTGAGTCAAAGACAACAGTACATAAGTGCAGTGGGAGACTGCTGCAGGAGGACGGTCCAATACACGAGAAGGCACGATGGGCTCGAGTTGAAGTGCGACAGCATGGCACCTGCATGTCACCATGAGGCGCAGAGCCGTATCGCTGTAATGGAAGATCCCAAATTCTTCTGGACTTAATTATTTTATCTCTAGACAGGGTGGCTAGTGCCACCCTTATACCGAATTATACTTTAGCAACAGTCTTATGTTATTTCTGAACATTATTATTATTGCTAAATATAAATATAATGTCTGAGTACGAATATTATGACTGAATGTGAATTTATTTCGGAATAATAATATATAATGTATATTCGTGTTTATTCACAAGCTCACTGACAAAGCGCAGTAAGTTACATTGAAACGTGACTGTAGAATTATCAAGATCTTGTTGAACACACGTCTTGGCAGACTGTTAGGTGCCTGCTCGTTTTACTGCTGCCGCTGGGGAGTGGAAGGCTGAGTCACCCTAGAGGGGGCTTATGGGTGTCGAACCGTGTCTTTCAAAATCTTACGTTCTTCATGCAAGAGTATTAACATTCATCTATCCCAATTAAGAACCGTGGTCATTCCATTTCTGACACAGGCTCCTCTACTTATCAGCTAACACTCTGAAAATATTAAACAATATTCATATTTAGCAATAATATTAAATCGAAGTCTATCCTTTATAAGAATTTCTACCATGATCAATCCAATACTCCGCCCTCCAAGCCTTCTCGTCCTCCACAAAACCTGCCTTAGCGACCCCTCTGCCTCCTCTCCCTGGTCTCTTTGGCAACTGCCATGGATTGGACTCGGATCTTCATTTGACAACCCCTCTAACATGACGCAGCGCCTGAGAATAATCTGGTGCCAGGCACTTAGCTTTAGAGTGGCGCTTTAGAAATTTGGAGTAAACTTACGATTTGAAAAACGACATGTAATGTATTGTGTAATAGTGTTTTGAACTTGTAGGCACGAGCTGCAGAGGGATTTTCTTAAGATCACTGCTGTTCATCGTGAGGACGGTGGGCGGTATACGTGTGTCGCCAAGAACGACCTGGGAGAAGCGCGGCGGACTTTCAGTTTGGTCGTTCTGCCAACAGGTACTTTAAGATTTCAACCACCACTTGTTATCATAGGCGTAGACTCTGGGGGCAGCCGGGGCACGTGCCACCCCCCCCCCCAATAATTTAGATGGACTGTACAACTAATGCAACAAGTGTAGAAAGAATAACCAAATCCCCCTCCCATATTTTGGGCAAGTTTACGCCAGTGCTTGTTACCATATCCCTAAGCCGCCGCCGTTAGCCGCCGAGCCGAAAAAATTTCTGCAAGCCGATTAACCGCCGGAAATTTTGCGGCTTAGCCGAAAAACCGCCGAGAGTTATTTCACGGCTAGCCGCCGGAAAAAAGTTCGGCTAGTAAGATGCACACAGTTGTGATTATAAAGTTTCCACGCTGGCTTGCTAATTTGCACTTAGTGTTCAATGAGCGGTAAGTGCTGACGTCGGTCACATGGCCGTCTCATCGTCTATTGTAAGGGCCCAGTCCAGGCTGTCCTATGTTGCATATATTCCGAGTTCTACTTCCGGTTTATATTAAAAGTTAAATATTTCTAATTATCTCTCATGCGGGTTAGTGCAGAATGCACACTCTTACTACTCTGCTTCAAAAGCAGCTGCAGTCTATTGCCAGATTTTTCACTTTTTTTGTTTCTGTGTATCTGTTTCTTTTTTCTCTCGCTATGCGGCTAGGCTTATACCTATTAATGCATGTCTGGTAGCCCCATTATTTTGTGGTTCTAACTTCCAGTCAGTATTACATACTCGCAAATCGTAATTGAATGTGAACTCGATGCAATGTACGTATGTGAACTGAAACATGAAATGTCCGTTTGTTTCTTTACATAATTATTTGAATTTATTTCTAAAATTATTTTCAGACTCAGTGAATATTGCCCACCTTTCGATTCAAAAGTAGTCCCATGTGTATATTGTATCATTATGTTAATGATTGATGCACTTATAGTCGAAAAAGGTAGTTTACGCGCTTAAAGAGCGTAAGCTACCTTTTTCGGTTAGCCGTAAAAATTTACGGCTAGCCGAAAAAGGTAGTTTGCGCTCTTTTACGGCTAGCCGAAAAACCAGCCGTAAATTTGCTCAAGCCAGCCGTTTACCAGAAAAATTACGGCTTAGGGGTATACTTGTTACGCCACGCCATCTCGCATCACCACCTCATCTGGCCTTACCATTCCCGCCTCACCTCACCTCCCATCACCTCGTCAGGCTCACCTCACCACATCACATCACCTCATCTTATGATTCAGCAGAGGGAAGATATAATTTCAGTGGGAACGCACAATAGAGCAGAGACGGAGTTGACAAAAACAGCCTCTCACAACATGACCGCCTAACCTCACCGCCTGCCCTCCCCATTCCTCGCCAGATCACCTCATCTCATCACCTCACCTCACCACGTCACCCCTCCTCACCACATCACCTCACGTCATCTTATGATCCAGAAAACGGAAGATGTAATTCCAGTCGGAACACAAAACAGAGCAAAAACAGAGTTGACAAAAACAGGATCACAACACAACCAGTTGCTTAAAAAATCCAAAGCCAGTGGAACACACATCGGCTTTCCGTATACACGAGTCGTTTTGAAACGCCGACTTCTAAATCATTCATTACTACGAGCCGTACAAGAAAAACAACGCCTTGTAAATCATTTTTTTCGTGGCTTTGCTTAAAGCCATCGGACGCAAACAATTATTGGACGGTTGCAGTAACAGCAGCGTTGTGGACAGTTTTTGCCGTCTACATCAACTCGGACGCAATTAATTTACTTAATTTCCCACGGGGTAAACTATTAGCAGCTAAGTGGCGTTGGTGGCGATCGGATAAACAGTTTCCATTCGCAGGGTCCATATGGGTGCGCAATTGTTGGGAACAATAGGGATGGCAGGCAGCGGTGCCTGGACTAACCCCTATGCCCTTGCCGAAGCCAGGGAAAAATTAACGTCATAAATTTTCCAGGGTATTTTGGCAAATGATAGTCATCTCTCCACCCTCAGTAATTTATCCCCGGTACTTATTTCGGCTGGTCGCTGTCATAGAGCGGCAACGTGCGGATGCGTTTTTTTTTACCCGAAAGCAATTCGCATTGTTTGGCTGGTATTTGATGTTGTACAAAAGGCCAAATGCTATCTGCTCTGATTTAATCTTCTTCCTGCCAACTGTCCCTCCGTTCGCTCCAGTCAGGCGGTCGTTTAGAGTCGAAATAATTTGAACAGTCAATCAAATACTGCTTTCCAGTTGTCACGAGACACTGAGGTTTGAAGTAACACCAGCGACGTATGTGCATGTGTGACATCCTGATTATAAATAAAAACTATTCAGCAACAATGAAAGTAATAATAAATATGACAACAAAGATAACAACAAAGGCAATGTCAACAAAGATAACAACAAAGATAACAACAAAGGTAACAAACAAAGGTAACAAACAAAGGTAACAAATAAATGTAACCAAACAAATGTAACCAAACAAAGGTAACAAACGAAGGTTAAAAAAAACCAAGGTAACAAACGAAGATAACAACCAAAGGCAACAACAAAGGTGACAACAGAGTTGCAAATTGAACAGCAATAGCCTAATACCATAAGGCTATACTGTATTATTCAGAAGTTAATAATGTTTCGTTGAAATCGTTTGCCTTGTCCAGTGGTCAGTATATAACTGCCCGCATTGTGCCACTGATGACAGCCGTTGGTCAGTTATGTGTCCAGTGTGGCCCAACGTCTGGGATCGTGGGGTTAATTTAATTACACAGTGCACCAGCTTGTTCGTGAGCGCTGCGTCATATCAGAAGGGTTGTCCAGGGATGCCAATGGAAGCAAGGCTTCAGTCAGTTTGTCAGGCAGGTAGATAGGCAGGCAGTCAGGTTGGTAGGCAGTCATTTAAGTTAGTCAGTCGGTCAATCAATAAATCAATCACATGACAAACAAGACCACTTATAACAGCAGTAACAATAACGTTAGCAATAACGTTAACATCAACGGTAACAATAACATCGACAGTAGTTCAACGTTAACAGTAACATTAACATCAACGGTAGTTCAACGTTAACAATGACGTTAACACCAACGTTAACAATAACGTTAACATCACCGTTAACAATAAGGCAACATTAACGTTCAACATTAACACCAACGTTAGAAACGTTAACAGTAACGTTAACATCAATGGTAGTTCAACATTAACAATAGCGTTAACACCAACGTTAACAATGACGTTAACATCACCGTTAACAATAAGGCAACATTAACGTTCAACGTTAACAACGTTAACAGTAACGTTAACAGTAACGTTAACAATGACATTAACGCTAACATAACTCTTGTGTCTGCTGAGTCATTCTGCTAAGACGTCATCCTTTCTCCTGCCTCGACAGAACTGGTTCAGTTTTTCTAAACCTGACCTGAGATCAAAAGCCGCCTATTTGTTTCAGCCGCTTCTCCTCCGAAGAACTGGTTCTGCCATGTACCAGCTCCATCTGTCCCAACTCCATCACCACCAGACGAAGCCGTAGAACCGTTGTGGTGGTGG
The DNA here is from genome assembly GCA_963556255.1 of Allolobophora icterica. Classification (NCBI taxonomy): domain Eukaryota; kingdom Metazoa; phylum Annelida; class Clitellata; order Crassiclitellata; family Lumbricidae; genus Allolobophora; species Allolobophora icterica. Next base: position 13,092,445 of record OY744617.1, read on the forward strand.
TGGAGGTGGTGGTAAACTTTTGACACTGAATTTAATAGTTTGTGTGAGAAGACCTGAGAATATTGAAGCGTTCCAGCCTCGACCCAGTATTTCCATGGGCATTATATGAGATCTCTACAGGTCCCTTATGGGAATATGGGTCCTACGTGGGCACCATATGGGCGTGCCGTGCTGACAGGGACATTTGTACCTGAGGCTTTATTTTGGCAGTTTGCCACTCTGCCTGCATTGCCATTAATCTCCACATTTGTAATTTTGAACAGAATTTTTTATATAAGCAGACTGTCAACAAACTAGCGGGCTCCACAGCGTGAAGTAGATCGTTCCTTAAGTTTTAGTTGTTCACCTGCTGTTAAAAAGTGGCAAGAAGAGTAAGACTGCTGCATGGGTGAATAGCTGTTCATTGAGATCATTCCGTACATCACATTATTTATCCTCCGAGTACGACTTTAGAGCTATTTGTCAACAGTAGGTGGCCTGTTGTTGATGCCAGTAAATTTCAAATTACTACTAAGATCACACTCTGCACTGGTTTTTTCTCTCTAAAGAATGCTACTTGGGTTAAACAGTACAGTACAGTAAGAAATAAATGTGTCTTTCAAGTCCTCGTCGATCAACGCTGATAGAAAACTTACAGTGAATAAAGGGATATTTTAAATGAATTTTTATTATAGTAGGATGACTAAGTTACTAAATGAAGAACAGGGAATAAATTATGCTGCCTAACGCTGACCCAAGGGTATGAAGTGCTAGCAACTTCACTTTTAATATCCTTGACATGTGAAGGTGAGTTGCAAGTCCTCTCCATCAACTTCTAATCTTCCCACTGATAATACTTGGTCAGTGTATTCATTTGAGAGTTGAATTCACTGTAACATGTAGATGTAAACGTCTTTCTATAGCGACCATGTGGCCTCAACCCTGCTCAATTTTCAATGAATTGATCGGTGAGATCCTTAACCACCTCTTCCCGTTTGTATGAGTGCCACTCCGTTTGAGGTCCCCGTGTACTAGCCAGATATTTAAATCTCTTAAATAAACCACCATGCAAACCGGCAGCCTCATGGGACATATGCTCTCACCTGGGACATATGCTCACCTGGGACCAGTGGTGTAGTCCTAAAAAATGAAGTGGGGGAACGCCTGGAAATTGAAGTAGCAACTGTAGCAAAAAGTGCAATCTTTGGTAGGTAAGTATGGAAAAAAGTGGGGGAACGGCGTTCCCCCGCGTTCCCGCCCCACTACACCACTGCCTGGGACATATGCATGGGACATATGCTCTCACCTGGCCTATAGAATATAATTATGTGAAGCAGATATTTCGAAGCATCTTTCTGCCCTGACAGGGGTTTGAAGCCCTGACTTCTGGGTTAATAGTCCGGCAAGTTGACCATTACACTACCACTCACCTCAAGTTACCAAGGAGCCAGTTTGGCTACTTGGCCGTGACTATTGCTAGTGATAATTTTGATAAGACATTGATAGCAAGGTCTATTTCTGCTTGGCCTGCGTGGGTGAAATTCATGCCTTCCGCTCTCCACATCATCTGCTCGTTTCTTTAAAGTTTGCCGCTAATTTTTCTACCCAACAATGACCCAGTGTTTACTTATCTGATAAGGAAATATGTCAGATGACAAGTTGTGATAGTGCAGGGGGCCGTTGCTAATGCAATGTTAGCCACTGAGGCGGGAATGACCTTTTTATAATATTAAGGCTGATGTGTCCAGGTCCTTGTTTCTGTAATGACCTCTATGAGCCTTGACCTTTAATTGATGAATGGGCATTATGATAACTGCGCTATAGAAGTAATTAGATTGATTGGATAATTGAACCGCTTGTCTCTAAAGGGCAAGGGAGGGTGTACTAAGAGTGAGAAGTCAAATTTAGCCCCATTATGTCTCTGTGCTTATGAGTGGCAGTAATAAAGGTATACATAAATATTTGAATACATGCATATACATATAAATATGTGCCTACTTGTAGGCATACATGCATAGATACATACATTATACATATGGACATGTTATACATATATATACTTACATACATTCATACATACTTGCATGCATACTTACATTTATACATGTACTTGCATACATACATACATGCATACATACATATATACATGCATATACATGCATTCATATATACAGGTACATACATGTACATTGTATAGTGTATACATATATACATGTACATACATACATATTTTCATTTATATATATATGTTCATACATGCATACATACTTGCATACATACTTACATACTTACATACATGCATACATGTATACATGTACCTAGATGCATACATACATATAATGTATGTATACATCTGTTGAAATCAGTGCTGGAGCTTCAGATGTCTCTAGTACCGGGGTAGGCATTTTGGTTCTTTTCTTGGGCACTCTATTAGCCCAATGAGTAGGGTGCCGCCTGGTGGGGCGCTATATAAATCTTGCCATTACACTACATGATACTGGTGTTACTTGAACAGAGGCAGTGGCTCCGAAGTGGACAAAGAAAAAGAGCGATCACAAGATGTTGTGGGAAACCGCGGGCAAGACCTTGGAGCTGCGTTGCCCGGCAGAGGGTGATCCGCCCCTCACCATTCGTTGGCTCAAGGACGGACAGCCACTTAACATCAGGTATCTCGGCAAGGTAAGTCATCAACGTTTCTCTACCATGCACTCGCTTTCTTTCTACGATGTCTTTGACAAATTTCTTCATTGTCTAATCTTCTGTGGCATCATTATCGTAATAAGCAGATTCGTATGATCAGTCGATGGGAACTTAACGTGCAAAGTAGTCAATTCTCCCATTCATGTGGTGTCTATGATGTCTTTGACAGATTTCTTCATTATCTAATCTAATTTATGACTTTTGTAGCACAATTTTTATCATGGTACACACAGGGTAACACTGAACAGAATTCACTGCCAGTTCAGTTCATTGTTTCAATTCCTTGATGTTATTCGGGGGACGCGATGGTGTAGCGGTATGTTCTGTGCATGCCTTGTAACGGGGGGGGGGGACAGGTTTGAATCTACCTTAAGCCACTGCATAGTGACCTTGGACAAGTTGCTCACCCACAATTGTCCAGTTCTCATGAATAGGCTGGTGCACCATGCTTGGCCTTTGAGTGGTGCTTTGGAAGTTTGGAGATTACGATTCAGATCCAAACTTAAGACTCATCTCTTTCAACTTGCATATCCACCATAGCCTGGCTTCTGAATTATCTGATCTGTCCCTTCAAGTGAAGTCCAGTCCTTTAGAGATACAGTTATGTCAAACTGTTAATGCAAAGAAGAAAAAGGCATCAGTAGCTTTTCTTCCAACTGTCCAATTTAATCATTCGATTAGGCAAATCTGTCAACAGTAACTTTAGTTTTTTGTGTAGTCACTTCCGGTATAGTTACTTAGGACTTGTCAGTTTTGTAGTTAGTAGGAGGAGAGCTGTCAGATCAAAGGACTAATACATGAGTCACGTGGTGTTGGACTGTTGGTGAATGTCGTCCCCTTCGTAATTTGTTGTGATTCCTGTGCTGGTGACACGTCTGTTGTTATTTGCATGGCTTTGAAACCCTTAAACATTTGCTATGATCTGTTAATTAAAACTTCTTCTGCACATGCTGTTGCTTAACTGCATGACACTGAAACTGTGAACTGTGGGTTTTACTGTCACTTTTCTCGTGTTCTTTTCTTAAGAAGATCTCAACTTGTATATTTAATATGATTTAAAATTAAATTATTATTTTGTGCTTAAAATTTATACAATTAGATTTTTAATGACTGGTCCAGTCAGATGAGCTGTCTCTCTGGATTTCGACTGACCCGGTCCAGGATTTGGTCAGCCAATCACTTTGACCAAGCAGTGACCATTTTCTGATGCACTATACATATATAACACTTTTCTGTGGTTTCCTTAAGGTGCCAAATAATTATTACGCATTTATTAAGCACCAGTATCTTATGACCCGATGAGCAATTGTGAGTGATGGACATGCACAAGGTCCCTACACAGGAACCATCTTAGGGGCGGCTCGAGATCACGCTGTCCACGTTACAAGGCAAGCACTCTAAACAAATTAGCTACCATGTCCTAGATCTGTAAAGGAGTCAGATAGGCTTGAACGTGCATTACAGTAGTGTTACACAGATATTTACATGTAGATTACATTAGATTAGATTGAAGTTGGTGATATCAGGAAATGTTCTACCGTGAAGGTTTCCCAACTGGGAAATGAAACATGGAAGTTGAACATTTAAAAAGAATATCCTGTTTATCAAGCATAATTCTTTAGCTCATAAGAATAGCAGAGATATATTTGTATATATTTATGAGATGCTTTGATTTGGTGGGCATTAAGTTAGTCAGTAAGTAAGTTAATATCTTTTTATTAGCACAACAACATTGCAAACAGTGGCGAAAAGTAGCACAATAGCAGAATATCAGTAAAACAAAAACAGATGCAATATTATAAACAGTTTCAGAATGTCTGATTTATATACAGTTAATTCTCTATCTATAGTTATGACCTGAAGAACATAAACTTTACTCAGGTCTGCAAATGGAAACAGGTTAGATCTTGGAACAGGCATTAGGTCTGGCATTATCCCAGTTTTTATAGTTGTACAGTGAGAAGGATTTCTTATGCAGCAGTGTATGAAAGTACCATAATTCAAATGCATGCCCCTTTTTTTATGTTGAATTTATGAAGGTGCTTTGCAGGTAGTAATTGGTGAAGACAGTTATGGGGTGACTGGATGCTCTTTAAGCACTTCAGTTTTCTCACAAATCTTCCCCAACATTAAACTGTCACCACTCAAGAGGTTGCTGCGCCCGCCCATGCGCAAAAATGAATCAATTCTTCCACCCAACTCCATTGACAGGATTTACCAGTCAGCATAATATTGTTATTGTGGATCTTGTAATGGCAAATTTATATTGTATCTCTTCAAAACAGATTCGTAAGAGGTGTTTTTGACCTAACAATTAAAGCAAGATTGGTTTTTGTTTTGCAGTTGGAGAAGAAGGATGCGAAGTTCTTGCTGAGGTTGACCGATTTGAATCTTCACGATGAAGGAAATTATACTTGTATTGTTTCCAACAAGTATGGCAAGATAGAATGGAACTATGAACTGGAAGTTATCGGTTAGTATTGAGTTACTGAATTATCAGGGGTATACGCTCACGCTTGCTTCTCTCATTATATCACTTTATAGAAAATATCACTTTAGCACCCTGTGTTATAATTGGCCACCATGTCCCGGATATGTGAGATAGCCATTTCTCAGCACCTTTGTGAAGCTCTTAAAATAGTGCTATATAAAATTCTAATAGAAACTTAGATATGCAGTTGCTAAGAATAGATAGCGATTTGTTTGACTGTCAGTGCTTACTACACTGAAGCCGACAATTTAAGGACAGTTAAGAATGTGTTTCATGTTTTAACACTTCAACGACGTGACTGGGAAACCAATGCAGCTCTTCATGAAAGTGTTAAGAACATTTAGCGTCGCAGTAGACCTCTGTGATAATTACCCGTGCTTCAATAGGTAGACTATAGTAGGTGCTCTTTAAATGTTGGGTTATATTGCAATGGTTTACATATGGACGAATTTAGTAGATCGAAAAATCCAACTGTTGCAGCTCGACTTCCACATCAACCGATTATCGTGGAAGGTCCCCAGAACCAGACGGTTGAGGTTGGAGACACGGTTCGCTTCAGCTGTCGTCTGCTCAGCGATCCGGAATATCACATCCAGTGGCTGAAACACTACTCGGTTAACGACTCCTTCACGAGCGAAGACGGAACGCCGTTCTTCAATGTTGTCCAGGTTTGCTCTTCATTCTGTTTATACATTCATTCGTTCGTTCATTCATTCACTCATTTAAGGATTTATATAGCACCCCTACACAGTGGAGGCAACGTGTGTGTATGTGTCAAGACATTCTTTATATAGAACCTTTTTTCATGGACTTTACAAAGTGGTGTGCAATGTAGTAACATGTGTGGTCTTTGATCATGTGGTTGCGGATTTGACTCCGTATAATGACCAGATTATTTGTGCACGCGTGGCTCTGTGATTAAGCAGTATCATTTGGTACTAATCTAATCTAATCTAATCTAATCACTTCTATGGCGCCTTTGTCATAATACCAAGACATCAGTTGATGGTGTCTACTTCAGCATTGTTCCAGCACAAACTGGGAAGTAAAAGGCAAGTCCTGCAATGCATTGGCCCGGGACCTTGGAATTCGTTCATTGCCGGCTCAAGGAAGTGTCGCCTCCCCTCGAAGTCACACCATGTGACATGAGACTTTGACTTTCCCAAAAGCATTGCTAGCATGACTATCTAACTGATCATATAAAAATGTGCGTTTTATGGCAGTTTGAAAATGTTGTTTGAACTGAGTCGTTGAAATGCAGCAGTGTGTATATGCTGTGGAAGAGTGTTCCAAGGAGGAAGGTCCAATGCAGCTATAGGCATGTTGGGATTACGTGAATGGACGTGTTGAAATGCGGCCGCAGCATTCGTGCATTCCGTCATTCATTCCGTCATTCATTTCGTCATTCAATCATTTCATGATTCATTCCGTTATTCATTCATTCATTTATTTTGTGACTCATTCGTTTCATCATTCATTCTTTCCATCATTCAGTAATTAATTAATTTATTTATTTCATCATCATTCCGTAATTCTTTCATTCATTTATTCTTTGACTCATTCATTTCGTCATTCATTCATTCCGTCATTCTTTCATTCATTCGGTAATTCATTTGTTCGTTTATTTTGTCATTCATGCCATAATTCATTCCGTCAGTCATTCTGTCATTCCTTCATTCATTTATTCTGTGACTCATTCATTCGTCATTCATTTATTCATTCATTTCGTCATGCTGTAATTCATTCTGTAATTCATTCATTCGTTTATTTTGTCATTCATCCCATCATTCATTCAGAACGTTCATATAGCCCTTTCAGGATCTGTGTTCAGAGACATTTCCAGTTGTAGTGAAATAGGACAGTTAGTAAGTGTTTATGAAAGGTTCATAATTATGGATTTCCTGTCCAGAGGTTTTATTGCTCCACCGTGGTACCAAGAGAGAGAGAGGCCAACGATAATAAAATTCCTTTAGAAGATTTATGAAACATTTCGAGTAATTTGCGTTTAGCACGAGAACATTGAAATGTTTGTAGACGTCTGCCAACAATGCGGGCAGTGACGATCTCGTGTTTGAAAATGTGTCACTGGAACACGCCGGATGGTACACGTGTCTCGCTGGCAACAACATTGGCATCAGCCACAAGAGCGCATGGCTGACCATTATGGAAAGTATGTATATTATGCATTTGACAGATATTTCCTATTTGTATTTGTATGTGTTTGCTATGTATAATGTATGTATGTATGTATTTATATAAATGCTGTATATATGTATGTATGTATATATATAATGTATGTACGAGTATGTATGTATGCATATATGTAGATGCTGTATGTATGTATATATATATGTATGTATATATATGTATGTATGTATATATGCTTGCATGCATGCATGTATATATGGATGTATGTATATATGAATGTATGTATGATGTTTGTATATATGTATGTATGTGTATGTATGCATATGTGTATGTATGTGTGATGTATGTATGTACGTATGTGATCTGAAACTGACCCAAATAACAATGAGAAACAATAGCTACTGTCATTCTATTCTAAAATCTTTTATCTGAACTCAAACTTGATTAATCCATAGGTTTGAACATTAACCCTCTTGCCCCGTATGGGCGCTATAGCGGCTTGGTGGTCTTTGACAAATACCCGTAAGGGCGCTATAGAGTTTTCAACATATAAACCGTATCCCCGTAAGGCTATTATAGTGGGTTTTGTTTTACTATGGCTTATTGGTATACTTACTATTATTTTTCAACCGGAAGTGACGTTGAACATGTAGTAAGGTCATATATATATATATATATATATATATATATATATATATATATATATATATATATATATATATATATATATATATATATATATATATATATAGCATAATAAATATATATAATAATAAATAATAATATATAATAATAAATATATATAATATATATATATATATATAATATATATAATATATATATATATATATATATATATATATATATATATAGCATAATAAATTTTTTTAGAAAAATTTACTTTTTGCTCAGGGCCGTCGGGTGGGCGTTCCGCTTGCTGTAGGGCTATCGGGGTGAGAGGGTTAAAACGAAGTACCATTCTCGAACTCAACCAAATTATTAAAGTCAGATAATTAATTTACTGTTTAACGACCCTGTGTCATAACACAGAGGATTTGAGTAATCCTCTTGCTTTATCCTGGCTTGTGAGTGCTATTAAAGCCAAATGTGAACTCTTAAACTTAATGTGAACTCCTAAACTTAATGTGAACTCTTAAACTTAATGTGAACTCTTAAAAACTTAATGTAAACTCTTAAACTGTATAGCTAAACTATTACAAAGACCAAGCTGTCACCTTCAACTGTTACAACGCTCGGAGGGGTCGGGGTGGGGTAGGAACCAAGATTAAAGTTTATATAGTTCCTCCAGAACTTACTATGTTTCAAGACAATTAGTATTTTAAGTACCTCACAAAGGCGCCGCATGCATGACTATCTTACTTATGTAGGCAAGTGCATTTGAATTAATTATCCGACTTTCAAAATGTTTAGCAGAACGGAGTGAAATGCAGGAATCAGATGGTGTGTGTTTGGTAATTTATAGACGCTCTACTTGTTAAGATCTCTGTTTCCCGCATTCATCCAATTATGATGGGAATATGCTGTTTGTTAAAACCTTATAAATCTCACAACTGGGACCTGGGAAATCGGAGGCTTTTCTGTGCTTTTTGAACTTGTTTAAACTGTCTCGTCTGTTTTAGTTTTGTCAGACTTTTGGCTTGCTTTTTGATCACAATAATCACCACCACATACTATCATCATCACGACCACCACCACCTTCTATCATCATTCTAACAGGCTGCCAAGACGTGTGTTCAATAAGATCTTGATAATTGTATCGTCATGTTTCAATGTAACTTACTGCGGTTTGTCTGTGAGGTTGTCAATAAACACGAATATATATTATCATCACCATCACCTACTATCATCATCACCACCACCTTCTATAATCATCATCATCATCATCATCATCATCATCATCACCACAACCACTTCTGTCATCATCATCATCACCACAACCACTTCTATCATCATCACCATCTTCACTTTTTATCATCCTCACCACAACCACCTCCTTCTATCATCATCATCACCACCTTCTATCATCATCACCACAGCCACTTCCTTCTATCATCATCACCATCATCACCTTTCATCATCCTCACCTCAACTACCACCTATCATCTTCATCACCACCTTCTATCATCATCACCACAACAACTTCCTTCTATCATCATCACCATCTTCACTTTTTATCATCCTCACCACAACCACCTCCTTCTATCATCATCATCACCACCTTCTATCATCATCACCACAGCCACTTCCTTCTATCATCATCACCATCATCACCTTTCATCATCCTCACCTCAACTACCACCTATCATCTTCATCACCACCTTCTATCATCATCACCACAACAACTTCCTTCTATCATCATCACCATCTTCACTTTTTATCATCCTCACCACAACCACCTCCTTCTATCATCATCATCACCACCTTCTATCATCATCACCACAGCCACTTCCTTCTATCATCATCACCATCATCACCTTTCATCATCCTCACCTCAACTACCACCTATCATCTTCATCACCACCTTCTATCATCATCACCACAACAACTTCCTTCTATCATCATCACCATCTTCACTTTTTATCATCCTCACCACAACCACCTCCTTCTATCATCATCACCAGCATGTTCTATCTTCATCACCACCCCACCTACTATCATCATCATCATTGTCATCATCATCATAATCATTGTTATCCACCAGAAGTCCTCTTCCAATTGGTTACAGTGCTGGCCTTGAAGAATACGAGTTCGAGCCTCTCCCGATACGGTTGCTGTGTAGGAACCTTGAGCAAGTCCTCTTCTCACAATTGCTCATCGCTGTCGATTGATGCTTGGTAATTAGACAGCGGTGCTTAGTAATTACACATTTAATAAATAAAAATTCAGGCTAGCAAAGGCATCGCTTGTCTTAAGTGTCTAGTTTCACACTTGCATACATACATAAATAATTAGTTTGCATTGTATAAATTAATAATTATTTGATTGATTTGTTTTTCTTTCGTAGGCGCCGAGTCATCTGTGTACACGGATTCATCGACTCGTGTGGAGGAGGATTCACAAGCGAACGTTGTACCAATCGCCATTTCCGTGGCGTTTGTTTCAGTGTTCGTTGTCATTGTGTTGCTCCTTGTTGTCAGTCGGTGCAACAGGGCGCGTCCATATGTCAACACTGTTTCCCTGCCCGTCAAGAAACGCGTTGTCTTGATGCACTGCAACATACTGTATTCGGATGACAACAAAGATCCGAATTCTTTGACTTCGCTTCTGTCGATGCCGCAAGTCAAGATTGAGCCGTGTCGCAGCCGGCTGTCATCGGAGTTGACGTCGATGTCGGAGTACGAGATTCCCTTGGACAAAGAGTGGGAGTTTCCAAGAGAGAAGTAATTACGATTATTTTCTAATCACTGTTTGTCAAACACTGAACTCTGGCCAAACACTCAGTGCTCGTGAATGGTCCGGTGCCCTGAACTCTGTTTTTGAGTAGCGCTTTAGAATTGGGACTTTGTTTACGATTAGGGACCTCACAACTTAAAGTCAATCCTTGTTCTCCGGACTTGTCATTATTCAATGAGGTCATCTGATTATCTTTCTCTGATCATAGCTAAAACTGGGACTTTTCTTGGTGAACAAGCCTTTTCAGTTGCTGGACCTAGATTTTTTAACTGTCCTCTTCTGCTCAGTCGCCTGTGGTATTTTGTTCTTAACTGAAGAATTACCTTTTTCAAATTGCTGATGCACCATAGGCTGCTTCTGTGTGTCTTGATGAACCTACTTTTTAGAACTCTTTCCCTGTGTCTGTGCGCTCTGCTCAGTCGATTTCGTTCTCAACTTAAAGCTTACCTATTTCAAATTGCTTATCCACCATAGGCTCCTTTCTGTCTTACGGACTGATCGTATGGATATTGACTTGATTTATGGCTTGGATTTGGTGTGCCATTGGTTGATGCCTTGTGCATTAGACACCGGTGCGATAGAAGTTACTAATTACAATTACAATACCTTTGCTATGAGTAGCTCCATTAATCAAAAATGCATACCCAACCAGCATATTTCGATTGTAATAATAAGCCTGATAGAAGATTATTATTATTTCCTGTTTTACAACAGATTCAAAACTGTGGTCTAATTGTTACCATGTTTGCATGTAAGTCTAAAGGATGGCAGTTAAATCAGTGTAATGCATGAGGTAATATCAGTAAATTGGTAATTAATACAACAAACATTATTTTAAATTTGCTTGTCCTCTTCTGCCCTCTGGCAAACTAAACTCTTTATTAATAATCTCACTTATGAACATACATGTCTGTAAAATCAATCAATTATGTGTCTTGTGATTACGCTGCTCACTACTAGTATGATATTTTGAAATATTTATGCATTGTGGTTCTGTATTAGTAAGAACTTGTGAAGTACATAGCTCACCAAGATAATGTATAACAAACTGATTGATTGATTGATAAATATCTACCTATTTTTGGAGCAGCATATCAATTCCCATCACAGGTCTGGTTTTTGTATAAAATTCTTCTGATTAGAGGCGTACGGCGAAATTTATTATACGTGATTTTGACATAGTTTTTTCAAAGAGGGTTTTGAATTTTAGTCTGTCGTTGGGTCCTCTGCTTGGAGAGGGAGCTTTTGGAATGGTCATCAAAGGAATCGCTTTTGGAATCGCTGGAAGAGCGGAGTCCACAACTGTTGCTGTCAAGATGCTCAAAGGTACAATTAAATGCGCTTACTGGGTCTAAGTTTTTAAACTTTGTTTTTTTTACCACATTTAGAAAATAGACACTATCACTTCCAAGTCAATCCTTGCTCGCGCTAGAAGCATGAGCAAAAAGTTAACAGGGAAGCTACTATTAGATTTAAGTTTTATATATTATGTGGACTGTTTTGATCATGTTTGATCACATCCACGATGTTTGATCATAACCATGTATGTTAACCAAAATGCAGATAGCAACTGGAATATTAAAGAATATTCTTATCTTATCTTATCTTAGAAATTAAGTGCAGCTTAACGTAGCAAGTGTTCTTGTAAATTTGAGCTTTGTTTGAAGTTATTATTTTGTGATTAACCCAAAATAAAATATCTCTCCAGAGCAGTGGAAAATACTTGTAATAAAATGGGCTAAATCAATCCATTGTTTCTGAACAGATGATGCGACTGACAATGAGATGGCTGACCTTGTTCAAGAGATGGAGATGATGAAGATAATCGGTCGTCATGTCAACATACTGAACCTTCTCGGATGCTGCACACAAGATGGTAGGATGATCAGAACTGTTCTCGTTATTGGTCAATTGCTAATGAAGTTAATACAATATACATTGCTGTTACTTCTCAGTCTCTTTAAATGATCTTTAAAAGGCACGGTGAAATGTTACTTACATGTACATTGTGCAGCAATATGTATGCAACAGGTTGTATGAGCCTAGCATTTATGCATTTATTTAGTGGTATTTCTGCCTGAACATTTGACTAGTGCCTTTTCCTGAAAGGTGAGGTATAAGTGTTCAAGCAGATACATACTGTATGTTCAAAATATTGATAAAAATAAAAAATGGTCAAGGACTTACCTAAGTAATTAAGTGTTTTTTGCATTGAAAATCATGTTGGGACTGTTGTAATAATTACAATAGTCAAAAGATTCTATTTTTGTAAAGTATTTGTAAAATTCAAGGGGCAAATGCCCCCTGCTCCCTCCGGACGCCCAAGTACCAGATACCTTTAAATGTGTCTTGCACAAAATCAGAGAAGACCCAACACATTACTCCAAGCACAGTCTCAGATAAAGTAGAAGTCTAAACATACAAGAATTATCTAACAAATGCAGTATATAGCTAACTAAAGTACCAGAATGAAAAAAGCTGCATAGAGAAAGACCATCTTGGCTGCCAGACTTTCTAGAGCAGAGTTTCCCAAACTGTGGGTCGCGACCCAAAAGTGGGTCGCGAAGCTCTGGCAAGTGGGTCGCCAAATTTTGTCGACAAACATTTATTTTTTTAGCAGCAACAACATTTGGCTATGATTGGGCTAAAACTAGATGGATTGCAATTAATTGTAAACTATTTTAACCTAAATTTCCTTTTAATGCTTTAAATCTCTAAGCGCTGTACGTAAATCCGCATATTTCGATACCAATTTACGCAACAAATTTTGGTAGACAATGCTTAATTTTACACAGTGGGTACCGAGGCTGCCAAGATAATCACAAGTGGGTCGCGACCCAGAAAAGTTTGGGAACCGCTGTTCTAGAGAGTCTGGCTAGATGTTTCTCCTGTAGATACGTCTCTAGAACTTTAAGGTGATTGTTAGCATCCATTGTAACGTTAAAGTTGTGTTGCAGGGCCACTGTACGTGATTGTTGAGTATGCTCCCCATGGCAACCTGAGGGATTTCTTACGAGAGCATCGACCGCCCAACACGAATGGCTATGAGACTCCACTGTCAATGTTCAGCCCTCAGAAGTCGTTGACTTATAAAGACCTGCTCTCATTTGCCTTCCAAGTTGCAAGAGGAATGGAATATCTGTCTTCAAAAATGGTAAGCAGCTGTTATGTCTGGCATTTGTTGATAAACAGTTTACACATATGTTTTAAATATCATGTCTTCGACTTCTTACAAAATAAAATCTGAAATTGATTTTGCGTTTTTAGCAGTTTCTTTAAAGAAATCAGAGTTTATTGAGGCATGTATATCAGTGTCATCATTACCTGGTCGAAGATCTCTTTACTCTCAACATAGGGTGATCTGTTTGTTCCTCCTATCGCATTCTGCCACAACGGAGCATGGAAGCTTCACAGTGGTTGGCTCTCGTTCTAAAACTGGCTTCCATGCAATCTGCATCTGAGCTTCCTCTACTTTCTGTGCTTCTATTTTGCAAGAGGTTAAAGACCATACCGTTCAATCGTGGTCTTCTATAGTCAGGTCAGGAGCACCTCTGATGAGTTTTAATTGAAAAGGTGCTATATAAATAAACACTTCCAATTACAATTGCAAGTTTTGTATCTACTGAGGATATTCTGTTTTGTTTTAGTGCATCCATAGAGATCTTGCGGCTCGAAACGTTCTTGTCGCAGAAGATAACGTGCTAAAAATTGCTGACTTTGGTCTGACGAGAAATATTCCGAATAACGATTACTACAAGAAAACAACAGACGTGAGTTTAGAACTACAGTAATTAGTAACAGGGTTGTGTTAATTAGTAACTTCTGTGGCTCTGGTTTATAATGCACCAAATGTCAAACTGGGGTGGGGTGAAAAGTAAGTCTACCAAAGCAGAGAGGCAGCCTCTGGTGGATAAGTCAGCTGAATAAGGTAAGTGTTAACAGAGTGTAAGAAACTAATAGTATAGTGGTTAGCGTGTTGGACTGTCAATCGAGAGGTAGGGGGTTCAAATCCCCGATAGGGCAGAAATTTGTATCGAGATTTCTGCTCCACCTGCTCCCTCTAGCCAACTTACCTATAGTGAATACACTGACCGTACACTCTGTCGGTGGGAAGATGAGAGTGAGAGGACTGACTTATATGCCGAGGCTAAGAAATTGAAGTCGCTAACACCATAGGCGCCGACTTCTTGGGAGCCTTGGGTGCCAATGCACCCAGAGAAAAAGTTCAGTGGGTACGTGGCACCCAGAAGAATTCGTACCTTAAATTCAAAATTTTACACCTAAGCAGTAATCTCACAACATGAGTAGAACTACAACACAAATACTGAACATTGGATCATCTCACAGTCACAATTAACCCGTACATAAATTATTTATTTATTATTTAAAATAATAAATAAATAGTAGCACTGGAACCCTTGACAAGAAAACAATTTTCTTTCTCTGAAAATCTGCTAAAACTCACCAGCCTAAGGGGAGGCGGTAGGTGGAACGGAGGACTCATGCACACGTTGGCACCCAGAGACAAAAGCAAAAGTTGGCGCCATGGCTAACACTTCATACCCATGGCTGCCTCAGGGCTAGCTAGCTTAAGGGACTGCTTCTTCTGAGTTGCAAGCAAAATAATAGTAATAATACTAAATGATAATAATAGCAATAACTATGAAATAAGAATAATATAATGATGATGATAATAATCATAATCGTTACCAAAATAATCGTCATAATAGTGGTCTTGGCCGAAAAGGGAAAGGCTTAATGGTCTTGCCCTATGACATGCGGGTTGTTCCTTCTGATAGTATGCTATGGAGATGTCAGGAAAAGGAACTGGTAATCGCTTACCATAGTAGCACATCAGTATAATATTCTAATGCTTAATAAACGAATAATAATAATAATAATTCTTAATGATATTTTATGGTCTTTTATTGCTTCGTGTGCTTTTCAGGGTCGTCTGCCGGTCAAGTGGATGGCTCCTGAGGCACTCTTCGACAGGAAATACACGATTAAAAGCGATGTGTAAGTTCAAAGGAATGTCAAAGAAAATCTTTTCATTTGCTGCTTTCAGTTTTTGTTCGTTCCTGTGACTGAAATGTAAGGTGCATTCCTAGTCTTATCCAAGTGCATAATCTTAAGCGCCACTCTGACGACTGAGGGTTTGAACTTGCTGAATGGACTCTGTAATGACACTGTTAGACAAGTTGTTCATAAATACTTGTCTCTGTTAACTAACAGTATAATTTGGTAGTGGCATAAGCTGGGAAGTAAATGGCAGGTTCTACAATGCACTGGCCCTAGGGATTTGTGCATTGCTGGGTCAAGGGTGGAAAGTGGGAAGTGCTCCAACTGGAGGCATGCAAGCTTTACTTTATTTAACTGAATTCTACTAACACTCTTGAAATCAGTTCGTTGTGGACAGATTGTAGCTATCACTCTTCTAAGAATGTGTCATTCCAGCCTTGACTGAATTTCACTTATCCAACCATATCTCTTGTGGCCCATGGAGAAATGTAGGTGCCACGCTGTCGCATATCGACTCGAGCGTATCATGCTTTCTCATGTACTGAACCATCCTGTTACAGTATCCCATTACATTTACATACTGTTGCCTGTAACTTTTTTGTGCAGCATAGAGCTACTTTGTTTAGACCTGTTAGTCATAGGTGTAGCACTTTTGTGGGTTACTTAATATACACGGTTTTAAAGTGTGTTAGTACATACATACGTGCGGTTAAAACTGTATGCACACTCAAATACTTACCTGTGTGTTGTGCAGTGTACTGTCTTTGCTGTTCTTCATGTTTGAACTTTTTATGTTGTTTTAAGGCAGGGATATTTTTGTTCCAGGTGGTCTTATGGTGTCCTACTTTGGGAAATCTTCTCAATGGGTGGAAACCCATATCCATCAGTTCCTGTGGAGAAACTCTTTGAACTATTAAGGGATGGACACAGGATGGAGAAACCGCCTCATTCTGCACCAGAAATGTGAGGCTATGAATAAATTTATTAAATTTCTTCAGTTATCTTACATATTAATACCGGTACTCTATGTACACGTGTAGTGCAAGCAAATTTAATGAATTTATAAATTTTATTATTAATTTTAGTGATGTAGCAATGGTGTGGAAAACCATCGCATATGTTTAATCGTCTAAGAGTTAGTGAGAGGATGTTTTAAAAATGCTTATATACATAATGTGATTATACCTAACAACACAAGTGCAGATATTTCTATGTAACGTTCAGTTACTGGTTATGGACTTTATATAAATCTGCAATTAGTTGATTTTGTATTATGAATCATTATTACAAAACAATTATGAATTCTAATGACTTAAAATTACTAAATTAGGAATGGTGATGATTAGAATTGGATTGGTTATTATGTTTCTCTGTAACTAATTTTCAGTTACCGGGTATTATGCAAAAAAAGTTCATGCAAATATTGTGATAAATAAATATTACCGATATAATGTGAATATTCGGATAAGTAAATATTACTGATATGAAGAATTCTTGTGATTTTTTAATTAATGTATTTCTATTTGTGAATGCAGGTACAACATCATGTTGGAATGTTGGCAGCAGAATCCAGGGTTGAGACCATCATTTGCTGACCTTGTTCCGAGCTTAGACAGCATGCTTGAAATGACTGTCAATGAGGTAACGCCTACGTTAAACTGATCTAGGTTTTCTCTTGTAAATCTTCTTTGGAGAAAATATCAGGCAGTCATGACTCAGTAACTCTCATTTTTCGCCACAAAATCTACATTTTCTTTGGGTTTGTGGTTGTATGTTACATTGGCTCTCTCTCTTTCTCTCTGCCTATATTCAAATCAAAGTTCTTATTCTTGTGCTTAAGTCTCAATTGGGTCTTGCTGCCAAGTACTTACGTGACCTAGTTGTTTGTCCCCATTCTGCCCCTTCGTCACACCTGGTTCGATATTCTGACCGTCGTCAGGACTACTGTGGCTCAATCTAGATCATTTTCTTGCGTAGGTTCCTCGCTCGGGAACCGACTTCCTCCTCCTGTTCACACTACCATTCTTCAGCTTCCTTTTCTCAACTTAAATCCTGCTTCTTTTCTCGGGGGGTCTTTTACACTGGAAGCGCCTCTGAATAGTCCATACCATGACAGGCGCTTTATAAATACCCAAATACAATACAATACATGTTATTTATTTTACTCAAGGCAGATTGTGAAAACAGAAATATAAGAAAATTTACTTTGAAGCATATTTGCAGGGTGCTGTGCTGAAGCATAATTTTTCAGACTTATTTTTTAACTTTATAAAATTGCTGACTGGAAATTTGGTGTCTCTTGACTTTAGAACTACCTAGACCTGGGATCACTTGTGCAACGCACGGAGGCCGACAACCACAGTTCGCACGGCAGTGAAACAGACAGCCAGTATTCATCTACGTCAGTCGGAAGCGAATCTGCGTAAGTGGAACCTACCACTTTCACCAGGATACACCGCAGAATGAACATTCTGAGGCAGTGGAAGAAACTACCTACAGAAGTCAGCCAGATGCATTGGATTACACACAGACTCGCTGTGCACACTGGCTTGAAATCGGGATTCTTGCTGAACCACTTGGATCGGTGGCGAGATTGTGTTCAATCGATGCCTGGTTTCGTAAATGCGCTACCGTATTAAGACAGTTTTCTTAAGGAGTCATTATTTGCAAGTAGTGCAGTGAAACAGACCGTGAAACAGACCGTGAAACAGACCGACTTTTCAAGGACTGATATCTGGAATTAGAATGGACCTCGTGAATTGCAACAGAGGTTTCTTTCAAGGAAACACGTCTGGGTAACAGAGGTTAGCGCAAAGACTCCATAAATTCGCTGTGGGACGCATCGTTAATGGTCATCCGCGGAGTGCCTTTTCCTACGAGTGCCAGTTGATGTACAGAGACTTTCTTTAGATACTGCTGCTGCTGCGAATTCTATCTGTTGACTGTGCTACAGACTCTTCAGCAGACAGATGCATAAAGAGATTATTTCGTTTTCTTCATTAGTTTTATGTACATTTATTTTGTGCTAATGTTTCCTGAGTCGGTGGTTTCTGCTTTTTATTGAAATTCTGATTGAGCGCTTGTTGCTAATAATTTAGCCAATTGGTTAGAGTGCTTGCCTTGTAATGCTGAGATGGTTTAAACTGTGTAGGAACCTTTAGGAAGTACTTCACTCACAATTGCTCATTGCCATCGATGCTTGGTCATTATTGATCCAGGTTCAATAAATAGGTGATCTAGATTATGTGGCCCTTAATGCTCGGTCATTAGATAGTGTTGCTTAATAACTGTGTAATAATAATAATAATAATAATAATAATAATAATAATAATAATAATAATAATAATAATAATTATTATTATAATTATAATTATAATTATAATAATAATAATAATAATAATAATAATAATAATAATAATAATAATAATAATACAGTTCATTTCCGGAGGTTTGATCTCCTGTAGGAAAGACTCTTGCCAGTTTAAGCTATTTTCTGCATTACTTGTTCCTTAAAAATCTACTCTCCATATTCATTTCCAGTTCCAAGGCCATGTTCACTTCTGGAGGAATGCCTTCCAAAGCGTGCATTACATTACATTACTCCAATTCCAATTATCAGGAAGCAGTTTGTATTCTTTAACAGCATAATTTTTAATTCTGTATTACTACCGACTTGGACTAAAGTTTAAATAGATTGTCCCATATGGATGTCCTATGAGGATTCCTACCCTACTGTCTCATCTCAATCTCTTACTTATGATGCCCTAGCATGATCTTCATGTCGTGACACTTTCTTTTTCAAATATACACATGTGCTTCTTTTGGGTTTACTGTTTCAACATCACATAGTATCCACCCATTTCCTTAATGCTTTTTCCAGAGAAGAATAACATGCCTGCCTTTCTTCCAGTTATAAGATTGCTTTCCAATTTCTTTCAGATGTTCATCCATATGCGGTTCAGTAACCTTTCTTGTGATTCCAATATAGCTGCGTTTTGGACTACAGTGTAAAGAGTAACATGTTTTTCATAGTTGGCATAAATTAAAGCAGTTTCGACAGGCTTTTTTAGGCTCTGAATTAGGATCTGTATTTTTATCACACACAAATCAGGTTGTTGAACTGTGCCTCGGAAGTTGTTTTGTACAGGTGTTTCTGTAGAAACAAGCAGGGGGTGATTTGTGGATGGGAGCAGTGTGAGTATTAATCCATGGGCAGGAGTGCATGGGCGTCTGCAGAAATTTTTGTAGGGGGTGCAAACTTTTTGTAGAGGGTAGCAAAATGACGTTTTTGCATAGAATAGGTATTCACGAACACAGGACAACTTTAAAAATAAATAATGGTCAAGGAATTTACCTGAATAATTGTTTTCTCACATTGAAAATCGTGTTGGACTGTTTTAATAATCATTTTTAATCAAGATTGCATTTTTGTAAAATATGTGCAATATCCAGGGGGCAAATGCTTCCCCTTGTTCCCATGTGCGGACATCCATGCAGGAGTGAAATGTATGAGGAAATCAGATCCCAATGGAATTAGTCAGGGCATAAGTTGTCCTTGCTCCTGAAAATCGCATCCTGTACGTAAGTTGCAGCATGAGTACTTGCAACATGTGAATGTAGAAAGTATCACTTTTCCTATGTTATGCGATTGTTCAGCAGCTGGGCTCTTTTAGCTTCATTGTTAATTAGTAACTTCTATAGCACCTGTGTCTAATGCGCAAGGCATCAAGCAATGGTGCATCAGTGTTGCGAGAATAAGTGAAACAGTATGATGTCATTCTAAAGACTTCAGTTTGTTTTATTTTGTAGCTCCTAGTCACTATTTTGTTTTTATTGGGAATGCTTTAAATTTTCATTATAAAAAGCCAAGCCTTTCTCTGTGTGTGCCTATTAACTGTAGCCTTTATAAACCTATATGCCTTGTTTGCCAGTACATGTTTTCGGTACGTATACATAACACGATGTGCACTGCGTTGAGCAAACGCTTCATTTTAAAAGTGTTCATTGCTGCCTTTGTATAATATATGTGAGAAATCTATTCATTAAATTAGTGTGTAAGCCAATATAGTGTTTCATTTTGATTGATTTGATTGAATTGTTTATTGAAACACTACACAACAGACAAATCAAATTATGACAGTTCTGCCTAGCATTTCGAGTGTTGGCATCAAAAGGGCAATCCAAAAGAAATTACTAAAACAATAAAAATAATGAAATATTTTATAGCATAATCGTTATTAGAAATATACATGGTAATACCAGTAGTAATATTTCATGTATTGGCATAGTACACTATACAGCAGTATGCAATACAGTTGTGCAGTAGCCATAAAAACAGGAAACATTCTGAATGATGTGGAAGATGAACCCATAACATGAAACATAATTATAAAATATTTCATTATTTTTTTATTGTTTTAGTTAGTTCTCAGTGCTGCTGCCAGACTGATTGCTCATCTTCCTAAATTAAATTATCGTATATAGAATACGATACAATGAAAAAGCTAGGCAAAGATAGCGAAAGTGCTAATACAATGAATTACTAAAACAATCAAAAAACAAAATACATGAAATGAGAATAGTGCAATGAAACAACACAATAAATAACATAACGAAAAACTAATGAGAAACAAAGCATTATAAAACAAAATTCAATTGTTTTCCTCTACACAATGCAAAAACGATGCAAATGTAAAACTACAAATGTACAGTGATGGCTGTTGACTGCCAGTGCTTAACGGCAGATATCTGTCAAAACAGTTCGCTAATTCAGTCTTGAATGCACCTATTAATGGGGCTAAAACTACAGACAGACAGAGTGTGTTCCAAATATTAACAAAATTAGAGAGAAATATTTATGTACAGCAATTGAGTTGCATAATTTGAAGGCAATGTGAAGCAATGCTGGACCGTAAACTAAGTGTTACTTTGTGGTGACCATGCAGGTTCTGCATTCCAAAACTGGTGGAATTTAGGTAACGATAGGTTCTTTGAAATAAAAGCATCGAGTATCAAACTGTCTCTGACATGAGCTTTGTAGGTCATTATGAACATGTTATTGAAATTCAGTTTTGAGAATCGACAAACACGTACAATCAATCAATCAATCAATCAATCAGTTTATTGATCCACAAAGCAAACGTGACAATATACAAGAAAATATAATTTAAATAGCCACTATGATGCTGAAAAGGTTTGAAACATTAAGATATTCATGGGTTTAGAAGGCTATATCATGCTGTGAGTGGTCAATAGGAAGCCCTAAAAGGACCAGGGTCCCGCTAGTAAGGGCCCCCCATTTACTTAACAAAACTCGACAACGGCCATGTACACATGAGCCTTTGAGACCTATTTAGAGACAACAAATTTGCAAAAGGTGGGCAACTAGTTAACAGAATAGTAAGACTTAGTGGCAAAAAAAAGGGAAAAGGAAAAACAACAAAAAAAACAACAAAAAAAACAACAAAGTAAAATAAATCAGATGGGAGGGGGTCGCAGCAGGCTGTCACTGGGCAATCTGTCTAATAAGTAGGTGTGAACGAAGGCTTTTTTTAAAAACATAGTAACTGTAACATATGGCATCTCAACAGCAGACGAAGAGTAGGTCGAGATTTTTAGCCTATTTTAATTAAATTATACCAGATTAAAACACAGGAAAGGTCCTGTTTGCATGATGGCAGACGACAACAATTCTTTTGCTGTTTGCAGAAAGATGTTTAGAATTTGATAAGGCTTGTTGAATTCTGCTTGGCAACAGATGGCGAAGTATACTTCGTCGTCTTAATAACAACCACTTTCAAGTAGTTTGAAATGCAACTCCGCTATGCTGTACAGATACCGATCGGTTTAACTTTCAAGGCAATCACACACATCATGAGAAAGGAAGCCTGCTTCTTTGCATCCAACGGTCAGTGTTCAGGGCCGGATTAACCAGTATGCTCAATATACTTTAGCAGGGGGCCCCCCGCTTACAGGGGCCCCCCGACTAGAGTCGGAATACTGCAGGACTAACACAGAATTTATAACACCAAATAAATTATTTGTTCCCAAGAAACAGCTTAGTTTTACTAGCTTCAGTTTAAGCAAGAATTTGACAAAGCAAATTGCAAATTTGAAATGTCAGCCGTGTAGCCACCTGCTGTGTACATACGTTTCTTTTGACTCGACTTCTTTCAATCAATATAATAATCTATGCTAAGATTACTTTTGTATCTAATACGAAGCGATTTGTTTCCTGGCGCACACATAGCAGCGAACTCATCTTGCAAGGTTGAGACAATTAGTTTCGTGCTGAAACTTAATTGGTTATTGTAGAAAAGTTGTTGATGCCTCTGAGGCAGAGAATTCACGTTTACAGTGAAGTTGAATCGTTATGTATTCCAAATTGTAACAGCTTTGATAGATTAGAGCCTGACAAGATTTGAGAATTTTCCAGCAGGCTGGCCACGACATATACGAGATTTGTACCCTGAAACATTTCCTGACGAAATGGTTTAACAAGCTGATTTTGAAAAAATTAGAGATTGTGCAACACCTACTGCTTTAGCTATATGTACTACTGTACACCGAGAACCTTCTGGAAGCAATCTCTGTTTCCATGTGCGTCTGTCGTGGATTTTGAAAGTTGTCACGTTTTCTGTGTTCGTGAGTAGCTATGTAAAAGCGTCATTTTTCCCCCTTGAAAAATTTTCCCCCCTAGAAAAATTAAGCCCCCCCATAAAAATTCCTATGGATGCCCATGTCTCTTTCTATCACTCTGCGTGTTTTCAAGTCATTGATGACCTCCAATTGTTCAGGTGAACGCTGTTTGAGTAAGATGGGACTTATAAAAAACAAACTGCAAACTTCTATGATTCGCAAACACCTAACTACATTGGAACTTCTTTGTGTTGAAATTGAGATGCTTAACTCAGCCTTAACTTGATTTCAGTTGATGATATTGTTACACAGTTTGCTGCTGTTAAAAGTCGCAAATGCTTCTGAGCTGTTAAAACTGAATAGAACAGATTCGAACTTTGATTATAATTTTAAGCTAGGCCCTAATTGCATGTTGTGATATAGGCCAACTGTAACAAACATTTGAAACGACCTTAGAATCTAAGACTGATAGTACCAAATTATACAAAGCGTTAAAGTTGCGTTATGTGCATTGACTACTAACTTGAGCAACATGGCATGCAGCAATGACCTTGTCTTTGCGGCATCCCCACCATTCCATGCTCAATACGACAAGGGGCCCCCCGTGTGTAAATAGCATGGGGCCCCCCGAGTGGTTAATCCGGCCCTGTCAGTGTTTAATCTAGTCCCCCTCTTCTGGGAGGGGAAACAAGGTTTCTGGGGGAACCAAAGAATTTACACAAGATTTTTTTCATCCAGCTTGAAACAGTTTCTGACTTTTCCAAATTTCATCTTCAAAAAAAGTTGATGACCTTTTTTTAGTCCTTCGTCCGATTTTAAACTTTTTCTACAGCAAGTACTCTCTCAAAAAGGTTGATGACTTTTTTTAGGAATTCATCTCTCTGTCTGGGGGAACCATCTATCCACATGTATCCTGGGGGGGATTTTCCTACCCTAAAGGTCTCTACATTGTAATATTGCTGGCCTCTGGGGGGAAACATCAATCCGGGGGGGGACATTCCCCCCCAAAGACGTCTAGATTAAACACTGTCCAACGGTCGATGTGCTGCTTGTGCAGCGGACTTCCGGAGTTCGTCTGAAACTCGAAGAGGAGGTTTGCCAAGATGGAAATGATCATGGTTCACTTTATGATATTTGTCTTCTTCCGCAACAAGATCATTGCAACACTCCAACCTGCTAACAATATGCTGTGACCACACGTCATTACAACGACAGTTACAAACACTTGGAACACTCGCGCGAAGTTCAATTGTTCTAACCGAAATACATGCGTATCTGTTACAATTCTGCTGGTCTTCAACAGCTGGACAACTGCAGTATAAGAAGTCTTGTTTGAAGTCAAACAGCTCACAAGACCTAAGTTTTTTTGGTGGTACAGCTGGATCTGCTTCATACTGTCCCCTGCTGAATTTTTCCAGTTCCCAAATATTAGTGTATTTTGTTCGGCATCTATCGTGTGCTTTCACAACTGTTGGTGACGACAACAGATGCTTTTTCAAACGGGCAGCGGTGGTGAAGGATCTCACCCGATCAATTCATTGAAAAATGAGCAGGGTCGAGGCCATATACGGTCGCTATAGAAAATCGCGTACGGTACATTTACATTTACATCAGTCAACGCTATATTCGCACGATTTAGACGTGGAATAACCTCCCCATACGAAATTATTTGAGTTTACAAGTATGATTACGATTAAAATGTCTCATGAGTCATCAGTTCTTTCGTGTGCAACATATTAACAACATTAGATTTTAACCTGCGTTCGTAGACTTTGGTAATCTGTAAATTTTAGACCTCCAGCTCTTTTTTGACATCTAAAACACCGCCAAGAACTTATCAATTCTACCAAGCTGTATGCTTTAAATCAACGTATCAGATACTACGAGGACTGTTCTCTAAAGAGGTGTTATACGAATATACGAATTCGAATTGGAGGGCGAAGGGAGCATTGAAAAATGAGCAGAATTGAGGTCATACGGTCGCAACAGGATGACATGTGCATTTACATTAACGTTTGGGATTAAACATTTACGAATGCATTTACACATTTGTAGCTAAACACACTGCAGGCTGCCCCAGCTGCATGCTTGGGTTATGCATTATACTATGGCGCCACAGAAGTTAATTAGCACATGTTATTAGTTCGAGCACTGTTCATAACTTAAGTCCCCTCGAGCCTAACTGGCATCAGGTCTAACTGGCATCAGGTCTAACTGGCCTCAAGTCTAACTGGTCTTAGATCTAACTGGCCTCAGGTCTAACTGCATGGCCTCAAGTCTAACTGGCTTCAAGTCTAACTGGCATCAAGTCCAACTGGTCTCAGATCTAACTAGCATCACGTCTAACTGGCCTCGTCTAACTGGTGTCAAGTATATGTAACTTGCATGAGAATTGGCATCATGTCTAACTGGCTTCGACAGGCCCAAATTGCAACCGTACGTAACTTACCGAATGTGACGTAGGGCCTACGCGTACCGTACGCTAAAAATGATCAGTTTAGCTCTACATTATTAGTCTCCCCGTACGCAGGCCTAATTATTTACGAACGGTACCGAAATTCAGTAGGCCCTATACCAATTAAATGACCACTGGCACTAACCAACCTTTAAAGTGTGCCGCAAAATCTTAATTTTCTTCATAGGCCTAGCTGTTATAGGGCCTAATTTATAGGCCTACATTATACAGAATTTTAGCAATTTGGAATTTAAAAGTTTAACAGTAGAGATCATTGAACTGAGGTAATGGTTAAACTCCTATTGACTTTTGATGATAATGTTATGTATTTCATTCTCGTTGTGAACTGATGTCAACGTACGCCAACGTACGGCATAATAACGTACGCGTACCGTATAGGCCCCCTACGTAGGCCTACGTTATAGAAAAAATAAACGTACGTTCCGTAGGCCTACGTACGGTCGCACACTGATCAGGCCTATAGCGGTGTGCAGACACGACCACAACATATCCAGCAATTATTTGTACCCTTTCCATCGCGACACCTTTTAAAAACACAACTTTTTAACCCCGCAACCCACAACGGCGTCGTCGGGATGGAGGTCCGAGTTAGATATTCTGGTATTCTTCGGATGGTGACACGTCCCACCACTAACAGTACGCGACTGTTCTTAACTACGCTGTACTTAGAATTGGGTTAGAATGTGTTAGATGAAAGCGTGAGCTGAAGGGGAATTTCGGGAGTTCGAAGAAAGTTCTCGGTCGGGCGGACTGGAAAACCGCCAGTTGAGAGGGGGACAGGGCTGTAGTCGAGGGTATAGGCGGGTATACAGCGTATACTTACCTCTCGAGAAATTTGAGAGCGTATACTCAGGGCTCTAGAGGAGGGTATACACGCGGGTATACAGCGTGTACTTACCTCTCTAGAGACCGTGTATACCCACTGAATAATGAAATTTTTGGAAAAAAGAGAGGTTTTGAAAGGTTTTGAGGGCGAATGACTAAAAAAAGGTCATCAACTTTTTCAGAGACGAAATAGTAAATAAAATCAAGAAATTTTGTCAGAATTCCTAAAAGGTCATAAATTTTTCTTAGACGAATTCCTAAAAAAACTAATTAGATTTTTTAGGGTGACTCCAGCCCTGGTGACGCCGCTGCTCACCGGTAGCGTGTATACTCACCTCAAATTTTACCACTACAGCCCTGGTGGGCGGTGGCCGAGCAGTTCGGTTTCGGCACGGTAGCTGAATGGATAGAGCGCTCGGCTTGTAACGCAGTGAGTACGGGTTCGAGTCTCTATGATAAGGTTACTGCGTAAGGAGCTTGAGTAAGTCGTTTGCTCGCAGTTGCTCATCGCCATCGATGCTCACTGTCGATCGGTAGTGTGTGGACTTCTGAACTTACTTTTGAGGGTGGTCAATATCAAACACACTGTTGTATTGCATTACGTTGTGCCATATATTATGTTGAATTGTATTGCATTGTATTGCATTGTAGGCCTATTGTATTGCATTTTTATGTATTGCATTGTATTGTGTTGCATTGTATTGTATTGCATTCTATTGTATTTTATTGTATTGTATTTTATTGTATTGTATTATATTGCATTGTATTGCATTGCATTGTATTGTATTGCATTGTATTGTATTATATTGCATTGTATTGTATTGTATTGCATTCATTTTCACTGTTTTTTTTATTGCACTCTACTGTTTTAGCTCTAGCTTTATGATGAGGGTTCGTAGGAAATCGACATCTAGGTTGCATTGCCGAACTGTTGAACCTTCGTGATCATCATCTTCATCGATTAGAGTGTCTCATTAAACTCCCGCAAATGCATATGTCTAATATTATAATATCAGACATCGGTTACACCATACAGTGTTTCACTCGCAACTTGGACAATGAATTGATAATAATTTTGTAGAAATGTGTCGATAGGGAACACTGTCGAAGGCGTTTGTGGCTCGCTTCTGTCTGACAACCGGAGCCGGACTTCTTTCTGTCTGGCAAGAGGATTTCTCCTTGGCAATTGAGATTCTCCCTGGCAATCGGACTTCTCTCCGGCAACCGAAGTTCTCTCCGGGTCCACCTCTTGGGACAACCCCTCTGACACGACGCAGCGCTCATGAATAAGCTGGTTCCCTGCGCTTTGCTTTCTAGTAGGCCTAGCGTTTTAGAAATTCGGTTTTTACGATTACCATAACGATGATTAACTTACAAGTTCCAACCTGCATTTTCTTGCCTTGAGCCTCTTTAGGTCCTAAATCCCTAATCATCCGTATTTTGATGTCATTAGGCTGAATCAGTTTGTACAGCTGCTTTGATGTCATGTAGATGTACGTGTTGCAAACGTTTACCATGTTCAAGTACTTATAGCGTCGTAGTATGTTTCATTTGCCAGCGCTTCTTAACTGTCCTTTTGTGCCATGCCTTATAGGCCTATGGGTCAGTGTCACACCTGCAGGCCACGATAATACTTGGAGGTCAGAATGATACTGACATGTCAACTGGTGTGATACCTAAATATTGGCATCATATCTAAAGGATAGCGTGACCCTTGCAGGTCAACATGATAAGTGTGATAGGGCCTAAGTTTCTTCGCTTTAAGGTTGACAGAATGTTATGAGGTCTTGCCATGCAGGGGCGTCTATCGCCCCCTAAGTCATTGAAGCAACGTCCCTTTCCCCCTCTTCTTCCCCCCTCCCCGTTCCTTCCCCCTAAAATGGTGGCACACACACTGAAAAATCTTCCCCCCATTTCTTGGATGGAGCATTTGCTCCAAGGTTTCTATGGTGTAGACGCCCCTGTTGCCATGTTCTGTTTTGTATGCTGTGTAGCAGTCAATGTATGACGACAAAAAAAATAAGTAAACGTTGTTCACTTTCTGTTGTTACATTGTATAAGCTTAAAGATATATTTTTCGTGTCAACAATCATGCTTTCTGTCTACACACTTTCATTTTTAAATCTCTAAACGGTAATGTAAAAGTGCTTTTCCCACGCAACACTGCATTCTGTCCTATGGGTTGTCGGTTAAGGACGTCCGTAAGATGGGAAGAAGGGGTTTTGTATAGGCCTATTAGGCTATTCATGTCTGTAGGCTATAGGTCTATTAACATTCAAGATGTCTCTGAGGCGGTCGTTTTAAACTCGAATGTTATACTGTATTGTAGAGAACGATCGAGTCGATTGGATTTGGACGGTCCATATAATTTATAAACCTAAGCACTCATTTTAGGCCTACTGTTAACGCTGACACTTCATTGTCATCACGCTAAGACCATTCAGTCGACTTGAACCTGGTTGCCAAACATTCTGCAAAATTAGCTTTAAAATTAAATTAAATGTCATATAAATGGTAAAAACAGACTACAGCGCATATTAAATATAATGCTCAGCTTATACAGGCAACTGTTATTGCTTAAACATAATTATTCGTCTGTTTTCATCATAGAAACCGCATGCGTCATGTAAACACGACGTTATAAATTTTTCCCGCTAGGGGCGCTACGCCATAACTAGTCACACGGTGTTACATAGGGACGAAAACAAATTACTGATATCTGAGCAAAGTGTACAGAAACCATTAAAAACTTGGTATTAAAAGTTGCAATATTTTAAGTGCTATTAAGTGTTGCATTTACTTTATTTCTGCAAAAGCTGAATTGTAATAGTTAATGCTGCATAAAGATGACCTTCATTGAAACCTTTTTAGTTACGTCAATTAAAATATAAAAGGCAGCTGCGAGATACAGCGCTAGCGCTTCTCGGTCTGTTGATCAAGATAAAGTGTTTACTATGTACATGAGTAAAATCGTGTACCTGCAGGCCCTGAGGGAGGGGGGCTAAAATTTGGGGGGTCCTGCCAGGACAGTCCAGTCCACCTGGCTGTACATGGTAACACTTCTTCTGGTCAATAGCCAGAGGCAAGAAACAAAAAAAATAAAAAAGAAATAAGAAATACTTAGCGTTAGGCTAAATGGAGTCAACAACAGAACAACAGAATTCGCAGGTCTACGTCGTTCAGGTGAGTCACGACTCACGAGTGTACATGTTATTCTTCTTTTTCTTTTTCTTTTCTTCTTATTCTTCTTCTTCTTCTTCTTCTTCTTTATTATTATTATTATTATTATTATTATTATTATTATTATTATTATTATTATTATTATTATTATTATTATTTTCCCGAGGTACAGTATATATAATATCTCAAGTCAGATACTAAGTATTATTATTATTTACTATTATTATTATACAGTAACATTAACATCAGAATTCTGGTTTCCCATCGTGCCTAGGCACGCGATAGCATTGAACCTCTGGATTGTAATGGATATTTTTGGGATCAGGAAGAAGGTTACTCGAGGATCTTCCTATACTTTTGCCAACCGTCGGCCGAGTTCTTTGATAAAAGCCAGGCCTTCGTGGTCCATGGGTCCCATCGTTTCCATTGCGATTGAAAACAGTGGTCAATAGCTCCGCGTATTTGAACTTCTTTCGAGTTGCGGCTATTTCTGAAGCTCCCCCCCCGCCCCGCGTTGCTGTAGATGTCTCTGCTAAGCATGATGGCGCAAAAGTGTCAATAGCCTAATTATTACATCCCAAATTAGGGAACGCCCCTGTTCGATGGGTCTTTACCCGTCTAGTCTGGAGAGGCCAACCGGTTCCTTGGTTGATGGGGTGCCTGCCTTAATAAGGCTGCGCACTTGATTGATCAGATTTCTGTAATTTGTTTTGGTCCTTATTAGAATATTTATAAAGCTCAGGTTAATATAACTAAATGCACCGCATATGCGCTAAAATAGGCATCTGTGTTTATAGTCTAGGCACAACGGACGTAGTTAACAGGGTTAAAGTTGAACTTTGTCTGAATTCCGCAGATTCTCTATCGGTTCCTCCATCGTCATTGCAACCCGTCCTCCATCCTCCTCGATCATGTTCCTCTAGCTATCATCCCCGGGCTTTACACTCGAAACTGAAGTCTCATCTTTTCAAGTAGGGCCTACCTACCCTGACTCATCTGCTGATCCTCCGCCTTCCAATTCTTTTCGCCCTAAACAACACCCGCCTTAACAGCTGCTCTGTCTCCTGTCTTGATCTGGACCCCTGGAAACTGGACTCGGACTTCCTTTGGACCACTCTTCTGGAAACCTCCCCTTTGATTTGACGTAGAGCTCGTGATTAGGCTGGTGCCCTGCGCTTGGTCGAGTGGCGCTTTAGAAGTTCGGAGATTACCATACGATATACGATAATATTTGGATCGACAATCACAATATCAGTTTAAACGACGATTACAATCCATTTTTTGAATATCTGCTTCAAGTTTGTAGGCCTAGCTTTCGTCTTTGGCTTGCTAGTCTGACTTCTATTATAAGTTCTATAGGCGTGACTTTGTAGGCCTATTGTGACTTTCAAAAGCGGTGGTGACAGTGGCCACCACCACTTTTTGGCCCCCACTAGACTTTTTTTTTTAGCTAACTAGCTGTTTCCTGTAATTATAATACTTAATGCTACAGACTATAGAGCAAGTGTGTTTTTTCAGAAAACCCAAGTCAGTCCAGCGTTACAATGAGAAGAAAATATAGCGTTTATGTAAACACAACTAGAGTCCTAGCTAGAGCTTCAGTGTTTCTTCCATGGAAATAACAACCAGCCTCATATTCAGTGTTGATTTTCTAAATGAAACACTTGCAGACTTTCAAAGTTTGTTTTGTGAATATCGATCTTAAACCTTTTTAAATGGAATCTAGTTGTAGGCCTACTTCTGATGAAAGCTTCAAATACATCGCGCTTACATTGGGTGCAGAAATGATTTGCAGTCGATTAGCAGAAATTATATATTAAATTTTATTAAAACACACGTTTTATTAGGCTAGAAATGTAACGTGACCATAAGCCTACTACATCTTATTTACGTCACTGTAGGCTCGAGTACGCAAAGAATAACTATCAGCAGCATCACAAAACTGGTGTGATCGAATACCCAATTGGATCCTTGTGGATCATACAGTTACAGGCATACTATAAGTAGCGTATGAATTTGAAAACACAGGCTGTTAATGCTAAAACCATGCAATGTTAAGCATCACATTATTTTCAGAGAGCTCTCGCGGACCCCCGCCATATCCTTCGCGGACCCCCAGGGGCCGCGGACCACAGTTTGAAAAACACTGCTTTAGGAGAGCACCTCTGACGAGTCCGTCTTAAAGAGGCGCTATATAAATCCATGATCACAATTCATGCACGACGACAAGGCCTAATCCACAGTCCAATGTTAGGCCTAGATAGGCCTAACTACGCAGCGTGACAGATACAGAGACAGATACAGAGACAGACACATAGGCAGGCAAAGAGACAGACACACAGACACATACGGAGACAGACACACAGACAGATACAGAGACAGACACATAGGCAGATACAGAGACAGGAACATAGGCAGACACACAGACAGACACACAGACAGACAGATACAGAGATAGGCACACATGTAGATACATAGACAGATACATAGACAGACACATAGGCAGGCATAGAGACAGACACACAGGCAGATACAGAGACAGACACACAGACAGGTACAGAGACAGACGCACAGACAGGTACAGAGACAGACACATAGGCAGATACAGAGACAGACACATAGGTTCCGAAGGCGATACATAGGCCTAACAATCGCTTGCGGTTTCTATGATGAAATTAGACGAATAATTATTATTTACTATTTAGTCAATTAGCAATTGCCTATATAAGCAGAACATATGCTGTGTATTGTCTATTACCATTTCAATGACAGTTTATTTCATTTTAAAGCTAATTTTGTATTACTTTTGCAGTGCGCAACGATGCCGCAGTGGATCACACTAGCCCATGTTAACAAATCTTAGACATGTCCCCTTCTGCACTCCCCTAACTAGTAGCTACGCCTCTGGAGGAGGGGATGGGTTGATGGATGAGAGGAAGAGAGGTATTATATATATATTATATAGGCCTACACGTGTGTGTGTGTGTGTGTGTGTGTGTGTGTGTGTGTGTGTGTGTGTGTGTGTGTGTGTGTGTGTGTGTGTGTGTGTGTGTGTGTGTGTGTGTGTGTGTGTGTGTGTGTGTGTGTGTGTGTGTGTATGTTTGTATGTGTGCCTGTGTGTCAGAGTAGGCGTACATCCTCTTGTCTTTTTGACGAGCATGTCACTCTCAGTTCCGGTTCTTTCAGCTGGAATGAAGTGATGACAGACCAGGAGACGGAAGCAGCTTGATGGCTTCATTGTTCGATGAAGGCAGTTCGGCCCCCAAACCATCCTCGATCACCCATAATCCACGCACGCAGCGCCGTCTAATGTAGGACGGACGATACACACAGAATATTCGAGAACTTCCGACACCTGGTGTCGAAGTAACGAATCAAAATTTCAACATAAATCGTATTCAAACGGAACACATTCAAGATATCTATGAAATGATGAGCTATATAAGTAGTGGAGGAAGTATTCAAACTCTCAATCTATTTGATATAAATGTATAGATATTTATATACAAAAGTATACAACTGCAGGCATATATATATATACAGATGCATGCATGCACCCCTTACCTTATAGTCTAGTGGTTAGCGCGCTGGACTGTCTCCGAGAGGCTTGGAGTTCAAATCTCCACCAGGACCAAATAAGCGATTTCTACTCCACTTGCGTAGGGTGAGGTGGGGCAAAAGGCCCCCTCGAGGTAAAAGGCCCCCTAGTGATTACTTGTAATCTGTGGTAATTTTTGGACCAGCACTGGTGGAAACGTGAAGAGCATCCTCTTGCGAATGATTTGGTGTAAAATCGTCGCAAAAGTCATCGGTTTGACAGTTTCACAAATAAAAGTAAGTTTTTGGTCGTTTCGTTATAAAATTCGCTGTGTACACTTTCATATTTTGAGGTGATGAGATTATTCATAATATGTTGTATTCCTTGCTCATTAATAGTAAAAATACTCTGCTTTCCATCTGCAATATGGATAACCAATCGATATTACGGTGTTTTATGAATATTCATCAGCCATCATGTCTACGGTGACTCGGGGCAAAAGGCCCACTGTGTGACGGGGCAAAAAAGCCCCCCTTTTGCCCCGAATCTTACTGCAACTAACTACGAAAGCCTATTTATGTAGTAGCATTTTCCTGCTTGTGTTGTAGGAATGGTTCGTCATTATAAGCGTCATAAGAAATTTCACCGCAACCAATAATTAAACAAGCAAGAACAAGGAAAAGGAAGGCTCAATCAGCAACCACCTTGCAGGAACACCGAACAAACACTAGAGGCTAAGAAAGATGTGGCCTGGATAAAGAACATTGCTGTCAATCGCATTATTGCTTTTAAACGAGGTATAGAAAGCCAGTCGAAAGAATAAAAGTGCAAGGAGGAGTATACAGTATCGACTCACATTCTCATGAACCGACCTACAGAAAGAAAAAACTTGTCGCAGAAAAGGCAGAAAGCAACCGACTGAAAAAAGGCACAAAGAAGGCAAAATACCATAAGAAATTATGAAGAATCCGACTGTGATGAAGAATATGTTACTGCTTGGCTTGTGTTGAACCATTTGGCAACAGTCGCGCCCTGGGAGTCAATTTTTAGAACTTTACATTCTTGAACTTTAACACAATGTTTAGGCTACCACTAGTTGGTAATGCTGATCTTGTAAAGCAGCAGATCTTCACTGTGTTGGTCTACCCAGGACCAAGCACGTGGGATTGAGTTAGGTGTTACATAAAAAGTGTCTGAAATGCTACTGTGATGTCATGCTGCTGATACTACATTGGTTTCAATATTTGTAATGCAAATGGGGCAAAAGGCCCCCATGGAGGCCTTTTGCCCCAGACGAGGGGCAAAAGGCCTCCCCTGGTAAACTTGTTAAAATGTTAAATATTTCCTAAACTATGATACTTTGATGCCACCAAACAAATACAGCTTTTAGTACTATTAATGAAGTATGTTTATCAGTGGAAAAATTTTCTTAAACGCTAATCCATTTGCTGAAAAGTCAATTTTTGGCTTAAGGGGGGCTTCTTGCCCCACCTTACCCTACCCTAGGGCCTGGCAAACTCAGCTCAGTGTGATTCTCCTTATAGGTCTTCAGATTTTATTTTAGCTACAGTTACAGTTACAGTTAATGGTTTTTCATTTTAGTTATAGTTACAGTTAAGCCTATAGTTAGTATTATTTATTAGTTATAGTTATAGTTACTGGATTTTTATTTTAGTTAGTACTTATAGTTACAATAGGCCTAAGTGAAAGATCTTCAGAGACATTTTGCTTACAAGAATACTATTACTACTGTATGGGAATTTACGCTAGCTGCAACTGAGTGTTCTGACCGTAAGTTGTCGGTGGGAAGGTCTCTGTAGCTCTCAAACGTCAGTATTGTCACTCACACACCGTTATCTGCCTTAGGCTCCTCGATCTATCAACCCTCAGGCGCTTTCCATTCAAAACTAGTCTCAACTCTTCAAGAACTCCTACCCTGACTCATCCGATCCTTCGCCCTCCAATCTTCTCGACCTAAACGACACCCGCCTTAGCATCTGCTCTTCCTCCTGTCTCTGGTTTCCCTGGCAACCGGACTCGGACCTCCACTGGACATCGCTCTCTGGACAACCCCTTTGATACGTGAATAAGCCCCTGCCCTGCTATTAGTTTTCAAGTAGCGCTTACCGTGGCTTAAGAAATTTGGAGGTTACGATTA
This sequence comes from Allolobophora icterica, assembly GCA_963556255.1. Classification (NCBI taxonomy): domain Eukaryota; kingdom Metazoa; phylum Annelida; class Clitellata; order Crassiclitellata; family Lumbricidae; genus Allolobophora; species Allolobophora icterica. Next base: position 13,128,014 of record OY744617.1, read on the forward strand.
CTACCTTATAACTCAACTGAAGAAGATCCTTCCTCTTGCGTACATGAACGCAACCATTTTACTCTCAGTTCAGATAGGCCTACCACACAGTTAACTGCAGCGTGCATGGACCTATTGGTAACGCTTAGGCTCTATAGTCTCTCTTCGACCGCAACATAGGATAGGTGGCCGGCCATCCAACGTTCAACGCTTTAATTCCTACCCAAATCCATCAAATCCTCCACCTTCTTGTCTTCAACGAAACCAGTCTTAACAGCTGCTCTGCATCTCTATCTGGCAACCGGAAATCGATATCTGATACGACGCAGCGCTCGTGAATATGCTTGTGCCCTGCTCCTAGCTCTATAAATGTGCAGTTTAGAAGAAGAAAAGGCGTGGCACCCATTCAAGCGTGACGCTTGAATGGGTGCATGCCACGCCTTTTCTTCTTCTGGTTTTCTGCCTTCAGGCAGGTTCAAACGTCAGACGTCGCCACTCCTCTCGATTTTGAGCCTCTTCTTTGAATCTTCTGTATCCTTCCTTCATCATCCAGCCCAGCATCATCTGTCTTGGTCTTCTCCTTGTCCTCCTCCCCTCCATTCTTCCCTCGATGACATTTCTTAGGAGAGAGTCCCCTCTCCGCGTGTGTACGATCCATTTCCTCTGCCTCCTTTTTAATGTGTGTATGAAGGACCTTTCTTCTCCAATCCTTCCCAACACTTCTTCATTTGTTTTATGTTCTGTCCAGCTGATCTTCTCCATTCTTCTCCAAATCCACATCTCGAAAGCCTCCAGTTTCTTGATGTCCTCTTTTTTCTTCATGGTCCATGTCTCTGACCCGTACAACACCACACTCCACACCAGTGTCTTTACCATTCTTTTCTTCAGATTCCTGTTCATTTTTCCTCTCAATAGCTCTTTCCGTGTTGTGAATGCATCTTTACCCAGTGGTATTCTTATTTTATTCTGCTTATGGCACTTGGCATTCTGTCGTGATCATGCTCCCTAGGTAGCAAAATTCTTTTCCTCTCCATCAACTTTTTATTCTGACTAGAATTTCTTCTTCTTCGCTTATCCTCATTACCTTCGTCTTTTTGATGTTGATTTTCATATCGTATTCAATTGATATGGTGTTTAGTCGGTCCATCATTATCTGTAGGCCTCTCTGACTTCCCGCCATCATCGCCTAGTCATCTGCGAACCTGAGAGCCCTAACCAGTCTGCCTCCAACATTGACCCGCTCTTGTCTTCCAGTGCTTCTCTAGTAAGCTCTTCTGTATAAATATTGCTGAGTAGCGGTGATAACGGACATCCTTGCCGTGTTCCTCTTCCTAGTTTCCCTGGTTCTGAAAACTCCACCTATTCTTATTTGCACATTTTGTCCCATATACAGGTTTCCTATCAGTCGTCTATCTCTCCAGTCTACTCCCATCCTTCTCAGTGCCTGTATTAGCCTTCTCCAGTCGACTCTATCGAAAGCTCTTTCGTAGTTCACAAAACAATTATACAGTACACCTCTTGTCCATTTTGGCAGCTCCTCTCTGTTAGTACTCTTAGTGTTCCGACCGCATCTCTTGTTCCCATGCCCTTTGGGTTCTAGGACGTTTGGTCAACGGACGATTGGTCAACGGACGATTGGTCAACGGACGATTGGTCACGGACGATTGGTCAACGGACGATTGGTCAAGCGGACTGTTCGTCAAGAGGATGGTTGATCAAAATTTAAAATTTTCGATATTAGAGACGCTTTTAAAATATGCCAGTTCTCTTATCCAGTGGCGTAGCTTGCTTTTCTTGGGCCCGGGTGCTGGAGGTTCCGCATGGGCCCCTGTTTTGCCCTGTAAGACCTGTAGCCCTGCGTTCTTATCAATATTGTGGGCCCCTGGAGGTCGTGGGCCCGGGTGCCTTGCACCCCCTGCACATATGATAGCTACGCCACTGCTCTTATCAGTACAAACAACTGCACTGGCACAGATATACGATAACCCTTTGAAATGGACGACCACTAATTATCTCTAGACAGACGAACGGATTTTTTTATCAACCGTCCTCTTGACGAAAGGACCCTTGATCAACAGTCCTCTTGACGAACAGTCCGCTTGACCAATCGTCCATTGACCAATCGTCCGTGATCAACCGTCCGTTGACCAAACGTCCGCATACCGCCCTTTGACCCCTTTCTAAATCCGAATTGGTCGTCTCCTATCCCATGGACTGCCTCCGTCTTTGCTTGAACTCTCTTTGTTAGTATTCCTACCGTCTGGAATGACCCCCTCTTTCGCTTCGCTCCGCGGGGAGGTACCAAATTGCGCATCGTTTCCCCTTCAAGACCGTTAAACAATAATAATGGCACCAAATGAATCCATATTGGCGCCGAATAATAATGATAATGATGCTGATAATAATAATAACAATAAAAAATATACATAGTAATAATGACAATAAGCGTAATAATAAATGTAATAATAATAATAATAATAATAATAATAACAATAACAATAATGGTAATAATAATAATAATAATAATAATAATAGTAATAATAATAATAATAATAATAATAATAATAATAATAATAATAATAATAATAATAATAATAATGAATAAGTTTTCTTATAAAAATAGCAATTTCAAATTACGAACAATATTGTGTCGATCATAATTGAAGTGACATAAGAAGGCCCTTATATATTCTCTAAAATCTAAAATTGCAAACAATAGACGTGTTTCACAATTGAAATGATATGACAGTAGGCCTTTGTTCTCTAAATTAACACTTAATAACATTAATAGACTTTCATAATTGAAGTGATCTAACAAAGGCCTTTATTCTTTAATCTAAAATTACTAGTTGTTCCATAATCGAAATGACGTAGGCCCAGGGCCTACGTAAAAATTGATATATACTATAGTCCTTTATTCTCTAACTTTAAACTTAATAACAATAGACTTTTTCATAATTTAAGTAACGTAACTAATGCCTTGATTTATTCTCTAAATCTGAGATTTAAAATAATAGACGCTATAACAATTGGAATGACGTAACAATAAGCCTTATTTTTTAAATTTAAACTTAATAACAGTAGACTTTTCATTTTTTCATAGCCAAAGTGACGTAAAAAGGCATGTATTCTCTGTATGTAGACTTATAATAACAGTACACTTTTTCAAAATTGAAGTGACGTAACAAAGGCCTTTATTCTCTAAATCTAAAAATTACCAAAATAATGTGTTTCAAGATTGAAGTGACGTAACAATGATAATGGGCCTTGGTTTTAATATTAAAACTTATACAATAGACGTGTTTCAAAATTAAAGTGACGTAGAAAGGTCCTTTATTCTTAAAATTTAAATTTACTAACAACGTGTTTCATAATTGAAATGACGTAATGGGCCTTTATTCCAGGGGAGTAACTTTGGTCTAGAAAGTGAGGGGTACCAAATTTCGCATTGTTTCAGCTTCGCGATTGTTAAATAATTATAACGGTGTCGTTTGTATTACAAGCACAATAATAATCATAGACTTAGTGATGATGATGATGATGATGATGATGATGATGATGATGATGATGATGATGATGATGATGATGATGATGATGATGATGATGATGATGATGATGTTGATGATGATAATAATACTTATTAAAATATTAGTAACTTTAAGTTCTTTAACTCTAGTTAATAATATATATCTTTAACTCTAGTTAATATATATATATATATATATATATATATATATATATATATATATATATATATATATTTGGCCATACCTCTATGTTAATGAAACTTCAGCCTTTGATCTTAAAGGTCTATTAATAATGCTGAATTCCATATTGTTGGAAAGAGATTTAGCGCGCCTTGTCCAACCAACCCATTGCAGTTCATATTACGACTCTGTGAGAAATCTACTCAGTGCCGAATCTAAGCTGAAGTCAGCTTTCACCTGAATCATCACAGCCTGCATTCTGCAGCAGGAACTATACATTTCTGCAAGAGTCAATATGTCACCTTATATGACCAATTTCAGCTGCATTAGTCTACAGGTATAATCGTCAACGGTTCTGCAGCCAAAAGATGTCGTTAATGTTCTGTAAAATGAATGCAAGTGTTTAATCGACGGGATATTCTTCGAGGTCTTTGTAGAGTTTCTCGAACGTTGGTCTTTCTGAAGCGTCCTTAGACCAGCAGGTCAGCATGATCTCGTACAAGTCGTTCGGACATTTTGCCGGCTGTGGGTGACGGTAACCTCTCTCCAGTTTCTCGATGACATCCCGATTGTTGAGACCTGTAACGAGACACTGAGAAGTTATTTTGAAATACGTAAATTTTAAAACGTTATTATACCATTCAATCAATCAGAATTTATATAGCGCATCTCCGAGATACCTGTTCAGCATGGGCGGCGATCCCAGTGGGGTCGAGGGGGACAAGACCCCCACCTTTAAGAGTGGGGGGACACGCCATACATCGGACCCCCCAAATTTTGAGGAAACCCTTAAAAAAGGTCATCAAATTTTTTCATAATAATTGTATTTACCAACAAGGAGCATAAGGGGTTATGCTCCTTTTTTTCAGCAGATCAGTTCAAAACTCTTTTTTCACCAGATCAGTTCCAAAATGTCCCCCCCACCAGTCAAACAAGATCGCCGCCACTGCTGTTCAGAATAGCTTTTCAGGTCAGTCCCGGTGAAAGAGAACAATTTTCAATTATTATTAACGTCTATTTTTTGTCTAGGTGTATGTACATATGATCCATTGGAGCCTATTATTATTATAATTATTATTATTATTATTATTATTATTATTATTATTATTATTATTATTATTATTATCATCATCATCACCATCATCATCATCACCATCATCATCATCATCATCATCATCATCATCATCATCATCATCATCATCATCATCATCATCATCATCATCATCATCATCATCATCTTTTTGTCTAGGTAGATCTACATATGATCCATTTGAGCCTATTATTATTATTATTATTATTTTTTTAAATTTTTTTAAATTTTTTTTACCCGAGGTATCAGTGATCCCTCGGGATTTGGAAAAAATTATTTAGGAGCAGATTAATTGTCTGGAGGGTCAGGCCTCGTCTTCAGGGTTTGACGGAAAGGTATTATTATTATTATAATTATTATTATTATTATTATTATTATTATTATTATTATTATTATAAATACTACTAGTCTACTACTACTACTACTACTAGTCTACTACTACTACTACTACTACTACTACTACTACTACTACTACTACTACTACTACTACTACTACTACTACTACTATTATTATTATTATTAGTAGTATTATTATTATTATTATTATTATTACTACTACTACTATTATCATCACCATTATCTTCATCATCAGCATCACTACCACCATTACTATTATCATCATCATTATTATCATTATTCTTTTTCTTATTATTATTATCATCATCGTAGTCGTCGTTGTCGCCATTATAATCACCCCTTGACTATAATCATCTGAAATAAGCCATGGTCTCTACGCGAACCACTTGTAGCTAAGCGACATTGAAGGAAGTTAGCATACCATCAATGGGTAGGGGATGTACACTTGTACGGGCTTACCAGGGTAGGGCGTTATCCCTCCATTTGTCAGTTCGACAAGTAGTATTCCAAAAGCCCAGACGTCTGACTTGATCGTGTATTTCTTGTAGAACACTGCTTCTGGTGCAGTCCACTTGATCGGGCACTTAGCACCTGCCAATCAAAGGTAACGAGATCGTTAATGAGACGAAGATCGGCGCTACAGAAGTAGTTTCCACGATAGATCATTAGAGACCATCGCCATTTCTCCATTTTCACTACTACATGGGCTTAGACGACAGACAACTCGTACCCTGACTCATCTAATCCTCCGCCTTCCAATTCTCGCCATAAGCCACACCCACCTTGACAACTGCTCCGTCTCCTCTCTTCATCTCCCCCCTCATGGTAACCGGAGCTTTAGACCACTCTGGAAAAAGCCCTCTGATTTAAAGCAGCGCTCGTGAATAGGCTGGTGCCCTGCGCTTGGCCTTCAAGTGGCGCTTTAGAAGTTCGGAGATTACGATTAGTTTGAGTTAGGCGGATTTTGCATGCGTAGGTGGGCAATGATTTTGTGGTGTGTTTTATGAGATTTGGATATGTTGGTTGCTTGCCTGGCTAGATAAGTGACTGAATGCCGAAGTGAATATACTATGGATACAAACGAGGTCATGACCTAGAGCGCCACCTTTCAGAGGGCGGAAAAATTTAAGACTGCGACCTAGGCGACTATAGATAAATATAATTATAATGACAGGATATATTATATCATGACAGTATACAATGTTTAAAATTTTTTAGGTTGTGTTCTTATTAGCGTCTTCTGAATAATTGTCTGGTGTTTTCCGAAACAAAAACGAAAACGTTCAAACTTTGCAACATGAATACATGTGATAGAGGCACCCAAAGACAGGTCCTATAGGAACGGCAGATTGTTAATCCGCCTCTGACTGACTGACTGACCGGTCAGTTAGTCTTGTAAACACGGTAGCCAATTGGTTAGAGCGCTGGCTTTATAACGCGGAGTGTACGGGTTCGAACCTCCCATAACACGGTTACTGTATAAGGACCTCGAACAAGTCCTCTCACAATGGTTCGATGTCATCGAGTGGTGCATGGTTAATAGAATAGCGGCGCTTAATAAATGTTTCGATCTGGTGATGATGATGATGATGATGATGATGATGATGATGATTATGATGATGATGATGATGATGATGATGATGATGATGATGATGATGATGATGATGATGATGATGATGATGATGATGATGATGATAATAATAATAATAATAATAATAATAATAATAATAAAAATAAAAATAATAATAATAATATAGACTGAAGTAAGTGAATGTCAAATAAGGATGACCAACCTTGCTTTGCGACGTAGACATCTTCGTTAATGATCCTGGCCAGTCCGAAATCGCAGATCTTTATCTGGCATTCGTTGCCCATCAGGATGTTGCGAGCAGCCAGATCTCGGTGGATCAGCTGCTTCCGCTCGATGTAACACATCCCATCTGCAACCTACGCCAGAAGAACACGTCTCAGTTACACAGCGCCCTGTATATGACGGCATCTAACCTCTCAGAGACCGGAGTACGCAGTATGCTTGTGTCGATATATTGAAACTGTCGTCATATGGAATCAATGGCGAGAATTAATCATAGTCGTAAACGTAATCTCCAAACTTCTAAAGCGCCGCTCGAAGGCCAAGCGCAGGGCACCAGTCTATTCACGAACGCTGAGCAACTCGTCCACAGTCGCCACGCAGTGGCTTGAGGTAGATTCGAACCTGCGACCCTCCGGTTACAGGGCACAGAACATACCGCTACACCACCGCGTCCCACACGAGAATTATGTTGATATATTAACAGAGATTGGGTATCAGAACGCTAGTCTTAACTTCAATAGCTTTAGCGCATTTTCTTCTGTATTTATGTAGAGCTATTAGACCTACATGCATTTTATAAATCTAGTAAAACTATAGTTAATGATAACCTGTGTAGCTATGTAGATGATCTGTTGAGTCTGAATATCTGGGTTCTTGTTGAGGTAGTCCTTGAGACTTCCGTTCGGCATAAGTTCCGTGACGATGTATATCGGTTCCTCTTGAGTGCACACGGCGTACAGTCGGATGAGTTTCGGATGTTGCAGTTTCTTCATGATCGTCGCCTCCTCCAGGAACTTCTCCGGTTCCATTGAACCTTCCTTCAGCGTCTTAATAGCCACATCGATCTTACCCTTCCACAACCCTTCAACATCATCAGCAAGGCATTTTCATCAGTCAGCGCCTTGTAGCGGCATGGTCGCGTTACGGCTCTCTAGAAATTGTCCGTGTTATTGTTATTATTACGCGGCATAGTTTATGTAACGCAGTTTATGTAACGCTGGTAACCATCAAGCCAATCAGGTGATGATCTGTATCCCTAAAGGGAAAAGGAGAATGGAAAGACCAGGGAAGAATTGACCGGAGACCTTCAGAGACAACTGGAGGTGCTTGGGGATGTTTTGGGACGCGGTCGGAAGACTGGAGATGGACAGAGAGGAATAGAGAAGCTGCGTTGCCCGATGTGCAGAGACCTCTACGGGAAGGACTAAGTAAGCGAGTGGTAACCGCAGATGAATGCTCCAGGCGAATGGTTGCTCACTCCATGTACAGTTAAATTTCTTCTCCACACAATATCAAATGCAGTAATGTTGTATAAAAGTCACAAAATCTTAAGCTGTTCCTAAGACGCAGCTATTTAAGCTGTGGTTAACTATTCCGGGGTTCTAGCCTTCATAGCTGTACGCAGTTCCAATCAGTAATAAATAAAACCCATATACGCACAGCTTACTGATCAAATCAAAATCAAATCAAATATTCGTTTATTTCTCATACTGGTGCAGTTGGTTTAGTTTATTATGGTCCAGTTGTTAGACTGAACTGTAGCTTACCTTGCCAGACCTCTCCAAAGTTTCCAGATCCGATTGTTTTGACCAGTTCTAACTCTTCCCTTCGTATTTCCCACTGGTCTCGCGTCTTTCTTGAGAGATCCCACATTTGTGGCTTCGGTTTTGGGCACGGGTTAGTCAGGCGTTCACACAACTTCTCCTCGTTATCAGCTGATAATTGGTAACACACATTTCGTATGCAAAATATATGAAAAATACACTCACGTCTGATGGTGTTTCCTATGTAAAATAAATTCATATAGGCCTAGTGGCCTATGACACTTGTGAACAGACATGACACAAACACAGTTTGTCTAATAAACAAGAAAATTGCTCCATTAGTTTAGCCTACATCTGTCATGTATATCCTAATAGCTTCTTTGAGAATTCCTTAATCACCCAGATATACATGCATAATGTGACCTGCTATTGTAAATATTCAGACTTTTCTTGATCTAATGACGCCTTGGTGTTTACTGTCAAACAAGAACTTGTCTGTTACAAAACTTTTTAAAAATGCACCCATCATATGACTATAAGTGCAAGGTTAATTTACGAGATGAAACTCATATAGAAATTTACGAAAATAATCTGAAAATATTGTAGATTCATTCCTTAGACTATTTACAATACTAGCATATGGTACGAATTGAAGATGATCCAGTAATGTTATGCTATGACTATTCGTGGGCATATGGTCATTGGAAGTAATGGCGTTCGAAAGACAATAAATATAGACTGGAGGAAATGAATGAGGATCTTTCGATGGGGAACCTCGGGTCTGAGTAGGTGAGGGGAAGCTTCTTTTTCCCCGCACCCAGAAAATATGGCAAAAGAGAAACACAATTCAATACAACTGTATTTGATATTGCCTCCTTCCAGAGTTCAGAAGTGCACACACGACCATACGATAGATCATCTATGGCGCTAAGCAACTGTGAGTGAAGGATTTGCTCAAGGTTCATACACAGTATATAAACGTCTCAGGGAAGCAGGTTCGAACTTGTACTCTCCGTGTTACAAGGTCGAACGCTCTAACCAATCGGCAACCGAGACCCTTCACACTACAAATACTAGTAGCATCATCCTTCTTATAAGTTCTTAAAAGGTGCTATGCAATAGCCACACGGACATACACATGCATGCATATTGCATATGCATACATATATACATACTTATATATACACATATATCAATACATACATACATACATACATACATACATACATACATACATACATACATACATACATACATACATACATACATACATACATACATACATACATACATACAAATATACATACATAAACACATACATACACACATACACACATACACACACATACATACATAAACACATACATACACACATACATACATACGTACGTACATACATATATGCATGCATGCACACATATACATGTAAATTGAAAGTATGACTACTGTATTGGCGTACGACGTGTCTTACTCTCGTACTTTTGGATCATCGCTGGTATCGACTCAAACTTCGATGTTTCGAAGATGAAGCAACCTCCGAGGTTTAAGTTCTTTATGCGATAGTGTTTTACTAGGCGTTCCGACGCCAAAATAGACAACACATAGGTCCCTAAAACAAGAGACGAATTTCGATCTTTAATCATCCATTGTCTTTCAATTAATATATCTGTAACTAGAATTTAATTACATCTTGACTCGTCTAATCTGATGCATTCTTATATGCACATACCATCTAATATTTATCTATAGGCCTATTTGAGGCATGGACGTCCGGAAGGGGGAAGAAAGGGGGCATTTGCCCCCTGAATTTTGCGAATATTTTTCAAAAAATTAAATCTGTTGATTATTATGATTATTACAACAGTCCCAACACTTTATGAGAAAAACACTTAATTATTTTTGTAGAGTCCTTAACCATTACTTATTTTTAAAGTTGTCATGTATAGTGCAAAACGCCATTTTGCTCCCCCTTACAAAAATTTTCCCCCTCTAAAAAAGTTCCCCCCAAAACATTCCTGCGGACGTCCATGGAGGTGGGCATATTAACGCGTTAAAATTTTTACACGATTAAAATTTTTAGCAGTTTTATTATCATTCGTTTGACGAGAATGAAATTTTGTAAGGCAGTAACTGGACTTTTAACACGATTAAGATATTTTGTAAGGCAGTAACTGTGTTTCGCTACAGCAGTAGGACTTGTATAGACCTACTACAAGTGTATTTTTAATCGCTTAGTTCTTATCTGATATAGCAGAGGAAAGGAAATGATGATCGAAAGGAAGAAGAAAGAAGAGGAAAAGGAAGATAGTTTGCTCATACCTATCTTGGTCTCAGATTCCCGAACAAGGAACGTTCCGGGTTCATTTCCAGAAGCTCTTAATAAGATTATGGCATCGGCACGACTGACACTACCATGAAACCACCTGCATGTACAAAATCAGCGTCAAGATCAATTCTCTCTGAAGTGGTTATGCCCCGAGGTAAAAAGGATCCCTCAGGGACTTCAAATTATTGTTGTTGTTGTTGCTGCTGCTGCTGTTGTTGTTGTTGTTGTTGTTGTTGTTGTTGCTGCTGCTGCTGCTGTTGTTGTTGTTGTTGTTGTTGTTGTTGTTGTTGTTGTTGTTGTTGTTGTTGTTGTTGTTGTTGTTGTTGTTGTTGTTGTTGTTGTTGTTGTTGTTGTTGTTGTTGTTGTTACAACAATGCATTCATTGTGCGTGCAAAGTCAGAAAATCTGAATCTGAGTGCAAAGCAATTGTGAGTGACAGATTGGATCAAAATCCCTATACGCAGTAACTGTCTCGGGTGTGGCTCGAACCCGTACTCTTCGCGTTACTAGTCGAGCGCTCTAACATCTCGGCTACCGTACCCCAAAAATGAGTGAATGAATTTGGAATGGGAAGAGTTTAAACCCCTATGGAAGACAGGAAAGAGGTTAGAAGAGCTAAGTGACTCCTGGGTAGGACGATCAGTAACATGATATGAGACGGAACACATGGAGAGGAAATGAATAGTATTCATAGCAAATGAGGTTGAAATGCAAAGTTTAAATTGCTCTAGCACCTTTATATTAATGTACATGACATCAATGAAGGAAGGAAAGTAGGAATAAGGAGGGAAAGAATATGAATGGAAATCGAAGAACAAGGACGCGTTACAATGAACTGAAATCTTAGTTGCATGCATTTTAGTCAGTTAGCATTTCAGCAGTCAGGATTTAGTTACCATTTTAGTCAGTTAGTTAGTCAGTTAGATGATGGATTGACTTGTTGATTGCCTGACCATTTACTTAACGCCCTTTAAGAAAGTATCGAAAGTGCACATCGCGAGTTTATAAGTGATGCAACGTTTCAATAGAGAGTTTATTTTGCTGTAGCTAACAGAGGTCTGCTCGAGAACTAGAAAAGTTAGTACACATGAAACTAGTTATAACCAGGGGCTTCTATCCCTATTCAGGGCGGGCGCAAGCTGAGCCCAGTGAAAAACAGGGGGGAGTATTTCTTTTCAATTTTTATCACACTCCCTACAAGTTACAGAGTCTTGCTCACAGTTCTGTGCAGGGCCTACTACGTGGGGGGGGAGGGAGAAAGCAGACTGACAGTTTAGATTAAACATTGCTATTGACCATTATTGGCTATGTTGCGAAGGCCTTTCAATGGCATTTTTTTCAACTTAGTATTTTGATATATTATTATTATGGGCCATGCATTATTTGTTTAGGTTACAGTGTCTAAGCAGTGTTATAGATTGTCATTATTATTTGTAACAGAATTATGAGCCATGCAATATTTGCTTAGGTTCAGAGGCATAACTTTGGTCTAAAAAGTGAGGGTACCAATTTCTTCTCCACTTTCACTTTTCACATGGAGACCATTTCGAACATACTACCCTGCCAGTATTCTCATTAATTTTTATGTCAGTAAAAACAGGCCATCTTTTTAATTGCAGTAATAATAAAATATTGATTGGCATTATTTAAATAGTGGGGTACGGCCCCCCAGTCCAAAAAGTGGGGGTACAGGTACCCATTGTACCTCCCACGAATTACGCCTATCCTTATTTTACAGTGTCTAAGCAGTCTTATAGTGTATCATTATTACTTGTTTTCTTTAGCTATTGACCATTATGTTTTGCTATTTTTCTGTTGATATAGGATGTAAAAATATGTTTAAAAAATTGAAAAAAGCTTTCATAATGCTGTTGATTAAGAAAAACTATTTGGTCAATGCTACAATTATTGTCGTGTAGTGCAGAGAAAATGAGATTATCAGGTCTTGAAATATTCCTGCAAAATAATTGTTGGCTGGGTAACACTGCAATAGGCAGTTGCCACTGCATTACCCCAGAAATAGGCATTCATAATGCAGTCTTTAAAATCCCCATATATTTGCTAAGCAGTGTCCCATATTACCCAGTATTTTAACATGTGTCCCATGTTTTGGAAATTTTGTCCAATATATATTACAGCCTGTCCCATAACATTTTTACAGTGCACTGGGAGCCCTGCAGAAATTAATTCAACCGTTCAGTCGAACTAAAATGTACAGTTTTCCAAAACCAGTTTTCTTTCTCGAAAAATGCGCTAAAACTTGCCTACGGCAATGTAGAAATCCAAAAAAATTTCCGGGAGGACCCGGACCCTTCCGCTTCAAGGGGAGGGGAGGGGAAGGCAGGGAATGGTACAGCAGTGATAAAGGGAGAGGGGAGGGGATGAGGGGTGAGGGTTGGGGTGGGAGGAGTAGGGGAGGAAGGGAAGGTGAGATATTGAAGGGCTTTACAGTAAGGGGGAATTGCTTACAGGGGGGAGGATTCTGTGAAAGAGGGGGAAGGAGATGGATTGAGCCCGGTTGTTTAGGGGGGATAGAAGCCACTGGTTATAACGCCAGATTTTTGGGTGCTATAATAATAACCGCATGCATTAGTAACCGCATCAACACGAGACCGTGTTATAATGGGGTTAGTTTCCACGGCTGAAATAATTTGTCCTGACAGTGTAGTTGTAATAATAATTTCTGATTTAACGACACTGTGTCATAACAAAGATGATTAGTGTCGCCCTCCTCCTTTATCCAGGCTTGAGACTGACACTAGCCGAGTACGGGAAGTGGCGGAGTATCAGATCTCGTGTCATAGTAAAGCGTGCTATAACGAGCTTTTGGTGCGTTGAGAACTGTTTAATTGCGTTAGTTTATTGAGAAATGCAAATGGCAGCGGACTTACTCAAAGAGTTCAAGACTGTCTTCGAGGGCGACGAATGTGGACGGAACATATCCCTCCTCTCCCGTTTCCAGGTTCCTCGCTTTCCACCAATCGCCGTCTCTAAAAGATTTATCAATAATATCCTAGATTGACTAATGTTCACAAATGGCATATTCGACCGTGTTCTCTCTCTCTCTCTCTCTCTCTCTCTCTCTCTCTCTCTCTCTCTCTCTCTCTCTCTCTCTCTCTCTCTCTCTCTCTCTCTCTCTCTCTCTCTCTCTCTCTCTCTCTCTCACTCTGTGTCTCTCTGTCTGTCTCTCTCTGTCTGTCTGTCTCTCTCTCACTCACTCACTCACTCACTCACTCACTCATTTTGTCTGTCTGTCTGTCTGTCTGTCTGTCTGTCTGTCTGTCTGTCTGTCTGTCTGTCTGTCTGTCTGTATAATTCTTTCATTAACTAACGCCGCTGTGAACAACTGAGCTGAAAGTCGAGTAGTGGGTCTTGTCTTTGGCCTCGTCTTTCTGGCTTCGGTCTCGTGGTTCTGTACATCAGCATGTATTGGGTCTCGGAATCGTGACCTTGGCATCGGCCTATTGGGTCTCGGCCTTGTGGCCTTGTCACCGGCCTCTTTGGTCTCTGATTCGTGGCCTTGGCATTGGACTATTAGGCCTTGGGCTTGTGGCCTTGTCATCGGCCTCTTTGGTCTCTGACTCGTGGCCTTGGCATTGGACTATTAGGCCTCGGCCTTGTGGCCTTGGCATCGGCCTGTTAGGTCTCGGCCTCATGGCCTTGGTCTTGGCATAGGCCTCATGTGTCGGCCTCGTTCTTATTAGTCCTACTGTTAGCCTCTTCCAGTGGAAAACATCTAATAATCCATATAGACAAAGGTCAATGGAAGAGAAGAGCACGAGACTATAGTTCTTACTGTTGCAGAACTTCTAGAATGTCTCCCTTTCCAACGACCATCGTAGAATCATCATCCTCGCATCCAGAGTAATCGTAGAGTCCTCTTGCCAACCTCCTGCCTTCAATCAAAAAAGCAGTTGATTGCTACTTTCAATCAGTCACTTTAATGAAATGTACAATAGGGCATATGAAAACAATTTACAACTTCTCTAGCGCCTACATAAAAAAAGCTCAACCGATTGCGCACCAAACCAAGGCGGATAGAGTCAGGTCAATGCCCAGAAAGTTAGTGCTGCTGAGACAGAGAGGTAACCTATGATGGAAAAGCCATCTGAAGGTCAGTCGAGTGTGAAATGACGCGGGATTGAGCAGAACGAAAAAAAACAACCACTGGAAAACCTCGTTCACACTGGCTTCATATCACATGCCGTGATAAATAACACCCATTAAAAATTCAGCATGAAAGTCGAACAACAGTCATTATGCTGAAGTCAGTCACTGATTTGGCTGGCCGCCGAGCCATTCGCTTTTCTGCTGCAGGTTAACCTCTTGGTTCCTCGTGCTACCACCAGGGCTGTAGTCGAGGGCATACGCCGGTATACAGCGTGTACTCACCTCTTGAGACGAGACCGTATGCTCACCTCACAAAATATTTATATTTATTTATACTAAAAAATACTGTAGCGTATACTCACAAAATACTGTAGCGTATACTCACCTCTAATTTTTTTCGGAAAACTAACCGGTAGCGTGTACTCACCTCTAATTTTACCACTACAGCCCTGACTACCACGCGCACCACAAAAAGGCAGCGTCGCGCTTTCTCTGTGGTCCGCCCCTCCATCTGGAATGGTCTCCCATTGGAGATACGCCTGCTGCCTAGGAATAGTTCGTTATGTTTTACAAGTTACCGAAACCTAGTTTTATACTGCCATTGTTGGGCTGGGAGTGCCTCTGAGTAGGTAGCTTGACTCTGCTTGAGGGCGCTATAATAAGTTTTCAAAATGAATGAATGAATGAGATAGGACAGGAAGAAATTGGCACCCCTCACTTTCTAAACCTAAGTTACGCCTACGTATGTATGCATGCATGTGTGTATCTGGACTTCTATAAAGAGCATCTTAGGAACCCTTCAAAGCACGCCTGAACATGGCTGTAGGCCTATAATTAATCTGAATAGGTGAATCTTAACATAACGCCATCCGAGCACTTGTTGCCTTTTAACCTTCTAACGACAATTACCTTCCTTGAGGAAGCATTCGATTTCGTGTGGAGACAGGAGGGTCCGACGCTTCTCGGCCATCGTCGGATCTTTTGTGTAACGCCTCTCGATAGTGTCTGTGCCGGATTCCCTCTTCCTCGTGACGGGGTCTTCGCCCATCTCCATCGCATTGTTATCGCGTCCTTCGCCATCAACGGGTCCTGTGAATTCGTATCGATCGGTCCTTTTCTTCGGAGGGACCTGTGGTCTGCTGCTCACGGTCCTGTCGTCCGTCACGGGTTGACTCTCCTTCTTCAAGCAGATGCAACCCATATCTTCACGTAGTCGCTCTGAGTCCCATCAACTGGCGCCACCTGGATAACATTCAAGACTCTAGATGCAGTGGCCGAATTCTAGTGTAACTGTAATTGTAATGTGACTTTTATAAAGCGCCACTTAGAGAAAAACCTCATCAGTGGCGCTCCCGACCCGGAAAACTCAGAAACAGATAGTTCGGCAACCACGCGCCGAAGTGCGTAGGCTACATACATTCCAATACAATTTACATATGTATGTGCAAATATAAATGTTTTTCTATAGCAATCGTATGGCCTCGACCTTGCTCATAGATGAGGTCCTTCACCACCGCAGCCCGTTTGAATGGGTGCCACGCCATTTAAGGTCCCTGCGTGTGGACCGTGTTAGCCTGAAATTGAAATCCCTGAAATAAGCTATACTATCTACACGCGAACCGGTATCCTGACGCGGAGAGGTACAATCAGTGCTCGAAATGGACCGGAACGCACCGGAACGCCGTTCCGGTTCGTCAAATGCATCCGTATTATCGTTCTCTTTCGTCCAGTGGAAAATACTATGAAATTAACGTTTTTATTGTGTGAATGCTCCCATATCTTTGACTAGCGTTCCGTTTCGTAAAATTTTCCATTTCGAGCACTGGGTACAATGCAGCTAACCGGGTGAGTAGGTGGGACACGTTAGCCGCTTGGTTTGAACGTTCGCTCTGTAACGCAGAGAGTACGGGTTCGATCCTCCTCCTCTGAGACGGCTACTGTGTATACGGACCATGAGAAATTCCTTCACTCACAGTGGCTCAGCGCCATCGATTGATGCTTGGTATTTACATAGTGGCGCTTAATAAATGCGTAATAATAATAAATTATGTCAATGTATTATTTTATAGTATGTTGAGTCCTATGCAATGTGCTGTAAATTAATCCAGGTTAGTGTAGGCCTAGTGTATTGTTGTTTAGTGTTGTTTTCTTTTAAATGCTGTTATGTAGTGTAAAGTTCTATAGTGCAATGTAGGTGGTGTGCTGGTATGATGACATGCAATGTAGTATATAATGTGCAATGTAGTCTGCTGTAATGTGGTGATGTGTAATATGAGGTAATGTATTCAGTGTGGTTTGATGTTGTGTAGTACAGTGTAGCTCTGTGTAATGTAGTGCTGTGTAGTGTATCGCAATGTAGTGTTGTATGGTGCTGGTTTTTTGTGCATTCTTGTGTAGTGTTGTTGTGAGTAGTGTTGTTCATTGTAGTGTAGTGTATGGTTGTACATTGCAATGTAGGGTAGTGTTGTGCAGTGTTCTGCATTGCAGTGATGTTCATTTTAGTGCAGTGCATTGTAGTGTATCATGGTGGTGTAGTGTAGCGCTGCGCATAATAGTGTAGTGTCGTGTTGTGTAGTATAGTGTAGCGTAGTGGTTTGTGGTGTAGTGATTTGTAATGTTGTGTAGTGTTGTGTAGCATAGTGTAGTGTAAGGTAGTGCAATGTCTCTCATTTACTCAGCGGTATGACCTGTTGGGTATGTTGACCTTATTATGACATGGTTTAGATTTGTCATTGACTGGTGCTTTGTACGCTAGAACCCAGCGCTGCCGCTATTCCTACCCTTATTCATCGAATCTTACCCTAATCCATCGCATCCTACCCTAATCCATCGAATCCTACCCTAATCCATCGATTCCTACCCTAATCCATCGAATAATATATGGATGGCCCTAAGGGGCCATCCATATATTACGTACGCAAAAATCCGGGAAAATTGGACCCCCTCCCCCCCTGTTCGCAAGCGTACTTTCTTCCACACCCCCCTGTGTACGTACACTTGACGCTCACCCCCCCCCCCCCCGAAGACCAGCTGCAGAAAGTGCCTCTACTGTCTGCACTTTAGTCCAGATTGAAGGATGAGTGAGGGCCAATATAGACAATTATAGGTATCTCGTTCACAGCACAGAATAACTGCACATGGCTTTTATATAATGTAATAAAATGCCATCGAACGACTATAGGACAATACAGAGTTATAAATAGGCTAATGTGGACGTCATAATTAGAAATTTATTTTGCGTACGTACACTTTTGTCCCCCCCTCCCCCCCGTTCGCACCCGTTCGCAAAATCGCCAAAATCCGACCCCCCCTCATTGCGTACGTAATATGTGGACGGCCCCTAATTCATCGAATCTTACCCTAATCCATCGAATCCTCAGCCTTCCAAGCTTCCTTTTCCTCCACCCCCTCTCTCAGGTCTTTCTGTCAACCGGACACGGAACTTCATCTCTGGACAACCCCTCCTGACACGACGCAGCACTCGTGATTAAGCTGCTGCCCTACGCTTCGTTTTAGAGTAGCGCTTAGAATTTTGGAGATTACGATTACGGCGTTAAGTAGGCCTAATAATGAACAAACAATTCAGGTTACCTTCAAGTGACAACTATTGTGGACTTTCGACAAAAAACGCTGTCTCCGATCGTGAAGTGCAGTTTCGAAAAGAACAACGAAATATATTGCACACACTTCCAATCATTTAGTGAACAAGTTTCTTAATTCATGTTGTTAGAATCGATCGACAGAAATTCCAGAGTTATTGAAAAAATCATTTTTGTGAAAGTGTAATCGCTGCGGATTAACTAACTGTAGTTATGCAGCAATAAATTATCACAATCTGCAGGCTACCTGAAATGCAATCAGGCCAACTTCGCAACAATAGGCTGTTTAGGTCTATAGGCTAAATAGAGCCTATCTTAGGCTATAGGCTAAATTTTAGTCCGAAGGTTGCAATCTCTCTGAATACTTATGCCTATAGCCTGAATATTAATATAGTATATATTAACTGTACATAACAGAATATTATACTTATTTACACTCAGTGCTTCACAGCGACAGACCAGGATGTTGATGGAGTAAGCTTATTCATGTGTGTGTGTGTGTGTGTGTGTGTGTGTGTGTGTGTGTGTGTGTGTGTGTGTGTGTGTGTGTGTGTGTGTGTGTGTGTGTGTGTGTGTGTAGGTGTGTGTGTGTGTGTAGGCGTGTGTGTGTGTGTGGGTAATACTATATGTATGAATACATGTATATTTAACATCTAATCTCTAAGCATTTTAAAGGTCTTACTATATACGTGTGTTTGTAGATAATTAAAACCCACATATATAATTATATATATTAATTGTTAATATAATATTACTTGTATATATATATATATATATATATATATATATATATACCTGTATAAGTAGACAAAGCGTGGATCACGTGTGCATGCATATTAATTGGTGACTTTAAGAAGCCAGCGAGTAGCAATGGTCAAGTAGAGGCGTAAACATCTTCTGCTACTCATGTTATGATAAGATATGTCGCTTGCTATACCAGGACTGATACTGCGGTTATTTCCGGAAAACAATTATACTACGGGGAGGAGTAGAGCAACGCTGAGACACAAGTGGTCATTCTAATAACTGGACATCTGTGGCCAGGCACGCAGGCGATTGTATGGTCAGCTGTACAAGTTATGCTATTGTTATCCATAAGCCTTCATGACTTCTAAGGCGCCAGATATCGGTAAGACACTATTGGTATGCAAATCGGCATCCTCACGCTTAGAGGCGCATGGGACGTGCGTGCATTTGATGAGCTTGTCGTTACGTGGCGCAATATAAATTCGCAATTACAATTAAAAATTATAATTACAATTGCTATCTGTTCATGCGGTATGAAAAATGGAAAGGTGGGATGACTACCATCTTCCATCCCATCTTTGATCATTCATCCTGTCTCATCTTTTCTGTTATTTTAGATGTGATCGCAAATTTATATAGCGCCACTCAGAGAAACTATTCAAAGATACATTTTCCGTACTTATTATAATTTTTATGCCACAATATTCTGATTCTTCGAATACTCAGAAACTATTAAAAGACAGAAACCATCTGGAACGGCCACTCTGAATAGTTATTCTGCGAGAGGCGCTTTATAAATTTCTAGATACAATACAATACTACTACTACTACTACTACTACTACTACTACTACTACTACTACTACTACTACTACTACTACTACTACTACTACTACTACTACTACTACTACTACTACTACTACTACTACTACTACTACCACTACTGCTACTATTGCTTCCACTACAACTACTACTACTTGTCTACTACCTACTATTAATACTGCCACTACTACTGCTACTACTCTTATTATTTAACTTCTATGGCGCCTGTGTATAATGCACAAGGTATCAACCGATGTCGCACCAAAGCCAAGTTGCAATCAGGTCAAGATCAAAGTTCAGTCCTTTGAGACAGAGAGACAGCCTATATGGTGTATACAATATAAGCAATTCGAAACAGTCGAGTTTTAAATCTGAATCATTCCGCCGTCTATAACCCTGTCCTTCTTTCTACAAGTATTAATGCGCGTTGTCTTAGCTATAGGGATTCTGCATGCACTTTCTGTAAACACTTCAATACTGTTCTTTTCCGCAGGAGTTGGGGCGAGAGCGCCTCTGAGCAGACAGGAGAGGCCGCTCAAAGGCGCTATACAAATGGTCGGAATGAATGAATGGCTAATACTCGAACGGGAGGAGAAGATGTCCATCGTCTGAATCAGATCTTTCATTCATTCATTCATTCAAAAATTTAATATGGCGCACCATCAAGAAACCTACTCAGAAGCGCTCCCAGCCCAGCCACGGCACTGGAGATTAGACTTGAACAGCTTGTAAAAAGCAGATGTGTTACCCCTAGGGAGAAGGCGAATCTCTAATGGAAGACCATTCCAAATGGAGGGCCCAGCTATAGAGAAAGCCCGGCGTTGCCTAATTGTGGAGCGAGCCCGAGGGACTATCTTCATAAGATCTTCTTCGGACTCCCTTCTTCGCCTACACAACGAGTTTTGCATAGTAGCGATCCTTGATTGATGCATTGAGTAGGCCTAGGCCTCTACAACGAAAGTGTCAGAGTCGGACTGGGACCATTTTGGGGCCCTTGCCATTTCAACCATGCAAAGGGCTCTAGGTCCAACCCGTCCAATAAAATGCAGCATCAGACGAATTAAATATTTTAGGCATATCCTGCACATAATAAAAATAATATAAATAATAACAATATTATTAATAATGACAAGCCTCAAACTTTGCTGTAATTGTTTTATAAGGGCGTTTGCATATTTAGAATATCTGAGTATTGACGTGTTATTAATTCCTTTCTGCCCTAGGGGCCACGCGAGCTAAAACCAGAGGGGTCCATGTGTTATGGCCCACGGGCACAATGGTCAGTCCGACGATTCCGTCACTATACAGTGGCGCGATAGAAGTTCCTATGGATTAGAAGTGAGCAGGACAGAGGTGCTTGAACTGCCAGAAAAAATATGACGTCACTTCCGCTGTCAATCACCGCAAGGTCGGCAGATGATTCGCTTGAAGGCCTTTCGAAATTCTGCATTGAAGACGGTGTAGATGAGAGGATTGAGGAAACTGTTGACGTATCCGAGCCACGAGAAGAAGGAGAAGAGACGGCCATCCACGGAACAGATCATCCACGACGAGGAGGAAGAGGAGGAAGAAGGGAAGGAGGAGGAAGAAGAAGAGGACGAGGAAGAGGACGAGGAAAAACAAGAGGAGGAAGAGGAAGAGGAGGAAGAGGAGGAGGAGGAGGAGGAGGAAGAAAAGGAAGAAGAAGAAGAAGAGAAGGTGGAAGAGGATGCGGAAAAAGAGGACGAGGATGAAGAAGAGGAAGATGTTGAGGAAAATGATAAGGAAGAAGAAAATAGTGTAGCGAGAGAATTTGATGGAGAAGAGGATGCATAGGAAAAGGAGGAGGAGGAGGAGGAGGAGGAGGAGGAGGAAGACAATGCAGGAGTGAAGAAAGAGGATAAAGACGATAATGAAGAAGCGGATGAAGAGTTTGAGGATGGAGAGGAGACGGAGCTAGAAGAGGATAGCGACTGTTCTCCATCCGGTTGCGTTTCCCCGTAACGTATGCAGAGGGCATTGATGATGTTGAGGGTGAAGAACGGAGCCCAGCAAACCAGGAAGACACCTAAACGAACAAACACACATACACGGAACAGCATCTGTTCAGGATTGCTATGAAACGGTCGTCTTATTCAACACTATACCTGTACTATTACATCAGACCAATCCATACATTCTTGTGTCTCGGCAGACTTCGCTTACATGATGCTATCAATGTATGCATGCATACATGGCATGCATTCCGCCACTTCCGTGTTGGCTGTCGTGTATGTGTATGTATGCATACATGTATGTATGTATGCATACATGTATGTATGTATGTATGTATGCATGCATGTATGTATGTATTTATGTATGCATGCATGATGCATGTATGTTACGAACACCGGAGATCGAGCGGGATGGAGACAGAGGATCCGAGTGGCTGACCCCTCCCCGTCGAGGGACTAATCCGAGCCTGAAGGCAAAGAAGAAGAAAGATGTATGTTACGTATTTATGTATGTGTGCGTACAAGTATGTATGTATGTATGTAAGTATGTATATTTGTATGTGACCCAGTGATGGGCACTAAACTATTTTTTTAGTTAAACTAAAACTATTTTCCAACTAAAATAAAATAGTTTAACTAAAGTTGGCAACTGATTTTGGAAATTAGTTAACTAAACTAAAAAACAGTAGTTAAACTTTTTCCAACTTTTTACAACAAACATTTTCACAATAACAGAGGTTAAGTGAACTGTAATAATGCAGAGCGTCAATGAGAATTTCACCTTCAAACTATGCAATGTGTACTGTTCTGGCATAGAGTTACAGGCACACTTTAAGTAGTGTATGAATTTGAAAACACAGGCTGTTAATGCTTAAACCATGCAATGTTAAGATGTTTTTTTGTTGAAAGTGTTCAATGTTCATTGTGGAAAAATAGTTGCATATTGCTATTTATTTTAGTTAAACTTTTTAATTAGCAACTAAAATTTTTTAGTTAAACTATGGTTTTAACTAAACTATTTCTTTTTAGTTAAACTTCATCCTTAACTAAAATTTTTTAGTTAAACTAAAAGTTAGCAACTTTTTAGTTAACTAGTGCCCATCACTGATGTAACCGAACACAAAGCCTTGCCTCATCCTCTTCCTCTTTTTCCGCATTCGGTATGATGCTAGATTTCATCAAGAATAGATATTTCGTCCACAAGCAAAACAATTCACAGAAAACTGGAAGAGTCACCAATGGTTGGCCCACGCACACACGTGGAGCCAACCAACGGATTCCCTTAGTCCACAGTTGACGTCATGTTTAGAGTGTGTATGTAAGTGTGTATGCATGTACGTATATACGTACATACGCATCTACCTAATTCACAGTACAAACGTTTATATACGTGTGTATAAATACACACATATATACATATATATTAGGGTGGTTCTGACTTCCATGGGAAAAAATTAAAATTGTTTTTTCTTGACTTTCCGCTTTTAGTTGTGTTCCAATGAATATAAAAGAAATTTGTGCAAAGTTATAGAACATTATCTTGTCATTTAGGGGTAGCTCAATAACATTTAAATTTGACATAAAGGTATTTTAAAAGAAATTTTTCCATTATCCATCATTTCTAATATTTTCTTTACCTAATGAAACAACAATGTTTAATTGCTGTTATTATTAAGTGAACAAACTGTTAAAGTAGTTGTTCTAAATAATTTCAATTAATTAGTATGACTTTATGTTATTATGTAATAATAATATATGGCTCACAAATCATTTGCTGAAGTTTATTTTGACGTAAGCATTTCTTTCTTGCATTCTGGAAAGTTGCTTCAGTGATCATGCACTACTTGAAACAGATATTGTTTCTGGTTTTCTTTGTAATTATGGAAGTGTACTCTTCAATCAAAGCAACTCCTCTTTCAGCATTGTCATTTACAACTTGTAGATGATGAATAATTTCTGAGGCAACTTTGTAATCATCTTGAAGTTCCCATGTTTCAGGATCGCTTTTCAGGAAATCACTAGAGATTCTAAGCCAGTCAAAAAATAGCATAGAGTTCATTGTATGTTCATGACCACAGATTTCTGAAAATTTACCTACATTCTCTTAGGAGGATCATCTTGGCCTGGTCGCTCATGTAAAGCTTTCACCATTGCTCGTTTTTACTTGGCTGTCAATGCCAAATCAAAAAATGCCAAAGCCACGAGCTCCTCACTAAGGTACCACAGATGACCTGCAAATTTATTGCTGGCTACCTTGGAGAGAGCAGGATTTTCTTGTTGATAGCTAACCAGAGTTTTCAATAAGCATAAATCATTCCAGCTACAATTTAGCAACAGCGGCTGCCTGTCCTTCTCCTGTGCCAGAATGTAGCTTGGTAACATCAAGAAGTTGGCTTTCCCCAACATCAGATAAAATGACAGGTCAACCAAATGTTTGCCTGTCAGATCCGGAAGAAATTATCATCCAAGTGCAGAACCAGTGTAGATGATGTAGTTGTTTTAAATATATCTTTTAATTTCTTAGCAGTTTCTTCTCGATATTGTTCTTGTTCTCTAAGTATTGAAGAACGGCTGATTTTCAAGTCATCTACATTGTGGCCTAGCAGGGACGTATCTAGCGTTGGGCTTGGGGGGCTTAAGCCCCCCAAACGAAGTTTAAACTCCCCCAAACAAGTCAGGCCGTTGTATGCTTACGGCTAAAATTCGTATGAACACTGTATAAATGTTGCCATGCTCAAGGCTTAAGTCCCCCAAAGGAAAAATCCTAGTTACGTTGCTGTGGCCTAGACTCTGAGCTACAGCTGCTAACACGTATGTTGCCTTCCTGTTACTTAACTTTGTCCTGTCCAAAGCTGCTGCCAGTCTTGGTGTCACAATATTTGTTGTTAGTGGCCTTTTTTAAAGGAGTTTTCCTTTTCACTAAATTTACATTTTGACTGCCACCATCTTTACATTCTTCAGTTGAATCATCACTACTAGAGGTTTCAAGAATAATTCTCTCATTCATGGTTTCCAAATATTGATCTTCTTTCTGCTTTCTCTCCATGCTTGATCTTTGCCTTTTAGTTGCCCTCTTTTCTTTTGAAGTAAGTACCATATCAACTGGTCCCATACAACAACGGTAACCTCTTTCTCTTTGGGCAAGCAGACACTCTTTATCCTCTTAGATTTCGATTATGTTTGAGACATCCAAGTGAGCAGTGTCAAATAAATTATCTAAGGCATCAACAAATTCTATTTAATTTTTTTGGCTGAGTCTCAGTTTTCCTGTTAACATTTTTCTTTAATTTTATCCAATAATAATTACTAATTGTAACTGTAATCGTAAGACTGAAACTATATCTTTTGGATGCACAGTAATTAGGCTATGTTAGACAAGCTCTGACAACTTCAACCTCATTGAGCTACCTCTAAATATTGCTCAAATCAGCTCATATTTGGCCAGTATTATTTTAGTATGTACTAGAACAAGATAATAAGCGGAAATAATCACATTTCAAAATTTCAGATTTCAGAACCACCCTAATATATATGATTAGGTCTATGCTTGTATATGAGTAGCTATCTAGCGCTTTTATCTACCTCCAAATCGCGGGGCTCATGATCAACGACAGCCAACACGGAAGTGACGGAATGCATTTCGAGTCACTTAGAATCGCTGTACACTTGTAGCTAGTCTAGGCCTACCACTTGTAGTTGGCCTATACATAACACTGCGCGAATTAGACGCCTTCGGACGATGGTGCTTGAAGTTAATAACGGCTTCCAGAGACCAGGACTCTCTTCATCTACGCAATTAAGGGATCTCTAGACATTACAAGTGTTTGGCTTAAAAATCACGTGCAGTGGCCTGCATGTAACTGTTCGGCTGTTGCCAACCAATGTAATATAGGCCACTAAGGGTATAAATTCGTAACGTTTTCTTGTTCTTCATTGATTAAATGGTCTTGTTGTTTCCAGTCGTCAACGACATCGTATGTTTATCAGGGTCATTGACGTCGCCCTCCTCCTTTTTCCAGGCTTGGGACTGGCATCATCCAGAAACGGCAGTGGTAGGCCTAGAGTTAAATTATAAAATTATGCAAAGTAATCACTTCAGAGTTTAAATGAGCGACTGCTCAATCTAGAAGCTTTGCCTGTGTTGGCCACTCTAGTTGGAACCGGCTTCCGCAGGAATTGCGGCTTCAGCTCTTCAAGTTTTCTCTTTCTCTGTTCCGGAAACGCCTGAAGTCCATTTTTATTTGTTAGTGATAGCAGTGACTTGGGTCGGGAGCGCCTCTGAATCGTTGAGTGGCGCTTTTGTAAATTGTATTGTATTGTATTTATGTATTTATAAAGCGCCTCTTGCAGTACAACCTAATCAGAGGCGCTCCCAGTGCGAATAAAATGTTTAATCACAATTATAATTACCCATTCATTCGCCAGGTGGCCATTAATAAGATCTTTAGATTGTATGTTTGCAGGGCCATTCGCTAGATGGACAGCGAATACTCACCCAGCACAACGACCAGTGTTTTCGTGACTTTCCTCTCCTGTCGTCTCGTCGATTTGACTGCTGCCTGTTTTCCACCTCTCAGCTTCGAAGAACTCGACCTTGGCCTTGAACGCTCAGTCAATGGCTTACCTCTGCTGCTCAGAGTGACCCTCTGTCCGACCCTTCTGTCGTGGCTGGAATTCCTCGTCAGGAAAGACGCTTGGACCTTATTCGTCCGCATTCTGGAACCTTGACAACCGTGAAGCAGAGAAGGTGACCTGTCTCCATGGAAACCAGTGGACACCCCTTCCACTTTTCTGTGTCTATGGAAACCAGCGGACACACCTTCCATCGCTCTCTCTCCATGGAAACCAACGGAAACCTCTTCCACAAGTCCCGCCATGGAGTCGATCACGTGCGGCAGTGGCTCAACTGGACTTGGAAACGTCTGAACGAAGAAGGCGCGCCTGACCATCCCTCCCCGAGCAGCACTGGTCGTCTGGTGAGTGGAGGAGGGCGATGACGTAGAATCGACGTCACTGTTTGCAATCGATTCACAAGGAACACTCGAAAACTTCATTTCGTCTTCAGCGAAGACGCGAAGCTCTATCTTCGCTGGAGCCTCCAGGAAACCTCCTACAGTCCTGGCTCTTCCCGGTAGAGCCACCCTCGCGGGCAGGCTGCAGAGCGTGGCCGCCGCTGCGGATGCATTGGCGTGCAGAGGACCGAAACGAGGGGCGTTGTGTCGGGTGCGGTGCCTGAGAGCGCGGAATATGCGGTAGTATATGGCGATTATGACCAGACAGGGGATGTAGAAGGAAGCCAGAGAGGATCCGATGATAAAGTCGGCGTTGTAGAAGACACACATCGAAGGAGTCTGAGTCCGGCGACGGTGCGTGTAGTTCATTCCGATGGCAATTGGAAGAGACACGGCCACGCTCACTGACCACGTCAAGCCAAGCATGACGACAACGCGACGACTCAGCGATTTCCTCTGATTTGAATAACGAACCGGTTGAGTGACGGCCATACACCTGAGTAAAAGATGGCGCTATGGCATTAGTCATTCGGTCAAGGTTTTTGTTAGCCCTGTCGTGTGGTAAAAAAGGCGCTATATCAGGTTTTCCAATACATACATGCATCATGCATACATACATACGTACATACATACACTGTGATACACACACATGCACACATATATACATACATAAAACACACAAACATACATCCATACACTCATATATACATACACTCATACACATATACACACATACATGCACACACAAACATACACACATACATACACACACACACATAAACTGTGATAAACACACATGCACATATACATACACACATACACGCACATACACTGTAGTACACACATATACACACATACATACCAACACACATACATACACTGTGATACACACATACATACATATATACATACATACACTGTCATACACAAATATACACACATACTGTCAACCCAATCCTTCCGTTGACAATCCTTCTGATTAAATCCTTGTTCTCTTCGTACTTAACGCCTATTTAACGTTCACCTTTTGAACACTAATTCTACGTATAAGTATAACCTGAACTAATCAGCAACACAGTTTAATATCTTTTCAGTTTAATAACGAAACAAACAGACAGAACTCAATTCGATTACAACTCAACTAGTCAGCCACACTACTACAGCGAACACACTCGAATTCAAACTTTTCTAGTCAGCATAATTCTTCGCGCCTCTTGACACACCTGTCTTCTGTGCGCATAAGCGAAATCTTATAATATACATATAGCGCGCCGCTGCCCAGATCGGCCGGCCGCGCGTGTCACTAAGACAGTACAATTAAACGTTATGCATTTATCATATATACATATACACGTGAAACTAAAGTAAGCGCACTAAATATATACGCTAATATCTCGCACTGCAAGACTGTACACAAAACTCAGTTCACATTACCTCCTTCCTTTTTCTGGAATTGAGCAAATTAAATTTAAAAAATTGCGAAATTACCAAAATACATGAAACAAATATACATCTAGCTAATTAATAAACAGTCTTACGATTACTTATAACCTTGACAAACAATCAGCAATAATATTCAATCTGCCCTTCTTGTACTTCACCTCAACATCAAAAGTTTGTAAGGCTAACGCCCAACGCACAAGTTTAGCAGACTTAGACATTGACTCAGTCAAGTATGTAAGAGGATTGTGATCAGTAAAAATGAAAACTTTTGATCCAATTATAATTTCTTTTAACTTGTTTAGAGCCCAAACAATAGCATAGGCTTCCTTTTCCACAGTAGCCCATCTCTTCTGGGTATCAGTTAATTTCTGACTGATAAATGACACAGGGCGTTCTATTCCCTTGTCGTCCATCTGTGTTAAAACAGCCCCAACTGCAAAGTCACTACTATCGCAGTACAAATTGAATGGTTTTCCCACTTCAAAAACATATAACACTACTTTGGATCGCACGGCCTCTTTAAGTAAATCAAATGCTTGCTGATGTTCAACAGTCCAATCAATCTTATCAGAAACACGTTTACTAGTTAAATCAGATAAAGGTTTCGCAATCTGTGCAAAGTCCTTAATAAACTGTCTGTAATAATTAAAAAATCCAAGCAGTTGCTTAACTTGCTTCTTAGTTTCTGGGATCTTCAAATTAGTCAAACTTTCAATTCTGTCTGGATTCATCTTTATCTTACCAGACCCAACCACATGACCGATAAACCTTACCTCACTCTTACCAAATATGCATTTTTTCAAATTCAAAGTAACGTTATGCAATCTCATTTGCATCAAAAATGCATCTAGATGCTGCAAGTGAACTTTCCAACTGTCAGAATGCACAGCAATGTCATCAACATACGGTTCTGCAAAGTCATTTATAGGCTGTAAAACTAAATTTATCGCCTTAACAAAAGTTCGGCCTGAATTTATCATTCCAAAAGGAACACGAGTAAATTCATACAGTCCATTATGTGTTACAAAAGCTGTCTTCCATTGATCAGATTGTTTTACAGGACAAGTCCAATAAGCACTTCGACAGTCCAAAATAGAAATCACATTAGACTTTCCAACTTTGTTCAAAACGTCTCTGACAATCGGCATCGGATATTTACAATCCACTGTGAATGAGTTAATGTATCTGTAGTCACAGGCAAGTCTTAAAGATCCGTCTTTCTTTTTAACAATAACCAAAGGGCTTGCCATTCTGCTCGATGATGGTTTGATAATGTTTGTTTTTAACATTTCTTTGATCTGACGTTCCACTTCTGCTCGATAAATCAAAGGAATTCGATATGCTGCAAATTCCTTTTCACGAAATCCTGGTTTTAGTTCAATTTCGTGTTCGACCAATGTACATAATCCGGGTTTTTCTGAAAATCTATCACAGTATTTGTTCAAGACTTTCAACAACTGTTCTTGCTGAGTTACTGTCAAATGGCTAATTTGTTCAGGATCGAGGTTAAGTGAATTCTTGTCATCTTGAACCTCATTCCTCATTGGTAATTCAACCACTGAACCAAAATCTTCATCTTCTTCAACGATTAGACCACAACTTAATGCTCGAGTAACATATTTTCTGATCTTGTTGGCGTGAATTATTTTTCGACCATTTTCACCCATATCGACTAAATAAGAGTACTTTGATCTTCGATGTATGATCGTACATGGACCATGCCATCGAGAAATAAGTTTATTTGTTGACGTTGGATACAAAACTATGACTTTCTCACCAGCTTCAAATTCTTTGTGCTTTGCTCTCTTGTTATACTGATTCGTGTATTGTAATTGCTTTTCTCGAGAGTAAGATTCTGCAAACAATAAGGCTTTCTCCATATTTTCTTTGAGTTCTTTTAAATACTTTTCTGGTTTAACTCCAACATGAGGTGGTAAGTTTATTTCTCTAGTCCAACTCTCTTTTAATATTGCCAATGGTCCTCTCGGAATTTTCCCATAGACAAGCATATATGGTGATACTCCAGTAGTTGCATTCGGCACTTCTCGTAATGCCCACACTGTGAAAGGAATTATCTTGTGCCATTTCCTCGGGTTGTCTATTATCACATGATGGATCATCTTTTTAAATGTCTGATTCCATCTTTCTACTAATCCAGCAGCCTCTGGGTGTCCTGGTGTGTCGAATCGTGGACTACAGCCCATTAAATCGAGAAATTCTCTTGTCAAACTGGCTGTGAAGTTCGTTCCTTGATCACTGGTGATCACGGACGGCACACCACCGTTCATGAACAGTTCCATCAATGCTTCACACACAGCCTTCGCTGTCAGCGATTTCAATAAGAAGATTGTAGGCCATCTGGTGCACGAGTCCACAATGCATAAACAATACTTGTGACCTGCAGCAGATACTGGATCGATCGGGCCAACGAGGTCCATTGTCATTCTCTTGAAGGCGACCTCTTCTCTTGAGACAGGAGTGATAGGCACTCTATCCATCACCAGACTCCTTGCCTTTAGTTGACATTTCTCGCATGACTTGCAAAATTTCACAATGTCTCTTCTCATCTTTGGCCATACAAAAGACAACTTTATTCGTTCTCTTGTTTTCTCTTCTCCTAGATGTCCTCCAAATACCGACTCATGTGCCAACTCCATCACTTTAATTCGTCTCTCTTTTGGTAACACTAGTTGATATATCGTCTGGTCTAATATCTGATATTTCTTATGCAATAAACCGTTGATCACACAGAATTCAGATTCTTTCTCTTGTGCTAACTTCCACCACGGCTTCAACGATTCATCCTTTCTCTGTTGCTCTTCAAACTTCTTCGAATCGGCAATCTGCACCTTTTGTTCTTCGTCCATTTCTTCATCTCTATACAAGTCTCCTATCCCCACATCACATTCATCGTCTTCTTCAGTTTCATTTAATGTGCCATTCTCGCATGCAGCCATCTCTTGCTCGTTCATCTCTGCTATTACACCATCTCGCGATAAGCTTCGTTGCTCATTACTTTCGTTTTCCTCATCACTTGAACTTTCAGTTTCACTCTTCTTATCAACATCTACCATTTCCTGTTTCCGACTCTGCGCTCTCGTCATTACATTTGCTTGTACACTCACATCTCCTTGTATCGTTTTAATTTTCATCTGTGGTACGGCTTTTAATTCGGCAATTATCTCTGGATGCAACAAGAATCTTTCTGTACTGCCCATCTTTGCAATACTAGCACACATCAAGGTGACATAAGGTGTAAGTGAACACTGGATTTTACGCGGAAATCCCTCTTCTTCCACGTCACTATCACACAGTCTAACATCGACTTTCACTAACTTCGCAGGAATGGCATCTCCTGCCACACATTGCAAATTCACTTTTCCAATTTGTTCCACCTTCATGCCTTCCAGTAATTCTTCACTAATCACCGGAATCTCTGCTCCCGAGTCGCTCAGTGCTTTGACTTTCACTGGCTCTTTACCGTCTACTGCACGAATTTCAACCTCGACATATTGCAAGAACGATTTCTTCAATATTCGATTGTCATCTTTTCCTATGACTTCTCTCTGAATTCCAGCATCCAATAGAATTTCTTTTTGAATACCACATTTCATTACTGACTTTACTTCAGTCTCTTGGTTTTCTTGACTCGTGGTTTGATTACCTGTATCACTAACCACTTGAATCAAATTCACCCTTGTGTGTTCTTGATTTCTGCTAGAACTAGCTGCTGCCACTGGAACTGGACAAAATTTAACCAAATGTTTGTCTGAACCACAATTGTGACAACGCTTCACCACCATACCTCGTTGTTCATTTCCTTCATTTCTCTTATACTGCGTAAACGATGTGTTGCCTTCCCTCTTGGCAAACGGCGCTGACGATTTGTTAAATCCCTGACGACCAAACGTCACTTCTCTGGTCTCATTGGGTACAGGGACACTAGCCTTGACTTCTTTACCTATGAACTGATTCCCTGTTCCTGGATTACTTTTCCACTTTCCACTCTGGCTTTGGTTTACGGAACGTTGAGAAGGATAACTGTTTATATTTGGAAATGCAAACCCAATTCGATTGTTTACATGAATGTCTGCTAGGTCTGCCACTGCACTAGCTTGAAGACAGTCAGTTCCTTCCTTTGACAATACAAACTGTAGTGGACCTGGCGGTAAACATTCTTTCAGCTTATCCGCTACCAGCAAATCAAAGAGCGTATCATACTCTCTGTTCACGTTTCGACTTCTCACGTAATAGTTTAGCAAGTTCTTCAGTCTTGCCGTAAACATCGTATAAGTCTCTTCTGTTGTCTTCTTAGCATCCACAAATCTGGCTCTGTATTCTCTCGAGGTCAATTTAAATTCTTTTAATAAGTGCTGCTTGACTCTATCATAATTGTCTAGATCATCGTATGACAATCTATTTAGAACGGTTCGAGCTTTCGGCGTCATCAATGGTAGTAATAATTTCACCCAAAACGGCTTCTCCACAGCAAAGCTACGAAATGCGTTCTCGACTGTTTCAAAATATAATGGCACCTCCATCATATCAGTTGGCATTTGAGGCAATACATGCTTCATTGCATCACCTATTTTCTTAATTTTTGACACCAAAGTTTCACTTTCTTGCTGCTTCCTTCTTTCTGCTTCCCGTTCTTCTCTCATTTGTGTTTCTTTCAATGTCAATTTTGATTTCTCCAGTTTCAGACGTTCTTGTCTTTCTGCCTCTGCCTTTTCCAAACTTTCTTTCTGAAATTTGAGTTCTTCTTGTCTGATCTGTTCCGCGCGTTCTAACTCTAACGTTCGCGCTTTTTCTTTTTCTTCTTCACGCATTCTCTTTGCTTCAATCTGTTGCTGACGAACCTCTTCATCACTTTTTCTAGCTCTTTCAAATTCAATCATCTGCTCCAGTCTTCTTCTTTCAGCATCTTCTCTATCTCGTTTCAACTGTTCTAATTGAATCTCAAACTGATGCTTTTGCAATTCCAGTTCCGCCTTACGCACTTGTTCTGCTTTCTCTTCTTTCTCTCTCTGCAGACGTTCTGCTTTCTCTTCTTTCTCTCTTTGCAAGCGCAATTCTTCTTGCCTTACACGTTCTGCTTCTTGTCTCAGCTCTTTCTCTTCCTGTCTTCGTCTCTCCTCTTTTTCTTTCTCTTCTTGTCTCCGTTTATCTTCTCTATCTTTCTCTTCTTGCCTCGTCATCATCATCCACTGCATCAACATCTCCATAGACATAGGCGCAGGAGGTTTTTCAATAGCCTTTTCTACGGCACCGCCAACGGCACCTTCTTCTTCGACTTCTTCTTTAACCCACACTTCAGCGAGTTCCTGTATCATGTCACCACGTGACATACCTTCTAATTGTTCTTCTTTAAAACCGGCTTTCAACAAACGCTGTTTCAGCCTTTCCGTAGACATCTTCTTAATATCTGCTTGTCTTTCAGCACTTAGTTTCTCCATCTTACTTGTTTACTTTGGTGATTTCTCTTTTCAAAGAAGTCACGGTTTTTCTTGTTGTGTGAACCGATAAACAAACGGGATTTCTTTTATATTTGTTCGTGGAAAACAACGAAATTTTTATACCGTTTCTCGTGTTCCACCGTCGTTGATATCGTAGACACGTCACACAGCAACAACGCGTAAATTCTTCTAACACCGTCGTAGATTCTTCTAACACCGTTGTAAATTCTTTTATAACCGTCGTAGATTCTTCTATCCGCCGAAGGAGGTGATAACGTGAATTTTAATCCACCGTGAGTATTTATTCCACCGTGAGTATATATTCCACCGTGAGTATTTATTCCACCGTGAGTATTTATCCACCGTGAGTATTTATCCCACCGCTGCCACCAATAATGTCAACCCAATCCTTCCGTTGACAATCCTTCTGATTAAATCCTTGTTCTCTTCGTACTTAACGCCTATTTAACGTTCACCTTTTGAACACTAATTCTACGTATAAGTATAACCTGAACTAATCAGCAACACAGTTTAATATCTTTTCAGTTTAATAACGAAACAAACAGACAGAACTCAATTCGATTACAACTCAACTAGTCAGCCACACTACTACAGCGAACACACTCGAATTCAAACTTTTCTAGTCAGCATAATTCTTCGCGCCTCTTGACACACCTGTCTTCTGTGCGCATAAGCGAAATCTTATAATATACATATAGCGCGCCGCTGCCCAGATCGGCCGGCCGCGCGTGTCACTAAGACAGTACAATTAAACGTTATGCATTTATCATATATACATATACACGTGAAACTAAAGTAAGCGCACTAAATATATACGCTAATATCTCGCACTGCAAGACTGTACACAAAACTCAGTTCACACATACATACATACACTGTGATACACACATATGCATACATACATACACTGTGGTACACACATATACACACATACATAGAATTACAAACATACACTGTGATACACACATACATACACATACACACATACATACACTGTGATACACACATACACACACATATACACAGATACACACATATACACATGTATGTGTGTATCTGTGTATCATACATACGCATACACAGACGATTTTAACCTTTCTGTTTTTACTGACTCCAATCAGATCTTCTGGCTTTATCAATCTGACTGTTCACAAGGACAGCTCTCCTTCTTTGCAGCTTGCCTTTGACTCTGCAACTCTCTCTTCCAGCAAACGTTCGCACTGCCAAGTTTATTCAGTCCTTCCGATCTCAACTATATAGACTCATTACCCTCTGGACGCATTTCGTCCTTCGGCTGTTTCCGTGTCATCTCGGATTCACATCTTCACTTTCGACCAGACACATCCAGCAATTTCCTACTGCAATTACTACTACTACTATCATCATCATTCATCATCATCATCGTCATCATCATCATCATCATCATCACATACTGCTTTAGTTGTTGATTCTTTCATATGTCGTTAGTTCATTCATTCATTCATTCATTCACTCATTGCATTGCTGTCTGAGGCGTCTTTACCGTAACTTTCCATCCTCTGCCAGCAGAGGATGGAATGGAGCAAACGTGGGACCCACATGGGATCTGCATAGACCCACACGAAATTCACGAATCCATCTAACGCCCATGGAAATGCTGGTAAGGTCTGAGTAGGTGCTTTTAGTGACTGTTGACAGGCCCGGCTCAAGACATTTGGCGGCCCGGGGCAAACCGGCAAACCAGCGGCCCTAGGCAAACCGGCAAACCGGCGGCCCTATAGGCAAACCGGCGGCCCTGAGCAAACCGTCCGAAATTTTTAGATTTTCGTCATGGTAATTTCGTCCATCTTTTTTGAATTTCATCTTACACAAAAGTTGATGACCTTTTTTTAGTCATTCGCCTCACAAATGAATGTGTCATGACCTTTTTTTAGCAATTCACGGTTACACCTGCGCGATTTATTACACCAACACTATAAACCAACGCTATAATACTTCCATCTAGCAAATAATAATTAAATTTTGAAAAATGGAAAATTGGCGGCCCCTAAAAATCGGCGGCCCTAGGCAGGCCCGGCTCAAGACATTTGGCGGCCCTGGGCAAATCGGCGAAATCGGCGGCCCTAGGCAAACCGGCGGCGCTAAGCACAGAAAAAGTTGATGACCTTTTTTAGTCATTCACCTCTTTTTACGAGTAATAATAAAAAAATAATTGAAAAAATTGAAAATTGGCGGCCCCTAAAAATCGGCGGCCCTGGGCGGCTGCCCAGTTGCCCATATGGACGAACCGGGCCTGGCCCTACGCGGCTGCCTAGTTTGCCTAACGGACGAACCGGGTCTGACTGTTGAGGCAACGTACCTGTCGACGCTGATTGCCATGAGATTGAGAATGGACGCCGTACAACACATGACGTCCATTGCCACCCAAGTATCGCACAACACATCGCCCAGTTGCCATCTCGACCTGTTCCACTGAAACACACGACACATCAGACATTCGATAGCTGGCGCCACTGACCGTACAGGAAGTTACATGTAGGATGTACGAGAAGCACATGCAACAACACTCCCATATGGGCTTCAAGAATTTCTATATACATTAAGATGCTCAATGCATAGGCTATAGAAGTTCTTGGTATAGGCTATATCCTATCGTATTGTAGTTGTATTAAATTAGTAACTTCGATTGCGCCGGTGTCTAACGCACAAGGCATCAACCGATGGCACACTCACCCCTCAGGCCCCTCACAATCTCAGAATCAATGACGTCCTTGGTTAAACATATCCGAGCCGGCTAGCTGAAGAAAGCTCCTTCCGTAACATAATATAAGCATTTAAGATGTCGTTGATTTTGACTTACACACGTCGTGTTCCGATTTTACTGTTAGGGAAAATGGATAAATTTGTTCTAAAACGAAAACGGGTAGAGGCCTAGATGACATTATAATATAGACTATAAAATTGCCGTTATGTAGGTAAGCTAATCAGCGTTTCATAGTCAGTTACTGGTAGGGTAATATGTCCAAAATGGTCTCCATGCGGAAAGCGAAGAATTTGGTACCTCTGGCCAGCTGGCCTACTTTTTTACCTAAGTTACGCCCATCGATGTATGCATTTTATTTACTGACTTCGATAGGGGCGCTAGTGGAACAGAAAGCTTTAAATTCTGACTAGCTAGCTGGCTGGAATTTGAACCCCGAACGATAGCCGTAATTTTAGGGGACTCGATGGGTACCTGAACCCCCACTTTTTGGCATGGAGGGTACCGTACCCTCGCTTTTGCATACCCAGAAGAAATAATACCTTTATTATTTTCTTGGCGGAAGAATTTCATTTGACCCCTCAAGATTCAAACAATTACCGAGCATCATCATCATCATCATCATCATCATCATCATCATCATCATCATCATCATCATCATCATCATCATCATCATCATCATCATCATCATCATCATCATCATCATCATCTTCATCATCATCTTCAATGTTTCTATTGTTTTCTGTATGCCAAAAAGCACACAGGGTCCTGTGTAGTTTGGTCCTTAGACCATTATTAAAAAGCGCGAAACAACGTCTGGGACGGCACCTATTCGTCGAAGTCCAGTGCGGAAAAAGTACCGCAATTTCAATTATAAAACACGTACGTTTATTATTAGTAATTTTAAATTTACAGAATAGAGGCACATTGTTACGTCACTTCAGTTATGAAAACGCATATGTTTAATAATTTAAATTGTTAAGAATAACTATAGCCTATTGTTTCGTCGATTAAATTGTGAAACGACTATTTTTATTACTAATTAAATTATAAAACACTTTTATTAATAATTTAAAATTTAGGGAATAGGGCCTAAGGTCCATTGTTAAATCACTTCAAGTATGAAACGCTTCCTTTATTAAAACTGTTCAATTTAGAGAATAAAGACCTATAGATTGTGACGTCATTTCAATTATGAACCACGTCTGTAATTTTAATAATTTATAGGCCTAATTCTAGAAATAAACGCATATTGTCTCGTCGCTTCAATTACGAAACACTTTTATTA
The DNA here is from genome assembly GCA_963556255.1 of Allolobophora icterica. Classification (NCBI taxonomy): domain Eukaryota; kingdom Metazoa; phylum Annelida; class Clitellata; order Crassiclitellata; family Lumbricidae; genus Allolobophora; species Allolobophora icterica. Next base: position 13,166,039 of record OY744617.1, read on the forward strand.
TTTGTAATTTTACATCTGGAGAATAAAGGCCTATTGTTACGTAATTTCAATTGTGAAACACGTTTAGTAAATTTAAACTTTAAGAACAAAGGCCTATTGTTACGTCACTTCACGTATGACACGTCTATTATTGGTAATTTTTAGATTTAGAGAATACAGGCCTTTGTTACGTCACTTCAATTATGAAAAAGTGTGTTATCATTATAAGTTTACAAGGGCCGTTAGTTGTTATAATACGTCACTTCAGCTACGGAAAAGTCTACCGCTATTATTATAAGTTTAAATTTAGAAAATTAAGTCTCATCGTTACGTCATTTCAATTGTTCAAACGACTATTATTAATTTCAGACTTTGAGAATAAAGGCCTCTTGGGGCCTACTGAAATTATGGAAAAGTCTATTGTTATTAAGTTTAAAGTTAGAGAATAAGACTATTGTTATACTATGTCATTTCGATTATAGAACACGTCTGTTATTTATAGGCCTACACTTTGATCTATTTTAGATTGAGAATAAAGGCCGTTGTTACTTCACTTCAATTTGAAAACGTCTGTTAATGCTATTAAGTTTAAATTTACAGAATAAGGCTTATATGTACGTCATTTTACTTACGTCATTTCAATTGGAAACACGTCAGTTATTTGTAATTTTAGATTTTAAGAATAAAGGCCTTTGTTACGTCACTTCAATTATGAAAAGTCTATTTATTGTTATTAAGTTTAGGCCTACATTTAAAGAATAAAGGCCTATTGTTACGTCACTTCTATTATGATTGACAAACGTCTATAATTAGTAATTTTAGATTAAGAGAATAAATAGTGAAACACGTAGCCTACTATTTTCAATATTCTTATATAATTATTATTGTTATATTTATACTACGCTTATTATTATTATTATTATTTTTCCCGAAGTACAAGAGTCAGATACTAGCCTAAGTAAGTGAAAAAATCCTCCCCCCCATCCGTTACAAATGATTCCTCAGTAGTCAGATACTAAGTGAGCTAATAATAATAATTATTATTATTAGTATTAATCAGCATCATCATTATTAGGCATTGCACACAAATGGCGCCAAATATAGATTCCTTAGGCGCCATTATTATAACGATGCGAAACTTAAGTTGGTACCCTGATTTCTAGACAAACTTTACGCCTCTGCGAAGTTCTTCTCAACGACCATACACGTTCTCTGAATCGGCTTGATCTATTCGTTCCCCAGGTGAGGTCTGCCCTGGCTCAGTCTCGCTCCTTCGCTGTCGCGGGCTCATCCCTATAAGGAACACGATCCCTTCCCTTGGTAGGCCTACTGCTTGGGACACTACTTGCTGCTCTCTCTCTCTCTCTCCTTCTATATATATATATATATCGCTCTCTCTCTCTCTCTCTCTCTCTCGCTCTCTCACTCTCTCTCTCTCTCTCTCTCTCTCTCTCTCTCTCTCTCTCTCTCTCTCTCTCTCTCTCTCTCTCTCTCTCTCTCTCTCTCTCTCTCTCTCTCTCTGTTGTTCATAATTTAGTCTTATAAGTTTCCGCGAGAATCACACGCTTAGAGCGCCTCTGAATAGTTCGCACTTTGAGAGGCGCTTTATAAATCTCCAAATACCATACCATACCATACCATATACATGTATGCATACTCGAATATAAACATGTCATACTTCAACGTAGACTGCAAACGGCATGACGAGAATTGCGACGAGGATATCAGCAACGGCCAATGAAACGATGAAGAAATTCGTGGCCGTTCGAAGACTTCGCTCCCTCAGAACACTCAGACAGACGAGAAGATTGCCAACGAGCGTCAGAACAGGGAAGATGAGAAGGGCCAGGGTCCATACGTTCGAACCACTGGCCACTCCCTCAACGAAGACCGTGTCTTCTGTAGTCTGGCTCGATGCTTTAAGTTCAACGTTCAAGGTAACCAAGGCCGACATAATCGAGAGCGCAAGATTTCTTCCTGCGTTCGGAATGCCTTCACTTAAATTGACTGTTACCAGCTAATAATTTTATTGTTTGGCAGAGTCAGACTGCTGCTTGGCAAACTCCGCCAGTTTAAGCCTAATTAATTTCGTTAATAAATTTATAATTATATAATAATTAGTTTATTATTGGGCCTATCTCAATTCTAGAAGTTAAGCTCGATTAACTTTATATCTTAGCCTTAACAAAGTCACCGACACTATATAGGCTTAATTATGATACAAACGCATGCTTAGAACAGCAACGTAGGTACGTGAGTAATCGTAAACTCAATTAAGTAATTGATTAATTAAATCAATTAAGTGACTTAAAGAAAAAGAACTGAGTCTGATAGCCTACGACGCAAGATTTCAGACGCCATTCCTGAGCAGACGACTTCTTTTGTGACGTCGGGGCGGGATGTCATGGACTGGTGGGTTTTTTGTTGTCCTATTTGGGCGGAATTGACCCACCGGTGTTGACCAATGGTATCCTAGTGCTTCAAAAGCCGACCAATGGCAGTACACTTCTTCTGAAATAGGCACAGCCCCAGTGCAAAGGCAATAAGGGCCGAGTCTTCGGTGCAGGTTGTATAGGCCTACAGTCTGCGCATGCAGCACGCATGATCGGAACTAACATAAAATGAAGCAATGTAGGGACATAGATGTAAGAAGCCAAGAACGCAAAATAAATCGAACTAAAGAGAAGAAGAGCAGTCTCTTAAGCTAGCCCTGTGTATGAAATAATGTTAGCGACTACTTCATTTGTTCTTAGCCCCGGCATATGAGGGGGGTGGCCAGTCCTCTCCCTTGCTGTCTCGTCTTCCCACCGACAGTGTACGGTCAGTGTACTCATTAGGCCTATAGCTGAGTTGGATAGTGGAGCAGAGATATGAAGTTTTGAACCTTCGACCTCTCGGTTGACAGTCCTGTACGCTAACCAGCTAACCATTTGACTGTCGCGCACGTGTATCGAACTAAGCCGTCCTTAAACTGCAATTCTATTCGTTTTGTGTGGTTACCAGCTTGTCATGCGTCTGTAGGCGATAGCCTATAGGGCCTATATAGTTTATATGACTATATATATATATATTTTTTAATATATATATATATAGGCCTATATATAGTTTTAAAAATATATATAGAGAGAAAGAGACAGAGAAAAAAAGAAAGAGACAGACAGAGAGATTGACTAGGCTATAGCCTAGTCTTAAATCGCTGTTATGCTGTTAGCGTATAAAAGCCTTCTGTTTCAATTATTATGGTTTCCTTGAGCGCTTAGCATCACTTGGCGTCTGATTGCATGGCTTAAGGAACTAGAACACGATAGCCTTATACCTTTCGATCAAATTGTCATTCCAGAATCCCAAGACTAGCGCCGCAAATTCTCCGAAACTCGTGTTTCATTAATGCGCCCAAAAGTCGCCTGCAGCCTCTGAAGACGTTCTCGCATTGCAACCCATCAAGGATGTAACTTGTGTGTATGTATCATTGCATGTTACATGTAGGCCTATGTATGTTTGTATGTATCTATGAATGCATGCATGCGTATAACTGCAGTAGGACCTTTGTATGTATGTAAGTATGCATGCATGTGTAATAGTGCATAGAGCCTATAGGCCTATGTATGTAGACACTTACATGCACTAGCACAGGAACGTAGCCAGATTTAGGCCTAAATTCAAGAGGAGGCAACTGCATGGGGTTTGGGGCGGGGGGTACTTGGGGTGCAGCCCACGGAAAAGTTTTGAAATCGAAAAAAAACAAGAGGCAACTGCCTCCTCTTGCCTCATGGTGGCTACGCCTATGCAATTGCAGCTTTTGTTACATCTGAACTGGAGTGTACGGTGCAGAACAGAGGCGCAACTTCGGTCTAGAAAGTGGGGGTACCAAATTTCGCATCGTTTTCCATTCAAGACTGTTAAATAATTATAATGGCGCCCATTATAGGCCTATTTGGCACCATTTATGCAATGCCGAATAGTAATGATGATGATGATGCCGATAATAACAATAATAACAATAAAAATAAATATAATAATGATAATAAGCGTAGTAAAAATATAATAACAATAATAATTATATAATAATATGAAAATTTAAAAAAAGAATTTAAAATTACTAGCAATTACGTGTTTCATTATTGGAGACGTAACAATAGGCCTTTATTCTCTAGATTTAAGCCTAATAGCAACAGATTTTCAAAACTGCAGTGACGTAAGAAAGGCCTTCACTCTCTAAATCTAAAATTACAAACAACAGACGTGTTTCACAATTGAAATGACGTAACAATATGCCTTTATTTAAACTCAATAACCTTAATAGACTTTCTCATAATTGAAGTGACGTAACAAAGGCCTTTATGCTCTAAATCTAAATTACTAATTATAGACGTTCAATAATCGAAATGACGTAGGCCTACGTACAATTGCTAGTCTTTTCTTCTATAACTTTAAACTTAATAACAATAGTCTTTTTAATTTAAGTAACGTAACCAAAGCCTTTATTCTCTAAATACGAGATTAGAATAATATACATCTTTAACAATTGGATTGAAGTAACAATAAGCCTTTATTTTCTAAATTTAAACTTAATAACAGTAGACTTTCCATAATTGAAGTGACGTAACAAAGGCCTTTATTCTATAAATGTAAAACTTACTAAAGTGTGTTTTATAATTGAAGTGACGTAACAATAGGCCTTTGGTTTAAAAATTAAAACTTATACAATAGACGTGTTTCGTAATTAAAGTGACGTAAAAGGGCCTCTATTCTTAAAATTTAAATTTACTAACAAAATACGTGTTTCGTCACTGAAATGACGTAACAATAGGCCTTTATTCCACGGGTGTAACTTTGGTCTAGAAAGTGGGGGTATCAAATTTCGCATTGTTTCAGCTTCGCGATTGTTAAATAGTTATAGGCCTATTAAACAGCATCGTTTATATTACAAACATAATAATTATTATAGGCTTGATGATGATGATGATGATGATGATGATGATGATGATGATGATGATGATGATGATGATGATGATGATTATAAAAATTATTATGATGATGATTGATGATGATATAATAATAATAATAATAATAATAATAATAATAATAATAATAATAATAATACAAATAATAATAATAATGAACAGAACCTAGACATGAATTCTCGGATAATAATAATAATAATAATAATAATAATAATAATAATAATAATAATAATAATAATAATAATAATAATAGTAATAATAATAATAATGTTTAATTCAGTTTCGATTTTCGAAAAGATAATAATAATAATAATAATAATAATAATAATAATAATAATAATAATAATAATAGCGACAATAATAATAACAATGAGAGTGATGATGATGATGATCACACTGATGATAACGCTCGGTAATTGTTTTGAATCTTGAGGGCAAAAACAATGGGTATGAAAAGTGGGGGGTACGGTACCCTCCAGTCCAAAGAGTGGGGGTACGGGTACCCCTCGTACTCCCCTAAATTACGCCTATGGTGCAGACAGACGAACGCACGGACGGACAGACGGACGGACTGCTCTCTGTCAGTTATTTACGATCGAATTTACGATAATGACGCTGAATTAGCACCGAGCTTAGCCAACGAATGGGGTCAGTTTCAAAGCGCTCAGTCTGGTGTAAATCATAGACAACGGATGTACACCGGTGACCGAAGACTTTCTGCCTCTCCCCTTCAAGTGACGGATCACCCGTCGACCCTGTTCTAACCCATATTATCATCGATCCCGAAAGGAAGGCAAGCGACAGTATTGGCTAGAGAAGTACGGATGGGTATACCGTAAAGATGGCTGACTGTCGACGAAAAGCAGTCGTCGGATGGCGCTAGTATGTCATCCACTGGTCAGAGACAGAGACAGATTCAAGGAGACAAGAAGGATCGATGACCGAGGTCTGAGGTCAGTGGCTCTCCTGGAATAGTAAGGATGCCCCGAAGAGTAATGACTCAATTAGGCCAGAAATACCATCAAGAAATGACAGAGCGACTTCTACTGGTCAGTGACACTCAGTGTATAGTTTTCACATCATCATTGTCAGTAGGCCTTGACCTGGTAATACGCTTCTCTTTATAATAGATTTCAGGCCAGCTACACGTTTAGGCTTAGTACGGACTTAAACAATCTCGTCAAAAGCTAGTCTCGCTATTTTCGGTGAGATCCGAGTACCATACGCAGGAATAAGTCCATCGAGGTCCTGAAAGCAAGCTCAATAACATTTGAATGGACTTTATACATGTATGCGGGTGCACAATAGTGTACTGGTTAGCGTGCTGACTGTCAATCGAGAGGTCGGGGGTTCAAATCCACGCCAGGGCAGAGATTTATGCTCTATCTGAGGCCCCTAGCCAACTCAGCTATAATGAGTACACTGACCGTACACTTTCGGTGGGAAGATGAGACGGTGAGGGAGAGGACTGGCCACCGGCCCTCATATGCCGAGGTTAAGAAAATGAAGTCGCTAACACTTCATATACCCATGGCTGCCTCTCAGGCTAGCTCAAGGAACTGCTCTTAATTCGACTTCTTCTTCTATGTATGCCCCATTGCTTATGGTTCGACATCCTGGCAGGCTCCATAGGCAGCCTTAGAAGACGAAGAAAGCAGCCCCTTAAGGCTCAAGCTATCCCTATTTTTCTTGGCTCTCCATTTGTAAGTGACTATCGTAGCAGTAAAACTAACGTGTTTAAACATATCTACGATATTACATGTCAACGATGTAACATTTGAAATCTAAAATAGGCCTACTAGGGCTTCATCCATATATATTACGTACGCATGGAGGGGGAAGGGGGTTAACCCAAATGCATGTGCTTGCGTATGCTTGCGCATGGGGGTTGTCTACTGACAATGTACGTACGCATAGGAAATGGGGGGTGGGTGGTAAAACCTATAATTTGTCTATATTGGCCTTCAATTGATTGGCGTTCAAATGAGCCAGAGTTCAGTCTTTTCAGCTATCCGGTACTACCAGAAGAAGTAGGACTGTGGGAGAGGAGTCACTTAATTGTATGCCATCTTAAGGCCTTACCTCTGAACGCTATTATTAAACTATCACACAGCTCAGCAGTGAGTCCATGGATTACTCATCCTTCAATCTGGCCTAAAGTGCAGTGTCGTAGTGACACATTCTGCAGCTGGTCTTACGGGGGGGGATGCGTCAAGCGTACGTACGCAGGTCGGGGGGGGGGGTGAAAAAAAGTACGTGTGCGTACAGGGAGGGGTCCAATTTTCCCGGATTTGTGCGTACGTAATATATGGATGGCCCCTAGTTAAAAAATTTTAATGTAGCATACTAATCGTAGGCCGCTTATATGTGAAATGTTTAGTAGACCTGGGTCTGTGAACCCACTGGAACCGTGGTTAATGCAGGCCTGGATTCGCCGATTAATCGATAGTTGACCAATGACTACCGAGTTTGGGTCTCTGAGAGTTTAGTGCTTGCAAAACAGATAGGTTTTTCGCTTCCGTCATGGACCCTTTGAATCAAACAACATCCTATAGCAGACGCACTCGCATCGAGAAGTCAATAGTAGGTAATCGTTTGGGGGTACTTAGGTCAGCCTTAATTTCATCCAAGGCTTTCTGATGTTTTGGTCCCCAGAGGACCTTTTGGCACACCCTTCAGTGTGCACTGACTGCCACAACCATTAACTAATTGCTAGAGTCATAATGTGACAACTAGAATCATGAACTGATTGCTAGAATCGAGAACTGATTGCTGAAATTATGAACTGGCTGCTAGAATCGAGAACTTATTGCTAGAATCGTGAACTGATTGTTAATATCAGGAACTGATTGCTAGAATCATGACCTGAATGCTCAAAACATGAAACAAAGCAATCTAGGCTAAAAAATGACGTACAGAACACAGAAATCTATTTTCCAATTACCTGTTAATCTTCTCTGCTTGACTAGGGCCTAGTGTTCACTTTGCTTTGAAGACGACTGTTTCGATTTTGGTTTCACTTATACTTTTGTTTGCTGAAACAGAAACTGCCACTACAGTTAAAAAAATGAAACAGACAAGTCTTAGTTTGAAAATACCTGCTGATCTTCTGGTCTTTATACATCGTTGTGCTTGCTTTCTTGTTGCATAAATAATGATTGGAGGTCATTGGCTGAAAAAACTTCTCACCTACTGCGTTATACAGATGTGAAATAGAGAAAGCTTCATTTAAAAATATCTTTGGCATCATCTTCAATCAGTTGTGCTTAGGTAGCCTTTGCTTTAAAATCGCCTTCTAAAAGGTTTTTTCTTTTCTGAAGAACATACACAACTAAAAGGACTTTCCAATTAAAATCGAGGAATGTGAATTTTAAAAAAATTACCTATTGTTTTTCTGTGGACTCTCCTGATGGCTGCTTCAGTGTGGGCTCTTTATAATTTGTATTTTTTATATTGCAGAAAAACTGCCATCCGTAAACTAACATCCACGTAGAAAGAAGAATTTTAATGGAAAAATACCTACCAAACTTCTCTGGGCTTTGATGATGGCTTAGTTGTTTGGCATTCTTTATATGTTGTTTATCTGCTGAAAAACTATATCATTAAACAAATTCAACATACGAGACAGAGACGCCATAATTTGCAAACTGCCTGCCAATCTTCTCTGGGATTGTTGATGCTTTGGCCTTCATGGTTTCTGTGTTTATCTGCTGTAAAACTTTATAATCAAATGATTCAAATACATGAAATAGAGATCTCTTAATTTGAAAAAACCTGCCAATCTTCTCTGGGCTTTGAGGAAGGCTATGTCATATATTTTGGTCTTCTTGGTTTTATCTGATGACAAACTTTAAAATGATTCAAATACATGAAGCAAAGAATCTTAATTTTAAAAATACCTGTCAATCTTCTGAGGACTTTCAGGAAGGCTTTGTTGTGATTTAAGTCTTCTTGGTTTCTGTGTTTATCTGAAAAACATTAATGAAAATGTCTCAAATACACGAAACAAAGAAATCTTAATTTAGAAAATACCTGTCAATCTTCTGAGGACTTTCAGGAAGGCTTTGTTGTGATTTAGTTCTTCTTGGTTTTTGTGTTTAACTGCAGAAAAACATTAATGAAAATGACTCAAATAAACTAAACAAAGAAACCTTAATTTCTATAATACCTGTTAATCTTCTCAAGGACTTTCAGGAAAGCTTTGTTGTGATTCAGCTCTTCTTGGGTTCTGTGTTTATCTGCTGAAAAACATTAATTAAAATGACTCAAATACATGAAACAAAGAAATCTCAATTTTAAAAATACCTGGGCTTTCAGGAAGGCTTTGTTGTGGTTTAGGTCTTCTTGGTTTCTGTGTTTATCTGAAAAACATTAATGAAAATGACTCAAATACACGAAACAAAGAAATCTTATTTTGCGAAAATACCTGTCAATCTTCTGAGGACTTTCAGGAAGGCTTTGTTGTGATTTAGGTCTTTTTGGTTTTCTGTGTTTATCTGCAGAAAAACATAAATGAAAATGACTCAAATACATGAAACAAAAAAATGACTCAAATACATGAAACAGAGAAATCTTAATTTAGAAAATACCTTTCAATACCTTTGTTGTGAGGACTTTCAGGAAGGCTTTGTTGTGATTTAGGTCTTCTTGGTTTTCTGTGTTTATCTGCAGAAAAACATTAATGAAAATGACTCAAGCAAAAGAAACAAAGAAACCTTAATTTCTATAATACCTGTCAATCTTCTCAAGGACCTTCAGGAAGGCTTTGTTGTGATTCAACTCTTCTTGGGTTCTGTGTTTATCTGCTGAAAAACATTAATTAAAATGACTCAAATACATGAAACAAAGAAATCTCAATTTTAAAAATACCTGGGCTTTCAGGAAGGCTTTGTTGTGATTTAGGTCTTCTTGGTTTCTGTGTTGAACTGCTGAAATACATTAATTAAAATGACTCAAACACATTAAACAAAGAAATCTTAATTTACAACATACCTGTCATTCTTCTCAGGATTTTCAGGAAGGCTTTGGTGCAGTTTAGGTCTTCTTGGGTTCTGGGTTTATCTGCTGAAAAACATTAATTAAAATGACTCAAATACACGAAAAAAACAAAGTTATCTTAATTTAGAAAATACCTGTAAATCTTCTCAGGGCTTTCAGGAAGGCTTTGTTGTGATTTAGGTCTTCTTGGTTTCTGTGTTGATCTGATGAAAAACATACATGAAAATGACTCAAATACATGAAACAAAGAATTCTTAATTTAGAAAATACCTTTAAATACCTTTGTTGTGATTTAGGTCTTCTTGGTTTCTGTGTTTATCTGATGGAAAACATATAATGAAAATGACTCAAATACATGAAACAAAGAAATCTTAATTTAGAAAATACCTGTCAATCTTCTGAGGACTTTCATAAAGGCTTTGTTGTGATTTAAGTCTTCTTGGGTGCTGTGTTGATCTGATGAAAAACATAAATGAAAATACTGAAATACACGAAACAAAGAAATCTTAATTTAGAAAATACCTGTCAATCTTCTGAGGACTTTCAGGAAAGCTTTGTTGTGATTTAGGTCTTCTTGAGTTCTGTGTTGATCTGATGAAAAACATAAATGAAAATGACTCAAATACATGAAACAAAAAAATGACTCAAATATATGAAACAGAGAAATCTTAATTTAGAAAATACCTTTCAATACCTTTGTTGTGAGGACTTTCAGGAAGGCTTTGTTGTGATTTAGGTCTTCTTGGTTTTCTGTGTTTATCTGCAGAAAAACATTAATGAAAATGACTCAAGCAAAAGAAACAAAGAAACCTTAATTTCTATAATACCTGTCAATCTTCTCAAGGACTTTCAGGAAGGCTTTGTTGTGATTCAGCTCTTCTTGGGTTCTGTGTTTATCTGCTGAAAAACATTAATTAAAATCAGTCTTGTTTTCAAGACCTTAAACCTCAAGACCAAGACCAAGACCTTGAACCTCAAGACCAAGACCAAGACCTTGAACCTCAAGACCAAGACCTTGAACCTCAAGACCAAGACCAAGACCAAGACCTTGAACCTCAAGACCAAGACCAAGACCAAGACCACGACCCAAAAATCACAATCATATCCACACTATTCCTTACTAAAAACTGTTAAGTCGGACTACTCGCTACTTTAATGAAGCAAACCAACTCTAAATGCAGACTGCAGAGAATTTCTGAATTCGAATTTACAAGTTATTAAGTCCTTCACGCAAAATGTTATTGCAAATGCCGGTTGCATTTTATAAAAACCAATTCGCTCAGAATTTTCTGACCAAGACGTGCCTTGTGGGCCTCATAAAAATTTCGCCATGTAAAAAAGAGAAACATGTCTAAATCGTGTGTGGTGGTCATGTTTCTTTCCATGATGAGCCGGAGATAGATAGATTTGAACCAATTTCGATGTATGGAAATCTATCTTCCTACCGAATTTGGCTTGACCTACTTTTCATAGGTGCTGAAGTCGCTAGCACACAGAGTAGCTTTTCAAGCACTGGATTTAAATGTATAAATCGTGAGCCTTTTTGAAACAGTTATTGACCGCAATGGCTGCGGAAAAAATTTAAAATTCAGTCGGTCTTGGTCTTGAAAAACCAAGACCAAGACTTTGAACCTCAAGACCAAGACCAAGACCAAGACCTTGAACCTCAAGACCAAGACCAAGACCTTGAACCTCAAGACCAAGACCAAGACCAAGACTTTTAAAAACGAACTCGAGCGCACTCGAGACCAAGACCTTGGTCTCGAGGACAACAAGACTGATTAAAATGACTCAAATACATGAAACAAAGAAATCTCAATTTTAAAAATACCTGGGCTTTCAGGAAGGCTTTGTTGTGATTTAGGTCTTCTTGGTTTCTGTGTTGAACTGCTGAAATACATTAATTAAAATGACTCAAATACATTAAACAAAGAAATCTTAATTTACAACATACCTGTCATTCTTCTCAGGACTTTCAGGAAGGCTTTGGTGCAATTTAGGTCTTCTTGGGTTCTGGGTTTATCTGCTGAAAAACATTAATTAAAATGACTCAAATACACGAAACAAAGTTATCTTAATTTAGAAAATACCTGTAAATCTTCTCAGGGCTTTCAGGAAGGCTTTGTTGTGATTTAGGCCTTCTTGGGTTCTGTGTTTATCTGCTGAAAAACATTAATTAAAATGACTCAAATACATGAAACAAAAAAATGACTCAAATACATGAAACAGAGAAATCTTAATTTAGAAAATACCTTTCAATACCTTTGTTGTGAGGAATTTCAGGAAGGCTTTGTTGTGATTTAAGTCTTCTTGGGTTCTGTGTTTATCTGCTGAAAAACATTAATTAAAATGACTCAAATACATGAAACAAAAAATGACTCAAATACATGAAACAGAGAAATCTTAGTTTAGAAAATACCTTTCAATACCTTTGTTGTGAGGACGTTCAGGAAGGCTTTGTTGTGATTTAAGTCTTCCTGGGTTCTGTGTTTATCTGCTGAAAAACATTAATTAAAATGACTCAAATACATGAAAAAAAATGACTCAAATACACGAAACAAAGAAATCTTAATTTAGAAAATACCTGTCAATCTTCTAAGGACTTTCTGGAAGGCTTTGTTGTGATTTAGGTCTTCTTGGGTTCTGTGTTGATCTGATGAAAAACATAAATGAAAATGACTCAAATACATGAAACAAAGAAATCTTAATTTAGAAAATACCTGACAGTCTTCTCTGGGCTTTCAGGAAGGCTTTGTTGTGATTTAGGTCTTCTTGGTTTCTGTGTTATCTGCTGAAAAACATTAATGAAAATGACTCAAATACATGAAACAAAGAAATCTTAATTTAGAAAATACCTGAGTCTTCTCTGAGCTTTCAGAAAGGCTTTGTTGTGAGGTTGGTTTACTTGGTATTTTGTATTTATCTGCTGAAAAACTTTCATCATTAAAAGAACTTCGAAATTTGACAGAGAAATCTTTATTTGAACAACACTTACCAATTTTCTCTGGGCTCTGTATTTATCGGGTGAAAAACTTCATAATTAAAACAGTCTCAATAAATATGACAGAAAAGCCTTAATTTGAAAAAATACCTGTCAATATTGGCCTGTCTTCTCTTGGCTTTGATGATGGCTTGTTGTGAAGTTGGTCTTCTTGTTTTTTTCTGCTCGAAAATCTGTCTTCATAACAACAGCTTCAATATATATCAGAAAAACCTCAACTTGAAAATACCTGTCAATCTTCTCTGGCCTTTGATGATGGCTCGTTGTGAAGTTGGTCTTCTTCGTTTCTTTTGTTTTCTGCAGAAAAACTTTCATCATTTAAACACCTTCAATATATGACAGAAAAAACTTAATTTAGCAAATACCTTTTAATTTTCTCTGGGCTTTCATGATGGCTTGTTGTGAAGTTGGTCTTCTTGTTTTTTGTTGTATATACCTGCCAAAAAACTTTCATCATTAAAATGCATTTAATATATGACAGAAAAACCTTAATTTAATAAATACCTTTTAATGATGGGCTTTCATGATGGCTTGTTGTGAAGTTGGTCTTCTTGTTTTTTGTTGTTGTATATACCTGCAAAAAAACTTTCATCATTAAAATGCATTTAATATATGACAGAAAAACCTTAATTTAATAAATACCTTTTAATGATGGGCTTTCATGATGGCTTGTTGTGAAGTTGGTCTTCTCGTTTTTTGGTGTACATACCTGCTAAAAAACTTTCATCATTAAAATGCATTTAATATATGAGACAGAAAAACCTTAATTTAATAAATACCTTTTAATGATGGGCTTTCATGATGGCTTGTTGTGAAGTTGGTCTTCTTGTTTTTTATTGTATATACCTGCAAAAAAACTTTCATCATTAAAATGCATTTAATATATAAGACAGAAAAACCTTAATTTAATAAATACCTTTTAATGATGGGCTTTCATGATGGCTTGTTGTGAAGTTGGTCTTCTTGTTTTTTATTGTATATACCTGCAAAAAAACTTTCATCATTAAAATGCATTTAATATATAAGACAGAAAAACCTTAATTTAATAAATACCTTTTAATGATGGGCTTTCATGATGGCTTGTTGTGAAGTTGGTCTTCTTGTTTTTTATTGTATATACCTGCAAAAAAACTTTCATCATTAAAATGCATTTAATATATGAGACAGAAAAACCTTAATTTAATAAATACCTTTTAATGATGGGCTTTCATGATGGCTTGTTTTGAAGTTGGTCTTCTCCTTTTTTGCTACATACCTGCTGAAAAACTTTCATCATTAAAATGCATTTAATATATAAGACAGAAAAACCTTAATTTAATAAATGCCTTTTAATGATGGGCGCTCATGATGGCTTGTTGTGAAGTTGATCTTCTTGGTTTTTTTTGTATATATCTGTTGAAAAACTTTCATCATTAAAAGAACTTCAATATATAAGACAGAAAATCCTTAATCTGAAAATACCTGTCAATCTTCTCTGGGCTTTGATGATGGCTTGTTGTGAAGTTGGTCTTCTTCGTTTCTTTTGTTTTCTGCCAAAAAAATTTCATCATTAAAACAGCTTCAATATATGACAGAAAAGCCTTAATTTGTAAAATACCTGTAAATCTCCACTGGGCTTTGATGATAGCTTTGTTGTTTGGTATTCTTGGCATTCTGTGTTATCTGTTCAAAAAGTTTCATCACTAAAATGACTTCATGTAAGCTAATACCTGCCAATTTTCTCAGGGCTTTGAGGACGGCTCTGTTGTGATGCTGGCCTTCTTGGTGTTTGTGTTTATCTCCTAAAAATTTCAGTACTAAATGACTTCAATATATAAGCCAGAAAAAACTTAAATCGAAAAATTGTTGTCAGTCTTCTCTGGGCTTTCTGTGATTTTGCCTTTCTTGGTATTTGTATATCTGTTATCTGTTAGAAACTATAATACCTGAAAGTATGTCGAGATATGAATAAGCTCAGACTTGTACCAAAATACCAGTTGAAGTTCTTGACTTCAGGTCTGTTTTTGAATCTGGCCATGTTTTAACATCAGCTTTCCTCAGATTTTCTCTTTTACTTGATGAACTAAATAAAGTTCTAGCCCTTAAAACGATATAAAACTTAATTTCATAAATACCTGTAGTTGAACTGTTTCATGTTCTTGCTTTGAAGATGCTTTTCTCTCAATGTTGACTTTTCCAGATATTGCATATTTTTGCTGAACTTTTTTTAGTATGTCTATAAAATGAAACAGAGAAATTTAGGTCCGTAAATGTCAGAAAGGTATAGAACACAAAAATTTTGAAATACCTGTGTTGCAGTTCTGTACTAAACAATTGGGCTTAAGTTTCATATCCAGTCTGCTTGGAAAGTTGCTGTTTCAATGTTGTCTTTATTGATACTTTGTTAATCTGTATATTGAAAGAAACACTGTTGACAATAGTGTGAAAAAGACATGTAACAGACAAATTTAAAGTTGAAAAATACCTGTTGATTTTCTGCACTGTACTTCTGGGTTTTGCTTTTGTGCTGACTTTATTGGCTTTCTTTTGACGCAGGCTGCTCTTATTGATGCTGGCTCAGTAGTGTCTATGATTTGGTTTGCTACAAAACTTTGCCCATACTGTGACTTAAAGATATGAAACAGAGAAATCTTCATTTGAAAAAGTACCTGCAGCTCTTCTCTTTTGATGATTGCTGGATAGGTGTTGGTTTTGCTTTGATGTCGACAATACCGATATCTTATGTCTGCTGAAAACTGTAACCAGGTATGAAACAGGAGAATCTTTTATCTTATCTTATCGTATATGGTTATTTATAAAAGGACTTTGATAATCTACTTTACAAATAACCCGTAGGACTATTCTTCTGTACCTCTGTGCATTTCTCTGACAATGGCTTTGTGTTTGTGGTGACTTTGCCTTACTGGTGGGTTTTGATTTTGGGCTTTTTTTATGCTTTTGTATGCTTTGACTTTGCCTTTAATACTGATAGTTTGTATTAACCTGCTGAAAATAAGTCTCCCCTAAACTGACAATCATAATATGAAACAGAAGAATCAGACTTTGAAAATACCTGCTGATCTTTGTTCAGGAATTATGGACTATGCTTTCATGATGACATCTTTGAAGCTGGTAGGACTAACTTTAACTGCTTTAAGCAATCTTTAGCTTGTAAAGTGAAGTAAAATACAACCTGGTCTTCTGGATTTCTTGGCTTTTCTGTGATTGACTCTGCTTGGCTGTAATAATTATTGGCTTTATTTACAATTTTGTTTTATCACCTTTTGAAAACAGTTTTAATCAACTAAAATGGCATAGGTATGAAATAGAGAAATCTGAATTTTGAAAATACCTGCCAATGTGCTTTGTAGTGATGACGGCTTTCTGGATTCATTTCATTCTTACTTTTAATCTGCTGAAAATAAGTTTTAACTATTAAAGTGACATAAGTATATGAAACAGAGTAACCATAATTTAAAAATACCAATAGGTGTTGTGTTCTCAATCTCTGGGATTTGCTTTAATATGAAATGTCCTTATAGATTATGGCTTTTTTTATTGCTGGCTTTGTTTTGATTTTAGCTTTCTTCGTGTTTTGTATATTTTCCAGCTGAAGAAAACTTCAGAACCTAAATTTTCATAAAGATATGAACCAGAGGACAAATATTCCTAAAAGTACTTGTTGGTTTTCTGTTTTTGGACCTCGTGGGCTTTGCTTGAAGTTGGCTTTATTCGGTTGGCTTTGTGTTGTGTAATTTTGCTTATACAGTGTATACTGAGAAAGGTTTAGCCATTGAAATGACAAAGATATGTAACAGGCAAATATGAAATTATCACATAAAAAGGCTCGTGCGGAATCTTGCCATTTCCGTCCCTGCACATATATCTGAAAAATCAGATAACAGAAGCAGAAGAAGAGCAGTCTGTTAAGCTAACCCTGGAGCAGCCATGGGTATGAGTTTCCGTGTTATCGACTTCATTTTTCTTAGCCTCGGCACGAGGGCGTGTGGCCAGTCCTCTCTCTCCCTCACCGTATCATCTTCCCACCGACAGAGTACGATCGGTGTACTCATTATAGTTTGCTAGGGGTGCACGCGGATCAGAAATCTCGAACCAAATTTCTGCCCTGGTGGGGATTTGAAACTCCGACCTCGAGCTCTCGATTGATAGTGCAGCACGCTAACCACTACACTATCGAGAACAGAATTAACCGCAAAGGATTCCTAAGTTAGACATGAAATCTCGGGCTGTAAATAACAAGTAAAAATTGGCAACTTGCAATCAGTTGCTCATAATTTGTCTAGAACACATACCTGGAATAAGCATGAATCGACAGCTCACGGATTTCCAGCTACAAGCTTAAGTAGCTAAAATTCGATACAAGCTGGTGTTCCAGCTTTATGTAGGCTATTCGTCCATTTTTTTAACGGACCCAAGTGCGAAATACATGTATAGGCTAAGTCCCATGCCATATCTAAGTCATTTTCTTTCATCCTTCACTCAAACGATGGGCTCATTTCTTTCAAATACTATATTTCGAAAATAATAATAAGAAATAATAAAGATAATATAATAAGAAACAGTTATATTTTACTTTACCGTTGACTTGTTGAACTTCCGTTTCTAAACTTTGCCGGTTACTTTGGCATTTACGTCATACCGTGTGTTTGTTTCTAGTGTGACGTCACCATCATTAGCCAATCGTGTTATTTGATTTATATCACGTGCCTCATACATCCAATGACGTTCTAGTCTGCGTTCGATCTACCGGTTGACTGCTTTGCCGCTCATTCGTGCATGACGCTATCAGTAAGTATGTACGCAAGAGAGTAAAGGTTACTTGTAGGGACGCTGAATATAAGAAAACATACTAAACGCAGACAGTGGATACACAACTTCTCTACGCCAGATAAGAACTAGTTGAACTTTATTCCTCGACTTTTCTTCAGTAACATAATTATACTAAACCAAAACCACTAATTAGTCGTCACTCTGAACTTGCTCTATGTAAACTACAGCATTGGGGGAGATCCAAAGAGTAGTGGTAACATCACTGGCGTGAAGAGCAAGAGGTAGCGGGATCGCTTCCCGCAACCCTCTCAAAGGTACACTCAGCCTTTCATTCGCGAGATGGCGCATTATTAAAATGAGATGTAGGACGTGATGGGCGCCTTGTATGGCTGCCGTATAGGCCTACAGTTAAATTCGACTCCTGTAATAACTTGTGATCATCCGTTCATACTGAGTTTTAATCAAACTGTGTTATTGTCAGTTTGAAGATATTAACGAAGATTAATTATTATTGTAGGAGGCCTACTGTCGAGGTCGTCGACTGTATGTCATAAATACTTGTAGCCTAGCCAGTGGCGGCGACAGAGCGTCTGATGTAAGGCGAGCGATCGATCGATCGCTCTCCTTGGTCGCTCGCCTAGCAAGGATACCGGCGAGCGATTTACCGCTCGCCTAGCCGAAGGCTTCTTATCGTCGGTGACAGTCGGCCGATGCTCGTTGAGTTTGAGTTAGACTCCAAGACAATAGATGAAGCTGGAACCAGACCATTAGGCCTATTTTATATACCTAATTAAGATTACTTTAATTTACTTAGGCCTACTTCAGACATCGGTGAATGCCTGCCGTTACCTGTCCTAATTACTGCTGACTAATCATTCAATTTCGTGCAATATGATTGGCCATAACAACACGGCCGACACCTCATCCGTACCAATTTCGGAAATTATTTCAAACAACAATGGCTGCGAAGATAAGCAAGTCGAATAATAATGTGCAGTTGAACACGTAAATGTCATGGAAATTTGGCGACTCGTTCGATGTCGATGTAGTCGAGATAGAAAAGCGTCGGACTGTGAACAAAATTTACTGCAAGTCCTGCAGAAAGAACGACGATAAAATTCGAATGGATTGCCGGCTGAAAGGTCAAACTAAAATGAGTGTTTACTGTTTAACGCATGCTGAAGGCTCAACCAACGTTGTGAAATCAGCCGTCACACGTCATCTTACGTCTATGGTAGGTTTCTAGTGAATGTTAATTCATTCTGAGAACTTATATAGCGCCTCTTCAGAGACCTACTCAGAAAACGGAACGGAAGTCAGATTGGCCTACTAGACGAGTACTATTATGCAACGATTACGAATACGATACACAAAATACGCTGTACACTAGGGCTCCCGAGGTCGACCGCATATCGCTCGCCTACTCGATCCAGCGCGATCGATTTTCAACCCGCCTACTATTTTCAAATCAGACGCACTGGGCGGCGATCTTGTTTGACAGGTGGGGAGGCGGCACTTCTGAACTGATCCGGTCAGAGTTTTGAACTGATCTGGTCAAAGAGGTCAAAAATTCCTTTCGCGATTTGTTGACCTTTTTTGGCATTTCTTCAAAATGTGGGGGACACATGTATGGTGTCTCCCCCACTTTTAAAGGTGGGGGTCTTGTCCCCCTCGACCCCGGGATCGCTGCCCATGAGCCTAGAGCTGCAGAGGCCACATCCAGCTATGGGTCATCAACTAATATAAGGACGTCCGCAAGGATGGGAAGGAGGGTCAAATAAGGACAACGGCAACGGATTTTTCCTCACTGCGGGCGTCCGCACCTAAAATTGATACTGAACGCTCTTCGAGTAGACTGTGCCTTAGACACCAACTTCTGTCAGAAAGCAAATACTGTAGTCCGTACTGCATTGGATCTAATTCAAATCCATTTAATTACTGGATGCATGACGAGACTTGTCGGGGGGGTCAGCCCCGTAGTCTTTCTTAGGACTCCCCAGTTAAGCCTTCATTGCACACCCCAGAGGTCATTTCCAACCCCAACCCCCCAACCCAGTTGTGCTAGTGTGATTATATTATGCATTTTCTTTCACAATTCACTTTTGGGTTACTACTTACGAATGAAGTAATGCTCTGGAGTTTTGCGAGATTTGTCACCGTGTGAATTGTATACTAATAAATTTGGTGATGTCATCATGTCACCACTTTAAGGAGTTTAAGCTTTCTATTGAATTTTTGAATTTCATCAGTTGTGAATAACGGATAAAATACACATGGATCAAACTCATCGAAGCCTAACCCCCCCCCCGCAGTCTTTTTTCTACAGTTCTCACACTGGCACAATTTATAAACGTGCTCGACATTGTATCAGCTGGAAAATCGATTCAGGATGGAAAGTTCTACAAAGCGAGATTGGCATTTCATGCCAAGATTGCGAAGTGGCTAGCAGTGATGGACAATAGTTAACTAAAAAGTTGCTAACTTTTAGTTTTAACTAAAAATTTTTAGTTAAGGAAGAAGTTTAACTAAAAAAAAAGTTTAGTTAAAATTTTTAGCTGCTAACTAAAAAGTTTAACCAAAAAATCAGCAATATGCAACTATTTTCCCACAGTGAACATTGAACACTGAGCATAAAACATTTTAACACTGCATGGTTTTAGCATTAACAGCCTGTGTTTTCAAATTTATACACTACTTACAGTACACATGTAACTGTATGCCAGAACAGTACACATTGGATAATTTGAAGGGCACTTAACGTCTTTTATTGTGAAAATGTTTGTCGTAAAAAGTTGGAAAAAGTTTAACTACTTTTTTATAGTTTAGTTAACTAATTTCCAAAATCAGTTGCCAACTTTAGTTAAACTATTTTTTTTAGTTGGAAAATAGTTTTAGTTTAGCTAAAAAAATAGTTTAGTGCCCATCACTGGTGGCTAGTTGCTTGAACATCACCTGCCACTTTTACAGCAAGGGTTTCAAACTGAACGTGCAGGTTGCAAAATGGTAGTGATCAGCATAAAGTACATGTACTGTAATAACAAAGTCGGCATAATTCTTCCAGATCACTTTTTACACCTTTGCTACCAGCACAGTTTTCATTTTAGAACCACATGTAACTTACAAGAAAAAGGTCCATCATACTTTGGCTACTGGAATTCAATTACATGTGCAGTAAAAAATATACTTAATTAACTGAAAACTTTGCCAAGGACTACAGCTGAAGAGAAAACTAAATGTCTTGCAGTTTCTAGGACACTGGCAATTTGGTGACAATTGTTTACAAAATCTTTAAAAAAAGTGCAACTTAGTTTTGAGAAATTTATTGTCCATCATCTGGAACAGGTCAATAGGTCGTTATTCTCACAAAACGCTCTAGTGTTCAAACGGAGGGATCTACCATCTGACAATATAAGGGATCTACTGATTTCCGTCATGATGGCTATTCAATTTTTGAGACATCTTCATTGACACCTGTTCCACATTTCACTACTTGCCTATGCATCGTCTTCCATGACTGTATGGACCAAACAAGATTCACCAAAGTGCGTTTAATTTCTTAACTAGGCAACAGAAATTAGAATGTTTGGTAGCACGGCCGACGAAGACCTTAAGCCGCTTTTCTCTCTTCGGCCAATCTCTCTGCCTTGGCAACGACCTCTTCAATCGGACCTACCATGTAGAAAGCTATTTCAGGCAAGTGGTCCAATTCACCTAGCAACAAAAACACACATTCAAGTAAGTTGTTATTAAGTAAAGAACTATTTTAGAGAATAAGAAAGAAGTACCAAAGAATGAGTAAACACACAAGTACAAGAAGCAGCACTCTAGACTATCCAGCACTTGAACAAGAAGAGTAGTCCTTGAGAGCCAGCCACGGATTTGAAGTGTCGGCGACTTCAATTTCTTAGCCTTGGCGTACACAGGTGGGTGGCCAGTCTTCTCCCTTACCATCAGGCCTTCCCACCAAGTGTACGTTCAGTGTATTCATTATAGCAGGGTTGGATAGAGGGCACAAGTGGAGCAGAAATCTTGAGAAAATTTCCGCCCTGGTGGGGATTTTAATCCCGACCTCTAAGTTAACCAGCAGGCAATGGATACAAAACATTATAAATTGGGGATATTTGAGACAAATATTAGTAGCTGATCAATATTAACATATATTATTAGATGTATATAATCTGTATAAACATTTTAAGTTGCTGTACACCAAAATGCGGTTTGCAATTGGTTTCAATAAAGAATATTCTATTCTATTTTATTCTATTCTATATGCTAACCCATAGACTATCATGCACCGTTCAGCGCTCGAAACTCGTAATAATTCACAAGCTTTAGAGTTAAGCAGCTCCATTTCAGCATTCAAGCTACTACTTCAACCTACTACTTCAACCTCAACTTACTACTCCAAACCAATAAAAACAATTTCTCAACCCCCAATATCTTTAACAAATTCTACAGTAAATCTGTGGAACTGACCATGAGCTATTGGTAGCAACACTGAGAACGAAATTGAAAAAGATAAAGAAAGGAGATCGATTGATCAGATACGACTGCAAGGGTATCACACTGGAATACAGGATGGAAATAAAGAATCGGTTTGAAGTACTAGAGAGAGATGAGATAGAAGAGGAAGAGGATTCGAACAACCTATGGGAGAGGATGAAGAAAACAATAGTCGAAGTCGCAGATAAGCACATTCCAAAGAAGAAGAAAATCACAACAACGACATGGCTATCGAGAGAAGCCATATGCATGGCGGTTGATAGGAAGGCTGCAAAGAAGGCAGGAGAAAAGGATAAGGTAAGGGCACTGAACAGTGCCTTCCAAAAACAAGCACGGAAAGATAAAGAAATACATCTAAACGAATTATGCAGAGAAATGGAAGACGAGGGAAGGAAGGGACGAACCAAGGAAATGTTCTCAAAAGTAAAGACAATCACGGGAAAATTTGCACCTAGAATGGGCTCAATGAAGGCAGGAGATGGAAATGTAATCTGCGATGAAGAAGGGATAAAGCATAGATGGAGAGAATACACGGAGGAGTTGTATAGGGAAGACAAACGAGTCAAAAAAGAACAAATTGACGTAACAGAGTATGAAAAGGAACCGGAGGTCATGGAAGCGGAGGTAGAATGGGCAATCAGACAACTCAAGGACAATAAGGCACCCGGTCAAGATGGGATACCTATAGAACTGATAAAAGCAGGGGATGATGCGATGATAAAAACAATAACAAAATTGTGCAATCAAATATGGGCAACTGGAGAATGGCCGGAGGACTGGAAGAAGTCGATCTTTATACCTATATTCAAGAAAGGAGATGCGAGGGAGTGTGAAAATTATAGGACGATAGCAATGATATCACACACTAGTAAAATATTACTGAAAATAATTCACAAAAGAATGGAAGGCACAATTGAAAGAGAACTTCCGGTGAACCAGGCAGGGTTTAGGAAATCTCGTGGAACTCGAGACCATATAGCCAACATGAGGTGGATAATGGAGAGACAAAGGGAGTATGGACAGGAGGTTCACATCTGTTTCATTGACTATAGCAAGGCATTCGACTGCATTAACCATGATTTAATGTGGAAAACCCTGCTTGAAATGGGAATTCCGAAACACCTGATAATGTTACTAAAGGGTTTATATGAAGACCAGATAGCGGTGATAAGAACAGAATACGGAGACACTGACAATTTCAGAATCAAGAAAGGAGTGAGGCAGGGATGCATCTTGTCTCCATTCCTGTTTAATCTATATGCTGAAAGAATAATGAGAAAGGCAGAACTGGAGGGGGCAATTGAGGGAGTAAAAATTGCTGGAAAGACACTGAATAACCTTAGATACGCGGATGACACAACATTAATGGCAAAAAGAAAAGAGGATCTGGCAGAACTGATAAGAAGGGTCAGGAGAGAAAGTGAAAAAGCTGGTTTATACTTCAACATAAAGAAGACAAAGGTCATGACAACAGCAGATTGGGATAGTTTTGAGATAGACGGAGAGGAAATAGAGGTGGTAGAAAGCTTCACATTCCTAGGATCACTGGTTGGAAAGGAGGGAAAGTGTGATCCAGAAATAAAACGAAGGATTGCTATAGGGAAAGCTGCAATGACCGGACTGGAAAAGATATGGAAAGACAAACATGTGAGCATAGAAACCAAAAAAAGGCTCGTGAGAGCACTAATCTTTCCTACGGTACTGTACGGTTGCGAGACGTGGACAATGACAAAGAACATGGAAAATAAGGTTAACGCTTGTGAAATGTGGATATGGAGGAAGATGCTGAGAATATCTTGGACTGAGAAAAGAACGAACGAATCAATACGAGAGGAGATTGGAGTTGAGAATGAAGAGTCGTTAAAACAAACTGCGACAAGAATGAAGCTAAGGTTCTTTGGACATGTTATGCGATCTGATGGTCTGGAGAAGGAAATGATGCTGGCGTGCGGTGAGGGGAGGAGAAGACTGGGTCGCCCAAGGAGGAGATGGATGGATGAGATACAAGATGTAACTGGCATGAATTTGGCGGAATTGAGAGACTTGTCATCGAATAGGAGACGGTGGAGTGTGTTCACCAGGACGATCGCTAGAGCTCCACGAGCTGACAGCACAAGGTGACAAGGTGACAGTAAATCATAAGAATGATGCATCACTGCCTATAGTTTAGAAGAACAGAATAGCAGCAGCAACTTAAGAGAGCGACTTTGGACACTTTCTTACATACATATAGAGCAGATACACATAGCGCCTCCAAGTAGAGACCTTGAAGGGGGCGCTATATAAATTCTGTTTGATTGATTGATTGACATGCACACAAATAAGTAAATTTTTCCTGAAATTCCTCATTCAACTGATGAACAAATGCCAAGGTGCCAAATGCATTCCATAAATAAACCACAAAGCAAAAACGAAAAACAAGAAAACAGAAGCATTGTTCTCACCGTTCAGAATCATCTTGAAGCCCTTAATCGTATCCTTCAGTGGGACCAGCTTGCCCTCTGAACCCGTGAAGACCTCGGCCACCTGGAAAGGCTGGCTCAAGAACCTCTGGATCTTGCGTGCTCGGGCGACAGTGAGCTTATCATCCTCCGACAACTCATCCATACCAAGGATGGCGATGATGTCCTGAAGAGACTTGTAGTCCTGCAGGATCTTCTGGACGCCACGGGCGATCTCGTAGTGCTCCACGCCGACGATGTTCGGGTCGAGGATACGGGAGGTCGAGTCAAGAGGATCGACAGCAGGGTAGATACCCAGCTCAGCAATACCACGAGACAAGACAGTTGTAGCGTCAAGATGGGCGAAGGTTGTGGCCGGGGCAGGGTCAGTAAGATCATCAGCAGGCACGTAGATGGCCTAAAATGCAAGCGTACAGCTGATTAATCACAAGATCATGGTCACAAGTAATTTCACCTTACCATGTGTCCACCAAAACCGACTCCCAAGACTAATCAATATTTATGTGAATTCAGGATACATAGCCTAAAATATTTTGAAATGTCCTTGAAGATTTAGTTCACGAGTTCCAAACAATAATCTTACAACCAAGAATCGTGCTTTTTCAGTGGTGGGCCCGACAGCATGGAAAGAGCTCCCTCCAGAGCTGCGTTTACTCCCCAGAACTCCCTCTGATACGTTCTCCACTAGACTAAAAACTGGTTCTACACTAGACTAAAAATTGTCTGATTTGGCCATGTTGGAGTCGGGAGCACCTCTGAGTAGCCCCCTTGAAGAGGTGCTATATAATAATCGAATGAATGAATGAATGAAAAGAACAGGTTTATTATTGCGAAAATTGTAATGTATGCACTATGCAGTCACACATAAATGTGAAGTTAAGGCTTGAAATTGCATGTGAATTAGCACACCATTAGCTATTTTCATCAGTATAAAGACCTGAGCAAATAGTTGAGCTTCAGCAAGTCTCGGATGTACAACAATGAAACGCTTGAGCTTTGTCACTAAACGTTATTGAATTTGCAGATCATAATGCTCTGCCATTTGCACTAAGAGTGCAAACAACACCAACATCTGAAAAAGGCTTTGACACTTTGTCACTTGCCTGCACGGACGTGATGGAACCTTTCTTGGTAGTGGTGATTCTTTCCTGCATGGTACCCATGTCAGTTGCAAGGGTTGGCTGGTACCCTACGGCTGATGGAATACGCCCAAGCAGAGCAGACACCTGTTAAGAAAGATGCACAATCTCCGAGCAAACGACACATAATTCAGAAGCAGATTCAGGTTACATATGGGAAATCTAGCAACTGCAGCCATTTTCACAGCAGACTCTAATACAGACAATTAAGTTATAGTCACAAGTTTTTATGTAAAATGTAAACAAATTCCAAATCCTACCTTAAAGAACATCTGAATGCGAATTTTAATTCTCACAAAAATGTAAGAAATATGGCAAGCAAATCACCACTCAAACCACAGCTGCATTTACTAATTTACGCAAGGTGAACTTATTGTTCCCCGCACGCGGACAGCCATACGGCAGCGCCGTGCCTTCTCTGTGGCTGCTCCCATGGCCCGGAATGGGCTCCCTACCAAGCTCCGTCAAATACCGATTGGTCATTTTACCCTGTTTCTTACTGTCCTCAAAACTGCATTATTTGACTGTGGTTGGGCTGGGAGTGCTCCTGAGTAGGCAATCTTGAAGGAGCGCTATATAAAACTACTTTAATAATAATAATAATAATAATAATAATAATAATACATTAAAATAGGAAAGGTCTTTAACTCACTCAAGAGCAATAGGACACACTATTGGGCCACCCCAGAAATGAATCACTTTGGAAATAACTTTCTTTCACCTCTCAATGGTATATGCCTCAAAGGTCTTTAACGGTTGGCCTCACAGACAAAGTCTAATCTTATTAGCAAACAGATTTTTCAATCAGCCAACCAGGTTCTGAATAACTGGGTTAAAACATAATCTAAATAAAAAAAACCTGTTACATTATCAACCTATGCACATCTCTCCCTGATGCTTACCTCTGAACCAGCTTGGGTGAATCTGAAAATGTTGTCGATGAAGAGCAGCACATCCTGTCCCTCCTTATCACGAAAGTACTCGGCAACGGTCAATCCGCTGAGGGCGACGCGAGCACGAGCGCCAGGGGGCTCGTTCATCTGTCCATATACGAGCGACACCTTGGACTTGTCACCCTTCAGGTCGATGACTCCAGACATGATCATCTCGTGGTACAGATCGTTGCCCTCACGCGTTCTTTCTCCGACACCAGCGAACACCGAGTAACCACCGTGAGCCTTGGCTACGTTGTTGATCAGCTCCATGATCAGCACAGTCTTGCCGACACCAGCACCGCCAAAAAGACCTATTCAACAGAAGTCTGTGTGATGCAGTGCAGGGTTTATATAGCACCATTTCTGATATGCTCCTGCAGCACATATGATCAGACAAAATTGAATTATGATCACATGTTGATGGAACTAATGTGGGCTACATGGTCAAGTTATGCATGAAATCAGTAGTTAAACCAGATTACAGAGCGCAATAAACTAGACCAGATTATTTGATAGAAATGCTGGTTTCTGAATGCTAAATAAAATCACGTTAACCCTTAACATAAAACTCAGTGCAATGCAACAACTGTTCCCATGCTAATGCAATAACAAATGGTGCATTTCAAAATTCCAGAGGCATTGTTGGAATAAAGTCAGACTTGATGTAACATTAAACTTGGACTCTGGTACAAAGCACCAACCAGCAAATGGCGACCATACAAGAATCTCAATTGTACACAGTTCAAATTCTCACCAATTTTGCCACCCTTGCAATACGGAGCCAGCATGTCGACGACTTTGATACCAGTCTCCAAGATCTCTTGTTCGACGCTCATCTCAACAAACTCTGGAGCATCAGCATGAATTTCGGCAAAGCTATATCACATTAATTTATCAGCGTTACATGTTGCTAATTAATTAACAATACTATTTAAATTTAAATAATAGAAACAATGTCTTCTGAGATACATGCTCTTATATGCTCAAGGTGACCTACAAGACCTCAGCAGGATGGATTACCGGAAAATACAAGCAATGAAAATTTTATAAAATTACGCAGAAGAATTTCTACAGACAATGCACATAAACATTTAAAACATACAATTATTTTACAATTAATCACTAATGATAATGATAATTAATCACTAATGATAATGCTTGGTATTAACGCTAAAATTATTTACAATGTACAAACATTAAACCAGTTTTTGAAGTCAGCTGTAAAATTCACATACTGCTTAGCATTGACTGGTCCACGTTCGTCAATGGGTTCACCGATTACGTTGATGATACGGCCAAGGGTTTCTGGTCCAACTGGGATCCTAATGGGAGTGCCAGTATCAGTGCAGATCTGGCCACGAACCAATCCCTCAGTTCCATCCATAGCAATGGTACGGCATGTACTCTCACCTACAGATAATTCATAACCATTCCTATGATTGTGTAGCATTATAAATTTACATAATAATAAAACTCCTCAATATAATAATTCTCCCATAAACATCACTTAGTATTGCTACGATTACTCTTTACTCTTCATCGATGCCAAAACATACTTTATTTGCCCAAGTGATTTACATTCCCACAACACTTTTTATTCCACATGTTTCCCCATACTAAACTTCTATCCTTACCTAACAGAGTCTACAGTTAGTCTCAACTTTAATGAAGATTACATTAAATTCAACTTCAATTACGTGGTGGAGTTTTACGTCAATCTTAACTACCAAGGTCAATTATACTAAATGACAAATTATTGCCAGGCTCAGTAGATTTATCTCTCCTTTCTCATACATGTCTATTCAATCACAGATAATTTAATTCCAACTAAACTTTATTTTAAACCACCAGCTCTATGCATTCAAAGTTTCATCTCATTGATCACTTGCATAATTTCCATAAACCTTATCTGAAACTTGTTACCTAAATATATGTCTGTGTGTGTACATTTCGATATGCAAGTAAGTAGTTAAGCCTTAATGTGTCTATCTAAATAGGTAAGTATGTAACTAACTAAGCATTTAATCAAGTATGCAACTATGTATGCAAGGATCCGTGTATAGGTATGCAAGTATTGCTGAATGTCGATCCATGTGTCTGTGCATTCAGATAAGAAGAGTATGTAGATCAGGCTAGAATATAGCATTCAGTTGCCAAGTCTTGCTGAATATTCTGATTTGTGTACCAAGGTGCTGCGCCACTTCCAGGATCAGTCGAGGCTTGCGGTTGGCAACTTCAAGGGCATTGAGAATTGGTGGAAGATCTTCAGGAAACTGAACATCAACAACAGCACCAATGACTGCAATAATCTGTCCTTGGGCTCCCGGTTTTGACTTGGCCTGTGGCATAGCTGCAGACTGCTGACCTACAGTAGACAAAAATTGCCAGTAGACAAAAACTGCAACACTTCTCAATTTCGTTTTTAATATATGAATTACCAATAAAGTTGCTAATTCAGAAATAAAATAATATAATACAGAAATTATTTACCATTGCTGTGTTCAGGTAATCTTTCTAGAATGTTATTTGCCACACATTTAAAACCATGCCGTTCCTACTCCAAGTTTTTCTGTGTCTTAAAAAGACGACAGGGCAAGACATCCAAATAAATGGAATCAAAATCTAGTTAAAAGCTTTGCAGGTCGTATTCCAATGCAGAATTTTGCTAAACGTTTCAGGCATTTAAGAAGCACGACAGTAGACCCTGCCAAGCACTCAAGGTCAGCATCGATGTGCATGACCTACGTAAGGTAATGGACACAGACCACAAAAATCGATGCAAAATACCTATCTATAAGATACCTACCACCGCTGTGAATAGCCGCTATACTACGAAGGCCGACATTTCCAATTCTACCCGGCCTGATGGCCCGAAACGCTGCCCGCAAAACGTTGCACCTCCCAATCGCCGCCATGATGATCAACCAAGGAAATCAGACGACCGAAGTGACGCTACTTTCCTTCACGAGATGTCGCCTCCACCGGAAAACGAACTACGTATTTTACACCATTACGCGCTATGTGACGTATATAGATTTACCTTGGGCGCCGTCACACGATTGACTGTAAATCAACAGAGTGTCCAACGAAAGATAGTCGCGGTATCGTCTTATGCACAAAGGTTCAGTAAATCAGAATGGATAATCAGTTATGGGCAGGTTTCAGGCCAAGAACTCCACATCCAAAGATAAGGCAAACAGATGGTCAGACGGGTAGGTGGAAGAGTTTTTCGGAATAATGTGATGCAGCTCGACATGTGTATCAGGTTTTGGGACCTTTCAGATGCGTTTACGTGTAAATTGTATATAGGCCTATTGATACTGCTTATATTACGTTGCCATTAAGCCATCAGTGATAATTTTTATTTAGTCACCAATAGAAGACTTTGCTGGAAGTCTGTTTAGCGGGTGACTTAGTCTTCGACCAGTCTCACTCAGCCGGCCAGCTTAAACGTCCGTCAATCTAGACAACAGCCCAGCTGACAATTAAGTGACAGTCAGCTGTGCCCGTTGCGCACACATACCCAAACGGTGCCATCATTGCCATGGACTTTGTAGGCCCATGTGCTCAATCAGGGCCCAATGAATGTGACTGTCAGAGATAGCTATTGCTTGGTCAACATATTTGTCAGCTTTTGGAAACTTGTTTGACTTCCAATTCATTTGATGCGTTATCATTTTGAGTTTCGTGGATTTATGCTTGCACCAAAGAATTTTGAGTTCCATGGTTATAATCGTAGGCCCCAAATTGTAAACACTCCAAATTTTTAAAGCGCCATTCGAAAGTTAAGCGCAGGGCACCAGCTTATTCACGAGCGATGCGTGAAGTCGGATTATGACGATATATTGATCATAGAATAATTGTCTAGACGCAATATTCTATTCAGCAGATGTTCTGTGAAATTGTATCAAACAAACTATGTAGTGTAAATGACTGAAACAATATTCCGTCATATTCATTAAGTAGTTTACGTGCGACGTATCTTTAAACATGTAGGGCTAAAAATAATGTCCGAATGAGCGACAGATGAGTGCTGCATGAATTGACAAGCGAGAGATTAAGCGAACTGACAGAGACCTCTCGGGAGTTCGTTTTTTAAGAGTTGACGCAGTGTAGATTAAGGAAAATAACCAATCAGCAGGCTTAACATATTGACATTTTAAAACTTATTTTTAAAAGATTTCATTAAGTTAAAACAGCCCAATCATCGTACATTCTGATCTCATTTAACGCGGCCAGTTATAGCGCAACGAAAAGGCGCAAACGCATACCAGGGAACCAGCATGCGGATGCCATCGGTTTCGGCAGCGGCTAAGGTTTCGTGGACGTAGAAGGCGATTTACATTTTGATAAAAAATAATATCAGTCAAGTGTCAACAATAAATTCAGATCTGAAGAGTTAAAAGAGGCTCACATTTTGTAATTTCAAAAGCACGTCTCTTTTCGTACATCTAGGTTCTTTGTTGTCTGTAAGTCAAAGATGATGCAGACGTTCTGATGCCATGTAGTCTCTGAAGTTTTTATAGCGCTTTATTATCTCAATTCTTTTGATTGTGTACGGTGTTAGTAATCTCGGTGATCAATGCTTCATTTCTAAGGCGAGTACCGTCAACACACCAGCTTAAAAGAGCTGAACTAATTTCCATTGGGAGATTATTTCCATTTGTGTGGGCGTATAATTATATTCAAATAAATTTATTTAATTCATTTGGGACATAATTGCATTTATAGCACTATGTACTCCCGCCTTTCCCACTCAAGAAAAATTGAGTTGCTAGACCGCTGTTTAATAAGTTGACAACCCATATTGTTTATTGTACTTTATTTACCAATATATTTATAATGGTAAAACTATAAACATAAGTTGATATATGTGTTTATTATTTGTCAATTTATGATTTATAATTGATGAAAATGTTGAGGTGGCTCAAGCCTTGATAATTTTTGCACCTAAATCACTCGGGAGGACAGTTTGAGCAGTTTAGTCACCAATGTGGACTTGTGTACGTGCTCACGTTTTACGTGCCTTACTATGTAACGTGAAGTGGTGTTGTGTCCCCCAAAGCTATTAACTCAATGTGCTATACTGTTTATGTGCCATACAAGAACTGCACTGTAGTGCTAAATATTGACCAGCATTATATGTTAAGGTAGCGTGGTTTACACTGCGTATGTTAAGGCATGTCCTCGACAGCTTCACTTGAATAAGTCCACAAAGTAAACTAGGTACTGTTGGTATGACGAATTAATGGTCTTGAGTTACAATATTCTATGATTGTTACTTTAAGAGGTTGTTGAAAATGTCGAAAACAACAGAGTATGGTAATCCATTACAAAAGTTCAAGCTGGTCTTCTTGGGAGAACAAAGTGGTAAGTCAAGCTTGGTTATTATAATTAATTGATGCAACTGCTAAATAAGTTCGTGAATTAATTTATATTTATGAATTTTTTTTGTAAAATATCAGTAAACTACAATAGAGAAAGCTTTTAATTATTATCACTATTCTGGACCTAACTGAAAGTATGACTACAGAGTTTTGATCATGATCCAAATATACGGTTTTACATAAAAAGTCTGCTTTTTGATCTTGACGGTTAAACTGCTGTAGTTCAATTTATATGGCACCACTCAAATAATCTGAGGCACTCTCTTCACTAACTTAAATGGTATTACAAATCACAGAGAACAGAAATATTATCAGTAAGCAAAGCAATGTGCAAAAGCTCTGAGGCGTAGCGACCACCTCCGACCGGAGGGGGCCCACAAGGAAGGGGTCCCTAAAAGTGGCAAAAAATAACCGTCAAACGGCGTGAAGTCATTATGATACTGTTTTGTTACGTCACATAATGCTATTAGCTACGTCATCAATTGTCTGTCAGTCATTCAAATTTTAGTTGGACCCATTCAAAGAATGTGTCTATCCGTTCATAATGGCGGTCGGGCCGGACGTATATTCAGAGGGGGCCACGTTCTTTGTTGCTACGGCTCTGCAAAAGCTAGAAGAGTCAACAATGGCATTCCTTTGCAAACATTTGGAGCCCGACCAATGGATTCCCATACAAAGTTGACAGCATAATGTTCAGAGTTTCTTAAAATATTTTACTAAAGAAATATTAATGATTGCCTTGTTTGGACCTAACCAGTTATAGGACAATGGAAAATATTAATGGACTGTGGAAAATTTTTACTGCAGTTCTTTTATCGTTTGAATGTTTGCTTGTCGGTTTGTTTCAGTTGGTAAAACATCTCTAATCACGAGATTTATGTATGATAGTTTTGACAACTCGTACCAGGTTAGTTTGAATTTGATTCTGTGTTATGGGTTTCAGCTGTTGAGTGTATTGCTGCAGTTTTCAATTTGAAATTTTATGTTTCAGTATGTTGGTTGGAACAGTTTTAAGATTTTTTACCTGTAGGTGTAGATTTAAAAACTAATACTGATTGGTATCCTCTTTGCTGCATAGTATGCTAGCTGGTTATCAGCATATGACTTTAAACAGTGCACACTCATACATTTAACAGTTGAGTATGTCTTAAACGTACATTCTGTATGTATGGGGGGGGGGGTGCTTTACACTCTTATGCAGTGGTTAGCGTGCTGGACTGGAGGTCAGGGTTCAAATCCCCGCCAGGGCAGAAATTTGGTTCGATATTTCTGCTTTGCATGTGCCCCCTAGCCGACTCAGCTGTAACGAATACACTGACCGTTCACTGTCGGTGGGAAGATGAGACGGCAAGGGAGAGGACTGGCCACCCGCCTTCATATGCTGAGGCTAAGAAATGAAGTCGCTAACACGTCATACCCATGGCTGCCTCAGGGCTAGCAAAAAGAGACTGAGCAATCTTCATCTGTATGTATGTATGTGTGTATATGGATACTTGTACAGCGCATTAGAACCTCACAAAATCGCTAATGTACTTGTGAACCATTTCTTGGATCATGTATTCTCGTGTACTTTCATAATCAACAGTTCTTTTAACCTGGATCATTTGCTTATACAGACCTGAATCACCTGTAGTATATATTATTCAGTATTCACCTGGATTATATATTCTGTGTACACGTTTTCTGCCTAACTTGTTGATGAATGTCACCAAAAGGGACTGGCACATATTGACAGTTATGCTGCCGACATCATGTTTTCAGAGGTGACAGTTTGCTGTATTGTAACTAGGAAGTCACATGGACCACAGATAATATGAGCCAAAGTACACAATTAGATCAGTCTGTTGTAATATTGCATTGTCATACCAATGTAATTTGGGATTTTATTTTGGTTTTGACAATGTCTGTTAAAATCAGATGGAAAAAACAACTAGCACTCATTTTTTCACTTTTTTGTCTTCTTTTGCAGGCAACGATTGGAATTGACTTTCTTTCAAAGACTATGTATCTGGAAGATAGGACAGTAAGTTGACTTGAATTGCTTTTTTGTCGTCACTTAATATGCTTTATATTAATTGGCCAAACTGAAATGAAGCAAAACAGACAAGAGCATATAATAATTTGAATCTTACTGAACCTTTTTTGTCTCTGACGTGCTAAGTATTGATATTTCTAATGAGTAGAATTGCATTTCGATACTTTAATCCAGTGTTTAATCTAGACGCCTTTGGGGGGGGGAATGTCCCCCCAGAATTTATGTTTCCCCCCAGAGGCCAACAATATTACAATGTAGAGACCTTTAGGGGAGGAAAATTCCCCCCCAGGATACATGTGGATACATGTCCCCCCCCAGAGAGATGATTTCCTTAAAAAAAGGTCATAAACTTTTTTTGAAGATGAAATAAGGAAAAGTCTGAAACTTTTTCAAGATGGATGAAATTACAGAAAAAAATCTTGTGTAAAATCCTTGGTCCCCCCAGAAACCTAGTTTCCCCTCCCAGAAGAGGGGGACTAGATTAAACACTGCTTTAATCTAATCTGATGACTTCTGTGGTGCCGTTATTATAATGCCCAAGACATCAGTCAATGGTCGCTTCGAGTGAAGTCGTAATAAAAAATCATAATCCGTTTTGTGAGCAATTCTAGGATATTATTTTCACTTCTGATCTAATCTGGTCTAAGCCAGTGTTTAATCTAGACGCCTTTGGGGGGAATGTCCCCTCCCCCAGATTGATGTTTCCCCCAGAGGCCAGCAATATTACAATGTAGAGACCTTTAGGGGAGGAAAATTCCCCCCCCCCCAAGATACATGTGGATACAATGGTTTTCCCTCCCCAGAGAGATGATTTCATAAAAAAGGTCAACTTTTTTTAGAGTCATTGCTGTAGAAAAAGCTAAAAAGTGGGACGAAAGACTAAAAAAAAGGCGTCAACTTTTTTTGAAGATGAAAGTAGGAAAAGTCTGATAGATGAAATTACAGACAAAAATCTGGTGTAAATTCGTTGGTCCCCCCCCCCCAGAAACCTAGTTTCCCTTCCCAGAAGAGGGGGACTAGATTAAACACTGGTCTAATCGCTGTAATATACGTAATCAGAAGATGTCACGAGCATTCATCACAAGCAACTACAAGGCAGTCTGGGGTCATTTGTGTTTCAGCTGGATGTTCTGTAGAAGTCTAACGTGATGACATCGGACTGTATGGTTTGTGTTTTCAGATACGGCTCCAGCTGTGGGATACAGCCGGACAAGAAAGATTCCGTAGCTTAATTCCTTCTTACATCCGGGATTCATCTGTTGCTATTGTTGTCTTCGACATAACCAGTAAGATGACTAAACATTCACATGATGTTATGTGTTACAAAAACCTTGTAAAGTAATACTGTTTGGAGCAGAGCAAGGAATAGCATTTCTGAATAATTATTCAGTTGCTTTACATGTTTGTGTTTGGCTTAACACCAACTTAAATTTACCCTTCACTAGGGCATAACCAATTTTTCGGCACTATTTGCTTCAGCAAATACTGTACACGCAAATAGTTGCTTGTCTGCGTCACATGCCGGAATTTGTAGGCTCATAATATTAGCTTTGAGCTTCAGCTAGCATTTCATTTTGAAGAAGAAAAGTACAAAAAACACCAACACCTAAAGTCCACAACCGATGTCAAGTCCTTTTCATTGATTATTTATTTCTAAAATTCAAAATGTATTAAATAGTCAGTTATTACAAGTGCAAAAATTTTTTCTAAAATTTTTTATTACATGAAAGTGTGAAGCTTCGCATATGGAACAAATGGCACTCGGTTTGTACCCGGATCCGGCAAATAGTACATCCAAATACTCGGATTCGGTACTCGGTTGAAAATGTCTACCCGGTTACGCCGTACCCTTCACCTCTGTTCCATGAGCGCTTGAAAGTGATTTTGTTTGATCTGGTGTTCTATCATTAGGTTAGAATCGCGTCTGATGAGTCTATTTGGAAGAGGTGCTATATAAATTTGTGATTACAATTAATACTTCATGTGGAAGCAAACTTGACTAAGAGTAAAATTATTACATGGATATCTCTGTCTTGTTGCGTATCATGTATTGTTTTGGTTTTCAGCTATGTAGTTTTACTCATTATGTGACGTTTTGCTGCTGTATCTAGATGCCACATCATTCCAGCAAACGTCAAAGTGGATTGATGATGTCAGAACCGAAAGAGGAAGTGATGTCATCATTGTCCTTGTCGGCAATAAGACCGACCTTTCAGACAAAAGGTGCTTCGTCTTCTTTCATTCGTGTAATCAGTCAGTCAGTTTCAATCAATCATAGTGACAATCAGTGAATCGTAAATCAGTTATTCTGAAATTTCACCAGTCGGACAAGGAGTTGTTAGCTTGCAGGGGTGTCTACACCATGGAAACCTTGGAGCAAATGCTCCATCCAAGAAATAGGGGGGAAAGATCTGTCAGTGTATGTGCCGTCATTAATGGGGATAGGAGGGGAGAGGAGGGAGGGGAGGGGAAGTTGCTCCAATGACTTCGGGGGATAGACGCCTCTGTCAGCATGCACACTTTGTTGTTTGTCACCTTTTCTTTCTCAGCTTGCTTACTGAACATAGCCTCATTCTCTGGTTTGCTGCCCTATTAGACTTCGACTGTGCTTCTGACACAGATTTTATTATCGGCTATGATTTCACTTGAGAGAAGAAGAGCAGTCCCTTAAGCTAGCGGTTTGAAGTGTTAGCGACTATATTTTCTTAGCTTTGGCGTAATAGGGCAGGTGACCAGTCTTCTCTCTACGTCTGATCTTCCCACCGACAGTGTACAGTCAGTGTACTCATTATAGCTGAGTTTGCTACGGGGCACAGGTGTGGCAGAAATGAACCAAATTTCTGCCCCGATGGGGATTTGAACCCCTGACCTGTTGATTTACAGTCCAGCGCGTTATTTCTGCCCCACTTGCACCCCCTAGCGAACTCAGCTATAATGAGTACACTATCCAACGCCCCATCAAATGATGCAATGTGTATTGTGATAACAGTGCTGCAAAGTCTTCAGTTTAGATTAGATTAGAAGCCTTGACCTTGGTACCCTTGACCTTGTACCAATATAAAGGGAAACTGATTTAAAATAGTGCTTTAGACTTCTTCTCGTATGCAAACTGTGTGTTTCTTTTGCCAGTTTTTTGCACTAAGTAAACACAATCTGCAGAGTATGCTTTCAGATGTTCGTGATTTGGTTGTCATTGGTGTGTATTGTATTTGTGAGAAGGCAAGTGTCATTCGAAGAAGGGGAAAGAAGAGCCAAAGAACTAAACGTGATGTTTGTGGAAACGAGTGCCAAGGCTGGATACAACATCAAGCAGGTCGGCACTGTTTCTTGAGTACAAATCCTACTGCATGTATTCAATCAATCAATCAATCAATCAATCAATCAATCAATATTCGTTTATTGAAATAAGACAGGCTAACACAGACACAACCTGGATTACAAACAAGTCATTGTCTGGTTTGTCTGGCAGTATTATGTTTAAGCGGTTAGAGTAGTTATTGATTATTTAGCATTATTATCATCATCATTTTTATTATTCTCTTTCTTATTATTGATAATTATTATTATTATTATTATTATTGTTATTATTATTATTATTATGTACTTATTAGTATTATTATCATTATTACTATTATTACGGTTATTATTTTGTTATATTATTATTATTATTATTACTATTATTATTATTATGCACTTATTATGTGCCACTATCTAAATACCAAGCTTCATTCAATGGTGCTGAGCAGTTGTGAGTGAAGGGCTTGCTCATGGTGAGGCTAAAACTGGTACTCTTTGTGGTACAAGGCGAGTCTTTGACCAACAGTCTACCATGTCCCACAAATTTATTATTGATACTAATTAACTTGTTGTAATTTTAACTCAGATTAAATTACACCTGTTGAGATCTCTTAGACCAGAGTTTCCCAAACTGTGGGTCGCGAAACTCTGACAAGTGGGTCGCCAAATTTTTTCGATAAACATTTATTTTTTGCAGCAACAACATTTGACTATGATTGGGCTATAACTAGCTGGATTGCAATAAATTGTAAACTGTTTTTACATAAATTTCCTTTTAATGCTTTAAGTTTCTAAGCGCTGTACGTAAATCCACATATTTCGATACCAATTTACGAAGCAAATTTTTGTACATTAATGCTGAATGTGGGGCGTGGTGGCTCAGTGGTAAGTTCGGTGCCTTGTGACCGCAGGGTTGCAGGTTCGAATCCCACTCTAGCCGCTGCGTACGGACCTTGGGCAAGTCCTTCACTCGCAATTGCTCGTGGCGCTTCGGCGTGAAAATTCCGGCACAGTATCAAATGCTGTAGTCGGGAGCGTCTCTGAGTAGTAGTTGACTTCGAGAGGCGCTATAGAAATATCCGGAATAAATAAATAAATTTTACACAGTGGGTATCGAGACTGCCAAGATATTCACAAGTGGGTCGCGACCCAGAAAAGTTTGGGAACCGCTGTCTTAGACAACCATGTTTCCGTGTCTTTATGAAGTTCTTAAAAGGTTGTGTCTAAATGGCAACACACAACATGAGGCACAGTAGCCTATTGGTTAGAGCACTTGGCCTCTAGCGTGGAGAGTAAGGGTTCGAGCCTCCACCCAGGCGGTCACTGTGTAGGGACCTTCAATTAGCCATTCACTCACAATTGATCAGTGCCATCGATGTTCAGTCGTATGGTCATGTGTGCTTTAAACTTTGAATGGACGGCAGTGCATTTGAATGTACGTTTATTGTAAATACATTCATCCTGTAAATTCTGTGGTCGGTATACGGTTGGTAGTTTTTAGAACGCTGGTTTATAATTTAACAACGTTGAACAGACTGAAATATGAACAGACTGAGTTGAAGGCAATTTCAGAGAGAGAGAGAGAGAGAGAGAGAGAGAGAGAGAGAGAGAGAGAGAGAGAGAGAGAGAGAGAGAGAGAGAGAGAGAGAGAGAGAGAGAGAGAGAGAGAGAGAGAGAGAGAGAGAGAGAGAGAGAGAGAGAGGTATGTCCAGAGCAAGAGAGAGATGGAACAAGAGAGAGGGAGCAGCAGAGAGGGAGAGAGAGAGACAGACAGAGAGAGACAGAGAGAGAGACAGACAGACGGACAGAGAGAGAGAGAGAGAGGTTTAACCGGTAAATATAATTGTATTGTTAGAGGCATATAAGAAATGAAATTTTCCTTACCTTGCAAAATTGTTGATTATTTTGTTGAATTCTGTTTTATTGACTGGTCATATCACTCTTGCAGATGTTCAGACGTATTGCAGCTGCTCTACCTGGAATGGAAACTAAAGATCGTTCTGACGTTGGAGAAGGTATCTTTTCAACTTTTTGTCAAATAAATTCCTTTTTTATGCAATTCTCTGGGTTTCTGTTCTATTAGCCAGTGCTACTCAAACTGTGGTCCAGGGCCCCGTACCGGTCCGCGAGTGATTGGTTAGTGGTCCGTGGATGATAGCCAGAATCATAATTTTGATTGTATTCAAATAAAATGTTAAGCTGTATACAATGTAAAACATGCGAAGTGAGAACTCGACACTGTTCATACGTCATGAATAGTGTTAAACATGTGCAGTAACTAAAGTACAACATTATGAAATCTGAATTTTAATGTAACATGTCATTTTATTTTATTTATTCCGGATATTTCTATAGCGCCTCTCGAAGTCAACTACACTACTCAGACTACAGCATTTGATACTGTGCCGGAATTTTCACGCCGAAGCGCCACGAGCAATTGCAAGTGAAGGACTTGCCCAAGGTCCGTACGCAGCGGCTAGAGTGGGATTCGAACCTGCAACCCTCCGGTCACAAGGCGCCGAACTTACCACTGAGCCACCACGCCCCACATATATGTATGCTGGTGTTGAAATGCTGGCTGTGGTGAGGCTTTGCAAAGCAATTACTGGTCCAGAAAGTTTGACAAGCACTGCTGTAAACCAATCATTCATTTGCCGTTCTCGAGTGCTCTGTAGTAGCACTCTGTTCAAAGTACTTGTTGAAATGGATCGCTCTAAGTTTTTTGGTTCTTTGAACATGATGGAACATTGATCAAAATAGATCTCTTGAAGTTATTTGTTTCTTTGAAGATTGAAAATTTCTGCATTGCTATCGATAGTTTATCTTTATTTATCATTTCCTGTTGTTTAATCCTTGATGTTTGCTGTCTGCAGTGATTGAACTAAAGCCGATCGAAGCGACGCCAACTTACCGGCCGCCAGAGGGCAGCTGCTCGGCTTGCTGAGTTGGCGATTTGATGTTAATGTTCAACTTATCAACATCATGTCTGTCTGAGTTCTGTTCTAAAGAGATGTGGTTGTGTTGTCGATGTCGTTATCGTGAAAGGCATTCGTGTAAAAAATCAACTGTAAAGTTTCTTCTAGAGACGTTGTTTATCTTGCACCGTTGTTGTTGCGCTTCTATCTTTTTTGTGAATCACACTTGCAACAACTGTTGATAAAGAGCTCCTGGGGTATCGTGTTTTTTCTGCGAAGAAGTTTAGGTGAGTCATGTTTGTCTAAGTGTTGCTGTTAGGCCCCCTTCTTTAGTAAATGGCTCTGCTTTTTTTCTTTTGTGCTTGCTGCAAAGATGGGCTACTTTTGGGCTGTTTTTATGTCTGTGTTTGCCATCTTACTGGCTTGTTGTTTTGAACAACATTTTCTATTTGATGCTAGTTAGCGATGTTAAAATTGTGATGTTGGAAAGCATGTTATTTTGTAAAATGAGCATATTTAACAAATACATTTACTGTAAGCGTGTTTCACATGCAGATAACATTTTCAGATGAGCAGGTTTTACAGGTAAAATTACGTTACAGCGAGGCAAATTTCACATGTGTTGCAAATTTAATTGCTGAGTCATTGTGTTTGGTCGAGATCATGTTGCAGAATGCATAATTTGGTTATATTTGAAAGTTTTAAGCTCTTGGTCATCAGTTGCCATTATAACTTGTTCTCAGTTCACTGAAATTCAAAGAGCTCTAGGCAATTCAGAAACAGCTATAGCAGGTAAAAAATAGTTTAACCTTGGTTACATATTCATTTTGTCTAGTTTAATCCTTTATTGACTAGGAGGCACTAACAACTACTGGGAAAACAATACGGTTTTTGTTTACCGGTAAGTGCTAACTAATTTGGGGAATGGTCACTGAGTGCAAGTTTGATTGGAAGATCAAGTTATGAATATTCATTGTGTAAAAATGACTGAAGATCGCTTTAAACTTTTGAATTTCGTTAGTAGTGAATTTCAGGTCATTTTATTCTACGGTGGGTTTCTTGATGTCTGTAAAGAAACTGGTGATTTGGAAGACTTTTAGACTTGACCCGGAACATGACAGCAGATAACTTAAACAGTGTTTATTTTGCTAAGAGATGTCTCACAGGCCTATAATTATATAGGGGACTTTGTGCAGTGACAAGAATGGTATCATATCTGTGTGTTTCATACGTCTTTAAACCTGGTGTCAGTGTTTGCATCTGCTCACTTAGTGGTTTATTTGCTCTCCAATTTTTGCAAATGTGTACCCTACCCATATCTTGCAAATTTGTAACTGATACTCCCTATTCACTATCCAGATGAACATGAAATGCATTAAATACAATGCATGACATCAATTATTGTAGCCAGAAACACCTTTAGGTGACGTGTCTCCAATTTTAGATAGCGAATCTTGTAGTGATGAATCTCAAATCAGAGGTGCCTGTCTCAGTTCCAACAGTCTTCGGCTGAATGCAACCACTGTGCTTACCGAGTCTCCCATTATCACTGCTAATGTATGTGTATATGGGTTTCATTGTCATGTCGTTTATGATGTTGCTGACTGGTTTAACCATCGTAGACCTTCCTTTGAGGCAGCTGTAAGAACTGACACTAGGTGAGTATAAAAACGTCCAAAGCATAGAGATAATACCATTTCATGGAGTCCCCGTTGGATTGTTAATTGTGTTGTACCTCATGAAGCTAGTCTTACTTCTACTTACTTACACTAGATTATGTTTGTAGTCTTGTTGGTGAGGCCATTTTAGTTTTCTTGTTTCTGTAGCGGTCAATTGTGATAGTAGCTTGCTGCTTGCCGAATGTGAACTGCTTTTTGAGAATTAGGATTTTTCTGGTCTGTAACTCTGGAAAGTTCTCCTTTGGAAGCTGAGCACCTCTCATGTAACAAGATTTTAGTGGAAAAGTTTTTCTTTAATTATGTAATCATTTACATAAATGGCTGACGAGACATCGTGAAAGGGTTAGCACTGTGTGACTCGTACAGTGTATGACATTGCATTATGTA
Organism: Allolobophora icterica; assembly: GCA_963556255.1. Lineage (NCBI taxonomy): Eukaryota > Metazoa > Annelida > Clitellata > Crassiclitellata > Lumbricidae > Allolobophora > Allolobophora icterica. The sequence continues at coordinate 13,208,490 of OY744617.1, forward strand.
ATGGTTGTCTTGTTTATTGAGCAACTCAGTCTGTTTTAGGACTGAGTGCAATAGAACTGTGCCAGTTTTCTTGTGTGCTGAGATTTGTAGAAATCTTATTGCAATCATGACTCGTATACCATAGTTTTTCTGTTCTTTACAAAGCCACATTTTGTGTTACTGTGTCGAAAGCAAATGGTAGTTTTTGAGACCATGGGCAGCATAGGCAAACTTTGTGTCATTAGCATGATGGAAATATGCGCTTAACTATGTTGTGTGAGTTCGGGGAATTAGCAAATAGTAGATAGAAATAGAAGCTACAAATCGTAAAGCTTGCATGATTTCTGCACAGGGAAAAGCCAGGAGAAACAATGTTTTGGTTTTTGTCTGATACATCAATGTGTAGGTTTTCCCAGTTAACATGTGTCCATCATGAAATGTCTGAACAAGCCTGGATTCATATTGTCATTAGCTGTAAGCGTAAAGTGTCTTTTGTATAATGTATACGTATGTATGGGTGTTTTCGAAATTCGCTTAGGTCGGTGTTGTCGAAAAGCTCTTGTAAACACTGATGTAAACTATCTGATGTGTGTGGCTGATTTTTTGCTGCACCAGCTTGACTTCGTTTTTCATTTGCTGATTTGTAAGGCAAAAAGTGACATTGTGATGAAGCATGTGTTTCGTGAAATATGTGTTTGGTGCTTGAAATTGTTTGAACATCTGAATTGGGGCCACTCCAAAGGCTGTATTGTGGAAATATTTTCAATTTTTATATTGAATTAAATAACACTGTGATGTAGCAACAACTCTGCTGATTTTGGCTGTAAAATTAATGGTGGCAGACTTGAGGAAACGCCATGTAGTTTGGTTCTGGGGTTTTAAGGATTTTTCTGCTACAGAAAATTACCATTCTAGCTACTGACAGTTTTGTGTTAAACTAGACCATCGTCAATACAGTGCACTCTCGAACTATTGTGGATCCTGTCTGTGCTGCGTAGAAGTTTACATAACCAAGTGGCTCAGTCAACAGATGAAAGACATGGTTTGGAAGTGCTTGGAGATCCTGGAACCCGCTGCCATCAATGCGCTGTGTGTTTTATGTGCTTTCTGTGAACAGAACCTCAAGTGCATTTAGTACTTGGGCTTGACGGTTAACTATTGTCTTTGATGTGCGTGTTTTATTACACGATGTGCTCACAAAATTGTCGCCGGTTCCACTTATGTGTTTAGACATTCCCGTTCGTTTAGTCCCTAAATCGTTAAAATTCTGACCAACCGAATCTCAGATTTAAGACTCAGCTTTTATTTATTCGTTATATGCTCGGTATTTTCTAACGGATTAATTATCTACATTAAGTTAATACTGGATTTTTTGTGGTGGGGAGTACTTAGAAGTTGGAGAAATTTGGTCTGTTTGAATAGCTCTGATGTGGGAGGTAGTTTCGTGATATGAAATATTGGTGCATGGTTTGTTCTTTTTTGATTTTGTGGTAATGCTGTACATTGTGTAATATTGTATTTTATTATTGGTTGTTTGTGCTTTATGGTGTGGTTGGGTTTGTCTAAAATAGTAATAAAATCGTGTGGCTAATTGCTGAAATTATAAGTACTGTATGGGAAGTTTAAAGATAGATAATTGGCTAAGGCGTGTTCAGATTTTGACTCGTGGAATAGGTGTTGATGAACAAAGGCAAATAATGCATTGTCAGTTTTTGACACATTGTAATCACCAGCTAGGTGAACAGGCGTATTTAAAACCTGGAATTGATTATGATCTATCAACTTCAATTATGTGTCATCTAATTTGTGGGAACTTGATCAGTTCCAGCATGGGAAGAAGTCTGCTATCTGACTCAAGTTGGTGTTAACAAGCTGTGCTATAATAGCTGTATGTTTCAATTTTAAATGCAGTCATCAACAATGGGCATACCCCTCCCCCTTCCGCATTTTGGTGACCACAGCAACATAACTAGGACTTGTCATTGTGGGGGGGGGGCTTAAGCCCTTGAGCATGGGAACTTGAATACAGTGTTCATACGAATTTGTAGCCGTACACATACAACGGCTTAATTTATTTGGGGGCTTCAGCCTCGTTTGGGGAGTAAGTCCCCAAGCCCAATGCTAGTTACGTCCCTGGGTGACCATTCCCCTCAGCGAACGTCTTAAATGGACGAAGTGCATATGCTTGTACTGCCGTTGATACCCAGTGATGGCCTATGGCCTATGACCTATGACCTCCTGACTTGGCATCTGAAGTGGCAAAGATGAAAGTGGTCTTTAAGATGCAGCCTTTACATTCCTAGCTGGACCTGTAACCACATATAATGTTTTGTATGGATTATTAAGTGTATATAATATATATATGTATGTATAATATATACACTCCGTTCATATGGTGTATATAAAGAACATTATTTCTGAATAGGATAGAAATGGTACTTAAGTATGCAATCATATTATTATATAATATATACATATATATATTTAACATATCCTCTAATTATATATGTACTGGTAGAGTGGTGACCAGGTAGTCTTTCTATCCTGTGTTCAGAGTTCAGTTCCTGCTGTTTGAAACTGGCAGCTCATTTCAAGTCATGAGGTTCCACTACCCAATCACTCGCATTGAGTTATCTGCAAATATTGCATAGTGGAAGTTTAGGATGAATTCTTTAGCTATTGTTTGGATGTTAAATAAAGGTTTCACAGGTGTTCGTGTGAACTGTGCCTCAGATTAGGTTGAAGTGGATAATGCAACCAGTGATGCATCTAAGCATATCTTCAGAAATTTATCTCTTCTTAGGCCGGTTGGAATAAATTAGCGTAATCTTTGGGTTTAAGCGGTTTTAACTGAAGCTTCCTGTATTGCTATCAAGGTGTTGTTGATCACGAATTTACGTAATAAATTGGTTTCTTGTGATGCTTCTTTCTTGGTGACGATGTTGAAGGTTATCCACATCTGGAGTAAAGAAGAAGAGCAGTCCCTTAAGCTGGCCCTGAAAGGCAGCAGTGAGTATGAAGTGTTAGCGACTTCATTTTCTTAGCCTCGGCATATGAGGGCGGATGGCCAGTCGTCTGATCTTCCCACCAACAGTGTACAGTCGTTGTACTCATTATAGCTGAATTGGTGGGGGGCAGGTGGAGTAGAAATCTGGAAACAAATATCTGCCCTGGCAGGGAATTAAACCCCAACTTTTGCACATAGGCGTAATTTGTGGGAGGTACGAGGGGTACCCGTACCCCCCACTTTTTGGACTGGGGGGTACCATACCCCACTTTTTAAACAATGCCAATGAATGTTTTATTATTGTGCCTTCCCAAAGATGGTCTCCATGCGAGAAGTGAAAGTGGAGAAGAAATTAGTACCCCCCACTTTTTAGACCAAAGTTATGCCCCAGCTATAACAGTCCAGCGCGCTAACTGCTATACTATCGCATGCCCCGAATGTACAGCTAATCTGTGGCGCTTGTCTTCATTTTGTTTGGTGATTCTCTCTAGGTCAAAGGGATTGGCCTAATAATACGTTGAACTTGTACACTTTGGAAATAAATTCCTGTTTATTGACAAGCTCACTGACAAACCGCAGTAAGTTACATTGAAACTTGACGTTACAATAATTATTATCAAGATCTTGTTGAACATACGTCTTGGCAGCCTGTTAGACGCACGCTCATTTCACTGCTGCCCCTAGGGAGTGGCAGGCTGAGTCGACGTAGAGGGGCTTGCAGGTATCGAACTGCGTCTTTCAAGATCTTATATTCTTCATGCAAGAGTATTACCATTCGTCTATCCCTCTCCCCTTGTCTGCATTTTTACTACTGCGTCGGAAGCTTTACAGTCTGTAAACATAAGTGACTGGCTTTAATTTGACTGGGCTTATTGGAAACTAAGGCGTGGTTGCACGAACCATAGGGGAGTCTGCCTGACTCCCAACCTAGATTTTATGAAGCTCCCTCTATGCATCTAAGCTCCCTCTATCTTTGTTCTGCTCAGTCGCTTGTGTCATTTTGTTCTCAAGACATCATTTTCAGCTGGCCTTTCAACACACTTTTTAAGTCACTGATCCACCGCAGGCTGCCTTTCTGTCTCTTTGATCTCTGCGTCTCTGATCTCCTTTGAATATTGATCTGAATGTGGCTCAGATTTGGCGCGCCATCGACTGATGCTTTGGGCATTAAACGCCGGTACGAGATAATTGACTAATTAGTTTTGTGATTATCTAAATGCGCTTGATGGACTGGACAGCGGCAATGCTCGACATGTAGTTGTATAGTGTATACTGTCAACATCTGTAATTTCTGGAACCCGGATCTAACTTAGGTGGACAACTTACAATCTAGAATCGGTTTCAGCTGGGATATAATTGACCAATGGCATTCTCCTTTCGAGTATCGGAGACCTATTTTGACGACGACGCTTTGCGGGTCCGTTCCTTCTTCGGCTGTCGTCCTCCAAGATACATGGGGCCTGAAATACTGTGATTATCGATCAATCGGCTACCACCATACTGTCCAACCCGCGGCCCTCGGGCTGATTTTAAATGGCCCGCCAAAGCTGAATACTAACCGAAAATATGAAATTGCAGGCAAAATTCGAAGACAAATATCTCACCAAAAACCTGCTTGAACTTTTATTGATATACTTTTTGCGCTGAACTACTATAACGCATGCCATAGGTCTACATACATGCTATTATTCACTGATTATTACATAATTATTGCCATAATAAGTTTTAATAAAGTTAGTAATTTTCAATAAATTTTAGTCGTTGCTTTTGAGTTTACTGGTGCGGCCCTCGGCGTCAAGAATAATTGTTTCGGTGGCCCGCAGTGTCAAAAAGGTTGGACAGCACTGGGCTACGTACTCCACATCCCTAGACTATGACGTTTCTGTTCAACCACGGCGTCTTCTCCACTCGCTTGAAGCTTACTCGTTGACTACCGACGCGGATATCCGACGGTATACTCTTCTTTGAAGCTCTTGCGATATATAACCGAAGAAGCGAAACCTGCGTCTTCGGACCATGGTAGAGACTGCAGTGACCATTCAATTTCATATATGACGATGTCGATACAGTTTAATTAATACAAAGTAGAACACAGTACATTGAACTGTACTTGATATTGCCTTCCTTCCAAAGCTCAGAATTGCACGTATACGACGAAGCATCGATGCGCTGAGCAACTGTGCGCAAAGGACTTGCTTACGGTCGTTATATATACAGTGACCGCTTCCAGTGGATACTCGAAATATACTACACTATTCACGTTACAGGCCGAGATTTCTAACCTGCTTGTTAGCTTGCTCGTTAACATGTCCCTTAACCTAAACACAGTGTACTATAGCAGTGGTTCTCAACCTTTTGAGACTCAAGGACCACTTATAAATTTTGTGTCTCGGTCGCGGACCACCACTAAAAATTTTGGCAAAAGAAATTAATACAAAAGAAAAGTGTTGCCATAAATCCGGGTATCATTAGTTTCATGCTCCCATCTAGCCGATTCTAGCGATTGAAATAAAACAAAAATTAAAAAAATTGACAAAATATGTCTGTTTGCATGTTTTTAATTGTAAAAAATATAAATTGAAGGCCTTGCTCGCGGACCACCAGGCAGATGGCTGCGGACCACCAGTGGTCCGCGGACCACAGGTTGAGAACCACTGTACTATAGCAAGTGAACTTATTCCATTCTTATACAACACCATGCAGCTTTTAAAACGAGCGCCAGTCGATGTCGCTTTATATACGCAATTCAATCAATCAGTCTAAACTTGATATAGCGTCCCTTCAATATACCTACTCAGAGGCGTACTCAATTAGGCGTTAAAGATTTGCTCATGGTCCCTACACATACAACAGCTGTCCCAGGGTCTCGAACCCGCACGCTTTGTAATACAAGTAGAAAGCTCAACCACTCAGCTCACCTCTACCTTCTTATCTTCGATCGAATGCAAACCCGATTTCCTCATTTATCAGCCGGAGAAACTCGCATCTAACTGGATCGGATTCAATCTCAGTTGAGATGCATTTCCCCAGTGACATTCCCTTCCTGCCCGGAGGTATAATACGTTTCCAGCCACAGTGACCCCCAACTCCCCAGCAGATTAGATAGGTTCGCGCTACTTACTGTCCTAGAGGAGTCTGAATTATCCCAAATATCCAAACCGCCTTATTCCATCTTAGAGCCCTGAGGCAATCACGACCCGTTAACTGACGGTATGACCACCTCTAATGCCGTTGCTCTTGTTTCAGTCAAGACTCGTTTATAATTCTAATTCTGTTCTTAATCACCTCTTCTCGTAATATCAAAAGATTGCAACGGGTGCAGAAATTGATCTGGTAGGAAACTCTTATCTGCTCGTCTTCTGTCACATCTCCATTGGCTCCATACCTCAAGGCGTATCGAGTTTAAAATGGCTAGTACTATCTATCAACGCCTTCATATATAAGCTCTTATGTATGTATGTATGTATGTCTTATCTTATCTTATCTTATATAATTTTTTATAAAGCGCCTCTCACAGCATAGACTATTCAGAGGCGCTCCCAGCGTGTCAGCCCCGAGGGAAAAGAAAGGTCTTTAGGCAGCGGAGAGAAGAAGGCGAGATCCCAAGCAAAATCTTGCTACGAAGAGAGGGGGGCAGTTCATTCCAAAGGGAAGGGCCAAGGATGGCAAACGCACGATGCTGAGCCATCGAAGTCCTTGCGCGAGGGACAAGCAGATCAAGGCGGTCAGCAGACCGAAGAGGGCGGGAAGACAGAGCAGATAGAGGTTTGCGCATTAGGTCACAGAGGTATTTAGGAGCTTTTCCCAGTTGAGTCCTAGAGACCAGGAGAAGAACCTTGTATTGGATGCGGGAAGCAACAGGAAGCCAGTGAAGTACATCAGTCATAAAGGTAGTTATGTGAGAGAAGCGAGGAAAATGGGCAATGAGCCTGGCAGCCGCATTCAGAACAGACTGCAGAGATGAAAGGCGCGCTTTAGGGAGCCCAGCAAACAATGAATTGCAATAGTCAATGCGGCAGCAAATGAAGACATGGACCATAGTAGTAGGCCTAAACACTGAAGGAGAAACTGATCTTCTTACAGCCCTCAAACGCCTCAGATGATAGAAACAGGAACGTGTCAGGTGGGAGAGGTGTTCAGAAAACGAGAGGGTACTATCAAGGGTGACACCCAAATCCCGAACACTGGATGAAAATGAAAAAGCAGGGTATATTGAGGACAGAAGTGGGATATCAAGTTTAGAAAGTTGCTGTTTAGTGCCAAACCAGATCAGTTGGGTCTTAGAAGAGTTAAGGTTAAGTCGATTTGATGACATCCAAGAGTGGAGATCATGTGACAGGGAATCAATGGATCCAACAAGGGAGATCTGCTGAGAGGATGGGCCTTGGACAAAGATCTGAACATCATCTGCATAAAGGTGACCAGAGGTAAAGTGTTTAGTAAATATAGAAGGAATGTCCGCTGTGTAGAGTAAGTACAGAATGGGGCCAAGGACAGAACCCTGTGGGACACCATACTCAACTCTAACCCAGGCAGTTCTGGAGTCACCAAGGACAATCCTCTGAGTACGGTCAGAGAGGTAAGATTTGAACCAAAGAAGAGGGAGACCACTGAGACCACAAGATAGTTCAAGACGTTGAAGTAGGATTTCATGGTCAACCATGTCGAAGGCCGAGGAAACATCAAAGAGTGCTAGAAGCGTCAAATGAGACCTGTCAATGGCAGTATAAATGTCCGAGAGAAGGGACAGCAGGGCAGTTTCCGTAGAATGGTGACCTCTAAACCCTGATTGACTAGAAGGGAGGAGTCCAGACTGTTCAAGATAGGGCAGAAGTTGAAGCGAGACAAGTCTCTCAAGAGTTTTAGAGAGAAAAGAAAGGTTAGAAATAGGACGATAGTTAGAACATACTTGTGAGTCAAGATTAGGTTTTTTGAGGGTAGGGAAGACAATAGCTTGCTTCTGAGATGGAGGGAGATGGCCCTCTGCTAGAGACCTATTGAACAAATATATCAAAAATGGGACAACATCATCCAAAACATTAGTAAGAATAAACGGAGGAAGCGGGTCCAGTTCACAAGATTTCTGATTTGAAGAGCTGAGAACACGTCGAAGATCAGCCTCAAGGATGGGACGAAAGTCACCAAACTTGAAGTCCGTGCGTGTGAATTCAGGTGGAGGCGAGTCAGCGGTTGAAGCACGTAAGCCCGCAATCTTTTCTGTCATCATTCTGAGGAAATCATTAGCCGAAAACGCAGGAGAGGAAGACGAACGGGAGGCTCGGCCCAGGAGTCCCGAGATGGAAGACCAGAGACGTTTTGGGTTCTTTTCATCTCGAGCGACGAGTCTCTCCCAAAATTCAGCCTCTTTGCGGTGATATAGACGATGGAGCGATCGGAGTTGA
>OY744617.1:13219377-13236250 GCA_963556255.1 Allolobophora icterica
ATATACAGGCCTACTTCATTATAACCTCGACAACTTATCCGACATTTTGGAGAGGTGACCACGCCTCGACCAGAACATATATGAATATTTACATATACACAAATGCAGTTTTAAATATATGGATTTATTGATTTATTTATATATGGCATTTCGGATTTTGGAGCAATATATAAGGACACACGGCACACATGGGCGTCCGCATGAATTTTTCGAGGGGCAAAATTTTTCTAAGTGGGAAAAAAATTTCCGGGGTGGGGGCAAAATGACGTTTTTGCATAGCTATTCACGAACACAGAAAACGCGACAACTTTCAAATCCAGGGGGCAAATGCCACTCCCCCCGCTCCGGACGCCCATGACAGGCATTTGGAAAATGAAAAGGATGTGGAGATCACGGAAATATCCGAAACCCAAGAAAAACATAAGACGCTGATAGGCCCTATAGTACATTTTTATACCGATCAGAATGCTGGCAATGAGAAAGCATGAGAAAAGAATAGGCCTACTCACAGCAGAAATGCTTTGGCTACCGTAGGGAAAATTGCACGAATATAAAGATTACATCAAATTATAAATTTTGACATGACAGTTCCTGGATATCCAAACGACCCTGCTGGACAAAGTCGTTTTGTAAATGACTCCGGTGGTTTTGACAAACGGAAAGAATGCTATAATAGTTGATCGATCTCTCACACAGTGCACCAAATGCAAGAGTCGAAGGGAAGAAAAAGAAAGGAAAACCAGGACTCTGTCTGATACACAAAATAAATGAAGATATAAAAAGACTTGGGATAAACATGAGAGGAGCCATGGAGTTGGCAAATGACCAAGGAAATGAAGATCGTTTCTTCACACACATCGCCGCCAAATGGCTAATGTCAGGAACTGATAATCTACACATACCCACCCACTCACCCACCCACCCACCTACCCACACACACACACACACACACACACACACACACACACACACACACACACACACACACACACATACACACACACGTATATATAGTATATACATATATAAATATACACATAGATAGGTGAGTACATGTATGTATATACGTGTGTGCTTAAATGTTTGTGTGTATATGTGTGTGTGCATGCGTGTGTGTATGTGTGTATTTGTGTGTGTGTGTGTATGTGGGCGTGTAGTCGAAGGAATCGCTGGTAATGTATAGCAATATAACGAGAAGTATTGAGCATAATAAATCATTGGTCGTTGAGGCTGGACTGCTGGTCGGCATAGCCTCCGGATTCGATCGTACATTATATCCGGTGTCAAGCAGATAAAGAAGCCGACCACAGCACCACAAAGCGATCATCGACTAAAATCACGACCGGCCAAAGCACCGGCCAATGGGGTCGAGGGGGACGGCAAGCGGACAACCCTTGAGCGGCGGAGGCGAAGGCGGCGGAATTAGGAGAACGAGGAGACAAGCCAACGTGCATCAATGCCGAAAGTTGAAAGCATCCGTATACACGTACGGCGAGTTTGGTTTCGAAGTGATAGACTATAGAGAATAAATCATATATAGATATACACAGACGAGTCAGAGTCATCTAAATGGGAATAAGCCACACACTCATTATATAGAAAGAGATATAAATATAGACCAATCTCAGTGTAGTTAGAATATTCCTGAATTGCGCATGCGCTAATGCTAGTATACATGAAGTCGGACAGAGTCGACTCGCAGTGGGAGGTGATGCGTAGCGATGAACGCTAAAGAAGTACATCAAACGAATGTAACGTGCGCCAACATAAATTACAACTCCGTTTAAGTAGCAAGTGCATTGTTATTCGTTCTAGACCGAAACTCTGTTTATCGTTGATCGCGAAAACTGAGGACTTTGTCTGATCCGTTTCCGATTCGCGGAAATCAACTCGTGTTCTTTAAAAAGACTGTTGGGAATCGTGCTCGGCGGTTTCTTTGTGCTGAACAGTAGTCTTTATGCGTAAGACGGTCAATTGCTCAATTAAGCTATGATCTAATATTACTGCCGATTGTTGATCGTTCTTCACAAAGGAGATTTCTCGCAAGTTGCGTTGAGATAGGGACGTCGGCGTGTTCTGTTTGTTCCTATGATGTCGCTACACACGATTCTACGTGATGCGTAGGCACGTAGGTCTATAAATGAAGGATTATAACCTGGAAACGTATTCGACAGGAGACGTCGAGGATTCGTTATTGTCTTAAAGGTTTGTCAGTTCTTAAGTCTGCTGAATAGTCTGCCGTATACGGTTCCATTTGCAAACAGACGCGACTGCTTCTTTTGGTGCACTTCTTGCAGAAGACTCTCAAGGAACTATAGCCTATCATAGTTTTGTTGAGCATGCTTGTAAGCTTGTAGCAGAAACCGATAGATATGCGTGTCTAACTCTTCTGTCGATAGTCTCTTCTGCTTTTAAGCTCATTCTGCGACTTATACTCCAAAGATTCACTAAAGAGAGTTTATTGAGCCCTGTACATACACTCTGCCGATTATCATCCAGGCCTATAATCGAAGACGTAAGAGTAAGTTTATACCTATAGGGCCTATCGATACCTTTTGAGAATATTTGCATGTGTGAGTTGAGACGTTGTTACACAGTTCGAGGGAACAGGAGGACCAGAAGAATCGTCGTCAAGACCGAGAGAGGTTTTAGCTGTCGTCGAAATTCTTAATCAGCCGGGAAGAGGGAAGTTCACACCATATACCTACTGACGAAAGCTGTCCTATTCAAAAGTATAAAACAAAGACAACGAAGGTGACCTCGTCCAAGGCAACTGGTCAGAATGACGACTTCGAAATCTCTGCGAAAGCTCGCCAACTCCTTCTTTCCACGAACAGTCTTCCTGACGATCCTAACGCATTTCGTAGCCGTGTCTGCCGGAATCGAATGGCTGTAAGTACATATTCAAGTGTAGCGTATATAGTATAACAATTAAATAGGTAACGGTAAAGATAAATTGGTAAATGCTAAGCTAAGGATAGGCCTATCGGTTAAAGGTAATGTAAAGCAAAGTTATCAGTTAAATAACGATAACCGCAAAGATAGAGGTAAACGAGAGTGAAGGTAATTCATTCGTTTGCATGTCTCCATAATAAGCTCCTCAGAGGATTCTTCGGTTTCAATACAAGACACGACCTCGAAAACCTTTCTGCAGCTTCTCAACTCGTTGGCTCTCATCGTGAAGAGACGGCCGTAGGATTGTGTTGGCACCAGGCCACGGCTGGTGGTATCCTATAGGGACGGTCATCTATCCAAGTTCTTACCGGAGGCAGCATTGCTTAACTTCACTGCTCCTGCCAGCGAGTGTAGGTACACATGCAAGTGTGGCCTACTGCAAATGTAGCGCATAATTGTAGTAATTATATATAATACATTCATGTTTATTGACAAGATCACTGACAAACCGCAGTAAGTAACATTCAGACAGTACAATTATCAAGAACTTATTGAACACACGTCTTGGCAGCCTGTTAGGCGCTCGCTCGTTATACAGCTGTCCCTAGGGAGTGGAAGACTGAGTCGACCTATAGGGAGTTTACGAGTATCGAACCACGTCTTTCAAGATCTTATGGTCTTAGAGCAGGAGTGTTACTAATCATCTGGCCCCCTCCCCAATTATGTATGCGTTGCAAGCGTTTTGGTCTTGTTAGCCAAGTGTGTCTTAGAGCTGTGGTTTACCAAGGCACTTCATCTACAGGTAATACTTCATATTTGGACACTCACTGACGTTTAATATAGGGCCTACATGGACATTCACTGACGTTTACCTCAGGACAAGTAGGCCCTATTCTCTTATGTTAGATTTAAGCAATTCGCCTGCAGTTGGGCATTTAGCCCAATGCGGCCTTTCAGGCAGAAGTAGCTAGACAACAAGTGTGTGCACATGCTGTTAGAGGCAAAGGCTTCTTAATCTCTATAGAAAGTGTACGATGACCACATATATGATTATAGGACACACTCATGAAAATTTAAATTAACCTGGATATCTAAACTTTAGCATATGCCATGGCATTCCGGATATGAATTTTAACTGATCCATGCAGATTCTCGACTTTAAAGATATCATAGTTTTCGTAGAACTGTAACGTACTTAAAATATGTTATATATCAGGTGTCTTGATACATACATACACACATACTTACATACATGCATATATACATACATGCATATGCATACACACATGCATACCGTACATACACATACATATATACATGTACATACATTAATTTTATGCATACATGCACACACACATACATACATACTTACATGCAATCATATTCATACATTCATGCATACATACATACATACATACATACATACATACATACATACATACATACATACATACATACATACATACATACATACATACATACATACATACATACATACATACATACATACATACATACATACATACATACATACATACATACATACATACATACATACATACATACATACATACATACATACATACATACATTAATACATAGGCCTGTGTACATACATACATACTTACATGCACACATTCATGCATACAATCATATGCGAACATACATACCCATGGTCTGTGCATGATGGGGATATGTGAATATGAGAGAAAATCTAGGAATGTGAGCTAAATTTTGTCTCCAACACCCTGCAGTGTCGGGTGAACGAAGACTATGTATTCCCAGTCTAAAACCCATAGCAAAGGTTCTAAACTTTTAATTTAAAACACGGCAGGGTTCTAACATTTTCAAATGTTCGTGAGCTTAGTGCGACAGTAAAACACTTGACGGTGAACAAAAACTAATAATCACATAATGATGCAGCAACTATATATATATATATATATATATATATATATATATATATATATATATATGTACATATATATATATACATATATCGGGAGAGGTTAGTCTGAAGTTGGGAAAGAAATGGCTCAAGCTAATGAGCAGAACGGACAGATACACAGACAGACAGACAGACAGACAGACAGACAGACAGGCAGACAGATATATATATATATATACACATATATATATGTATGTATATATATATATATACATACATATATATATGTGTATATATATATATATACACATACATATATATATGTGTATATATATATACATAAATATATATATATATGCCTATATATAATATTGCATACATATTAGCTCCGATTCTCTTCAACTATATTCTTGGTGAGCGAACTTTTCGGTTGCTGGACGTAGATTTTGAATCTATGTCTGTATGTTTGTCTGTCTGCCTGTCTGTCTGTCTGTCTGTCTGTCTGTGTATCTGTCCGTTCTGCTCATTAGCTTGAGCCATTTCTTTCCCAACTTGAGACTAACCTCACCTTCCTTGAATTGTATTGTATTGTATTGTATCTAGAAATTTATAAAGCGCCTCTCGCAGAATAACTATTCAGAGGCGCTCTCAGCACAGAAGTCCCGGGGAAACAGAAATGCCTTTAGGGAACGTGACACCGATGAGGAAAAGCCAGTCATTAGTTTGGCCCTGAGCACAGGGGGAAGGTCATTCCAGATCGTGGGACCCACTACAGCAAACGCCCGGTGCTGGGCCAAGGCAGTTTTAGCCCTGGGAACAAAAAGATCAAGCCGATTTACAGAGCGCAATGAGCGAGAAGAAGATGCAGATAGCGGTTTTCGTAGATATAGTTCGCGAGATATTTTGGAGCAGTAGGCTGCTGAGATTTAGAGACAAGGAAGAGGATCTTATATCGGATGCGCGCAGCAATAGGGAGCCAGTGAAGAACATCAAGCATGTAAGTAGAGATATGGGCAAACCGGGGAGTCGAGCGATGAGCCTAGCAGAAGCATTTAGAATAGATTGAAGGGGGGAAAGAATTGCATATCGATTATAGACCGCCTCTCATTTTCTTAGTGAACTGATCTTCTGGATATTGACCAGATTAGGTGTGGGTTTTGGTGTGCCATCGGTTGATGCCTTTTGCATTAGACACCGGCGCTGTAGAAGTTACTAATTGCAATTACAATCTGATATATAATGTTGTGATTATTCGACCTCAGAATCACGCTGCTGAGAAGTCTATATGTTCAATGTTCATGATTACAGAGGCGTGTCTCACATTGTGTCTATTATATCGGAGTATTAAGATCACACGCACACAATTCGACCTTGTTGTAGACCGAATTGTTCATATATATTCGCCCAAGTCACATGCCTTATTAACGAAGATACTTAGGTTGGACTATAGCCTATATTATTCCAATTTACGTGATAATGACCATGTAATTAAGGTAATTACGCCCGAAGGCAAAAGGAACAAATCAAACTTCACAGCAGTAGGTTCTACAACATACATGTCATCTGAAATGCTGTATAAACACAACGTCGAATGCACAAACTGCGAAACTCCGCCATTCCTCGTACTTTGGTAGTGCCAGTCCGAAGCCTGCAGAAAGGAGGAGGGCGACGTTAAGCATCTTTGTTATGACACAGCGTCGTTAAACGGAAACTAACTCACAAACTGCGAAATTGTTCATTATTGTCATCTATGAACTAGATTTAGGCCTACTATTCGACCGGGGGACGCGGTGGTGTAGCGGTATGTTCAGTGCCTTGTAACCGAAGGGTCGCAGGTTGGAATCTACCTCAAGCCGCTGCGTAGCGACCCATGCGCCATCGATGTTCTGTCGTATGGTTGTGTGTACTTCTGAACTCTGTAAGGAGGGCAATATCAAAATACAGTTGTATTGTATTGTATTGTATTTTACTATGACGACTTGATCGGAATCACAGATGTCGAGTGAACTATAGTCGCCAATATAAAACATCATGCGACTCTTCTTAATAAAGTGATGCAAGTCCAGCCTGCCGAGGCCACAGATGAATCATTTTATAGATTCCCATGGCAGTTATTAAAACCATATAACTTTCTATATAACCATAGACAATCATTAGATATCCAAACAACTCCGCTAAATGCTATAGACAAAGTCGTTCAACGAAGACTCCGATGGTTTGGACATGTAGAGAAAATGCCTGTTGACCGAATCTCACACAATGCTCTATAGGCAAGATTCTAAAGAAAGAGACACAAGGGCAGACCAAGACTATGCTGGATAGATAATATAACTGAGGACATAACATCACTTGGACTAACATTAAGGGGGGGCAATAGACTTGACAAATGACCGAGGACAATGGAGATCATTTATTCGTACTCATCGCCGCAAAATGGCTGGCGTCAGGAACTGATGATGATGATGATGATGATGATGATGATGATGATGATGATGATGATGATGATGATGTTGATGATGATGATGATGATGATGATGATGATGATGATGTTGATGATGATGATGATGATGATGATGATGATGTTGATGATGATGATGATGATGATGATGATGATGATGATGTTGATGATGATGATGATGATGATGATGATGATGATGATGATGATGATGATGATGATGATGATGATGATGATGATGATGATGATGATGATGATGAACTTTCTATATACAGAGTCCTACTACGCATTCAGTCATTTCAGTTCACCTTCCTGTCTCACGACTGAGGCTTATAGCTAACATTGGTAAGCATGCAGTAGGCCTACGTTCTTGATAATGTTAATCTTGTCTGCACTTTTCATTTCTTTATTTACATAGGCCGTGATCTTATCTCTCCCCCCACACACACTTACATACATACATACACACACACACACACACACACACACACACACACACACACACACACACACACACACACACACACACACACACACACACACATACACACGCACACACACACACACACACACACACACATACATACACATACACACACACACACACACACACACACACATACACACACACACACACACATACACACACACACACACTCACACTCACACGCACACACAAATACGCCCGCAGGAGATCATGGTGATGCACAATGCGATGTCGCAATGAATCTATAGGACTTCTAACTTCCAACCCGTCTTAACCGGAATTAAATCTCAATAAAATGCGCATGAGTCAGTTTAATGAGTTGTAACTCATCACTTAATTAATGCATTATGAGCTTATACGAAACAGAACTCTTGCGGTTCACATGAAGGCCTACACCTTTATATGGATATTCCAAATATAGGCCTATAAATAAATATATTATATATGCATACACAAATACACACACATATATAATAACCATGATGCCATATATACGTATATATATAAATATACATATATTATATTTATTGTATATACGTAAATGCCTCTGTACGTGTTTAGCGGCAACGTCTTTACCGGTCCAACTGCTTAGAGCTCTTCACTCGTCACCTTCAACAGAATACGTGTTTGGGCCTATGTCTGTTTCTGTATATGCCTCCTCTTCACACCTCATCCGATAGCTTTCCGCGTCATACAATCCATCTTCCTTCGCTATGACTATCCCTGCTCCTGTCTCAGTGCTTCTCTTTCTCCTATTGCTGTCCGACGTCTGTCTGTCTGTCTGTCTGTCTGTCCGTCCGTCTATTTGTCCGTCTATTGGTCTGTCTCCCTGTACGTCTATTGCTCTCTAATATATCTTTCTGCATGCTTCCTAATAACCATGATTCAATTCTTTCCCTTTCGTGGACGCGTCTATCAAGCAACTCATAAGTCATCGTCAGCCATGTTTCTTCTCAACGATCCTCCTCGTCCTCCTTCTCGTCTTCCTCCTCCTCCCCTTCCTTTCTTCTCTACCTTCTTCTTCTCCTCTCTTCCTCCTACCTTTCTTCTCCACTATTTCCTCCTCCTCCTCCTTCCCCTCTTCCTCCTCCTCCTCCTCCTCTTTGTCTTCCACCTCCTCCTCCTCCTCCTCCTCCTCTTCCTCCTCCTCCTCGTCCTCCTCCTCCTCCTCCTCCTCCTCTTCCTCCTACCTTTCTTCTCCACTTTCTCCTTCTCCTCCTTCTCCTGTTCCTCCTTCTCCTCCTTTTTGTCTTCCTCCTCCTCCTCCTCCTCCTCCTCCTCCTAACTTTCTTCTCCACCTCCTCCTGCTCCTCCTGCTCCTCCTCCTTTTCCTCCTCCTGCTCCTCCTCCTGCTCCTCCTCCTCCTTTTCTTCTCTACTCTCTCTTTCCCCTTCTCCTCCTTCTCCTCTTCCTCCTTCTCCTCCTTCTTGTCCTCCTAACTTTCTCCTCCTCCTCCTCCTCCTCCTCCTCCTCCTCCTCCTCCTTCTCCTCCTCCTCCTCCTCCTACCTTTCTTCTCCTCTTCGTATAACCATAATAATGCAACCGATGAAGTGTGACTCAATAGTGCTGAACAGAAATGTCGCCAGACGGCGCTAGTCGTCCGCTTTTGCGGTAGAATTCGATTAGGGCCTACACCTTCGAATCGCAACCCGATTGATGGATGACCAGCAGCCCCAAACCCCCCAATCGTCTCCCCCGCTTCACGCCTACCTAATAAATGTAATAAATGGCATCTTAACGTGCTAACAACGTTTCCCGATGGCACGCAGGAGTTTCCACAGTAACACCCGTTACCTCGGCCAGTCAGCCAGATCCGGACCGATGAGGGAGCCTCATAATTCGGCCGCTTCGTACCGCTCCGCCCCCGGCAGTAGCGACTTGACGAAGCGTAACTGCGTGTAGATGAATTGTTTCAGCGGTCGAATTTAACCTTCGCCGGAATCCAGATGTTGACGCTGCCATCGGCACCGTACAGAACCGACATGGAACCGCATCACAGGGCAGCTACTGCTGCTGGGGGATAATCTGCGGATGCTTTCATCCACAGACGAGTTCGGAGACGTCGTCGGCTCCGCCCTGCCTCCGTGATTTCTGCCCCGCGGGGTCTATTCCGTCTTTCAAGATCTTCGTCCGACTGTAGCTATTTCTCCTTTCCATTGATTCTGACCGCAGGATGTCGTTTGAACGAGGACACCAGACGTAGGTAGCGATGGCTGGCAATTGCCCCAGGCAGTCTTCTCTTTCTGCTACCCTCTGAACACTGAGATTAACCCCTTCCCACCCGCCCGTCGTTAAAATCAGACTCAATTCTTTATACGGATCTGCAATTAAGTCGATTTAAAGTTTGCGCAGAGAGGATGCAACGAATGAGAGTCTAAAGGTTAAGTGCAGAACATCCAATCTCTAAATGTGCAGAGATGAGCGACTGAGAATCTTCGGATCCTTAGAGGTTGGACAGAATTTCAATTCTACTCCATTTTCGTCCCTTTCTAACAGCAATAAAAGCAAACGGAATGCTTTAGAGGCTGATTAAAATGAATGATAGCAACTGCAGGTTGACGGACATGTTCAAGTATTTTGGATGTTTATTGCGAAAGGCTGACTTTGATTCCTTATTGTCTAAGTCAAACTATACAGTGATAGAAAAAGAAGATCAGTTCCTTGTGCTAGCCCTGAGAGGCGGCCATCTGTTTGAAGAGTTAGAGACTTTATTTTCTTAGTCTCGGCATTTGAAGAGGGGTGGCAAGTGCTTTCGCTCTTCGACTGATCTTTCCACCGACAATGCACGATCAGTGTAGACCCCTACTCGTTATAACTGAGTTAGCGAGAGGGCGCGGGTGAAGCAGAAGTCTCGAAACAAATTTCTGCACTGGCGGGATTTGAACCCTAAACCTCTCGGTTGACAGTCCAGCACGCTATAACCACTACACTATCGCGTAAAGTGATAACTTCGTGCTAATTGAGTTATTGGGCAATGCACTGTTTGCGCAACAATAGAAAATGATTATTTGCGAGAGCTAATACATGCACTATAATTTAATGTAATGTAATGTAAACTAGTGTATAATATATTACAAGATATTTCACAAACGGAAACTTCAGTGCTTAGTCTTATTTTTATTTATGTGTTTATATTCTTATTTGTGCTGCCCAATTACAGTGAAATAGACTCGAGTTTATAATTATTAAAAGTAGAGAGATAGTCGTAATCCAAGATAGAGAAGCGTTGGTTAGACCCTGAAGCAGAAACAATGAAATCTCTGCTATTTAAAACCGATGCATATATACTAAAACTTCTACTACTACCGCCAAATCCTTTTATACAACTCTGCAAAATCTCTCTCTCTATATTAGCTAACATGATTTCTAGTCTAGCAACATTAAGTGTAAATTTCTAGGTGCAGTTTCAACTAAAATTTCATCTAAAATTTCATCCAAAATTTCATCTAAAATTTTATCTAAAATTTCATCTAAAATTTCTGCCAAATGAGACAACTTACTCCGAGTTACTTTGTGGATAAACAATGCGAGTTACTGTTCACCGTTGATAGTTCAAATCTATTGATTTAATTGTATTTCGCAAGTTGGGCTTTCATACCACGCCAATGCAATTTCAGAAGACAATATACAAGTTTGTAATATGACCTCTTTGCGAATTTCTTTTCCCTCAATTCGTTTACAAATGCAAATCCATTCAAGCATAATCATATCTGACACGTCTCAGGGTTCAGTGATTTACATGTGTTTGCAATATATGTGCAGTTAAATAAATAAATGTATATATTCATACATATCTACCACCCAGTTTTTCCACCAACCTCTCCGCTGAGAAACGAACCAACGGCCCGACCGAAAAACTCCGCTGGGAAACCAGATACGAGATCTTACACGTACGTAGCGATGGACTCTATCTAGGGCAGTGGTTCTTAACCTTTTCAAGGGAGCCGAACCCCAAGAAAAATCCATGACCACTCACCGAACCCCTCAAGTTTTAACAATAATGACAATTTTCCTTAACAAAAGGAAATAAAAAAGTGTACCAAAATGTGATACAATATTAATACATTCAATACAATACATGAACTACTAACAGTTAACTAACCGTACCAACACTGTTTATGTTTGTTTATATTCGTTTAATGAAACAACAGACATAACGCTGTAGGTGTACAAGGAAGTGAATTAAAATTGTTAATTGTTAATAATAGCTTAGTAAGAGTTAGAAAATAACATTCTAGATATGAAGTTTCGAGAGTCTTTATCTGGTAGATTAAAATTGTGAGGACGATTTCTTAGGGAGTAAGGAGTAATATGGTTGGTTGGGAATAAACATCTAATTGAGTGATTTTCATTGAGTAAAGCTGCTTTAAATAAGGCCATTTCGGCTTTGAGCACAAGCTCAGCTATGGAGGGAGAGATAGTTTGAACATATCCAAATCGTTTGAGTTTGTTCAGGAATTGTTCAAGGCGCAATTTATCCTTGCCACTTATAAGGCCCCACCAGGCTGGAGAAGCATATAAGGTTCTAGATACGATTGTTGCATTAGTAATGAGATGTAGTGAGTCTTGAGATGCTCCATGATTTTTGATAGTTCTTAGTGCAAAAAAGGAGGAGGTTCCACTTTTTATCAGTTGATTGATGTGCTCAGTGACTGTTAATTTTTCTCCGATGGTGACTCCGAGAATCTTGATTGATGTTGACCGTTTAACTCCAGTGATTGAAGGGTTGTCAGAAAGTGAGGGTTGGTTGCGTTTGATGATAGCCATTTCCCGAGTTTTATCAGGATTGATTTTCAGGTTCTTTGTTTCAGACCAATTGTAAATATGTTGGATTTCATCATTGGCTGTATTTAATGAATTGGATCTAATTAATAAGTATGTATCATCAGCATATTTGGATAGACGATTTTGATGGTGAATAGGATGGAGATCAGAGATACTACCAATTGCATCTTATAATGTGTCCTTTGTTGTTGCCGTTTGGAAACAATGTGAGAAATGCGTGGCTCTGTTTTGGAAAGACTCACTCTCATGTCATTTGCACAATCAAGCCTGCTCCTTTTCTTGGATTTAATCTCCACCAGTTTTGAGAATCCTTGCTCCCAGAGATATGATGTGACAAACGGTGTGAGGATTACAAGGGTAGCTTTAGCAATGCGAGGATATCCTTCCATTTGGCGGCACCAAAATCTTAAGAGTGTTGTACCAAAGAACAATTCGGCTCTGCTGAAGTTCGATAAGATCGTCCAGGTATGGATCGTTAACATTGCTGTTGCAATATCGAAGCTGCCGGTGTTAATTGTCGGGAGGTGCAGTAAGACATAACTAAGGTTAACAGGATGAACAGCTTTAAATTTCATAAGGTAGGGCCTGGTAGGCAATCTATTGCAAACAAAATTTATTAAATTAAAGACCAGAAATGAATATAAAATAGCAAATGATTTTTCACTCACTCACTGACCCTGAATGCGTATATATTTCAGAGGACCTCTGCCGAACCCCTGGCACTGGCTCACCGAACCCCAGGGGTTCGGTCGAACACTGGTTAAGAAACACTGATCTAGGGTTTCACTTGAGGCCACCACCAAACGACATCTTGTGCATTATTATAACGACACCTGACTAGATAAATTAGATTACTCAGACGCGGCCGAGTCTATTGGTAATCGTCGAAACACCCGCACTTCAAGTAGAAGAAGAAGAAGAAGAAGAAGAAGAAGAAGAAGAAGAAGAAGAAGAAGAAGAAGAAGAAGAAGAAGAAGAAGAAGAAGAAGAAGAAGAGGAAGAGGAAGAGGAAGAGGAAGAGGAAGAGGAAGAGGAAGAGGAAGAGGAAGAGGAAGAGGAAGAGGAAGAGGAAGAGGAAGAGGAAGAGGAAGAGGAAGAGGAAGAGGAAGAGGAAGAGGAAGAGGAAGAGGAAGAGGAAGAGGAGGAGGAGGAGGAGGAGGAGGAGGAAGAGGAAGAGGAAGAAGAAGAGGAAGAGGAAGAAGAAGAAGAGGAGGAGGAGGAAGAAGAAGAAGAAGAAGAAGAAGAAGAAGAAGAAGAAGAAAAGAAAAAGAAGGGCAGTCCCTTAAGCTCAGTGTGATTCTCGTTAACGTTAACGATAACGAAAATGTTCGTTAACGAACAAAAAATGATTTCGTTAACGATAACTATAACTATAACTAAAAAATATCATTAACTATAACTATAACTATAACGAAAATAACACTAACGAAAATTCATTGCTATTTTCGTTAATACGAATTAAAAAAGTGCAATATCAACTAACGTGAGAACGTGAAAATACACCCGTTAACGAAAGCAAAATGATTCCTATGTTCGCCTTGGATGACGGTGAATATGGAGCGCTGTGTTTTCATGAAGCTGAATGCACCCATTCGTCAAAGCTCTAAGCAAATTATTGTGTAACACGTCTTCATAATTCAGTGTGATTTTCATTAACGATAACGGTAACGAAAATGTTTTCGTTAACGAAAGCAAAATGATTTCGTTAACGATAACTATAACTGTAACTAAAAAATAATATTAACTATAACTGTAACTATAACTAAAATGAAAAACCATTAACTATAACTGTAACTGTAACTAAAATAAAATCTGTAAGTAGAATCACACTGCTTAAGCTAGCCCTGAGGCAGCCATGGGTATGAAGCGTTAGCGACTTCATTTGCTTAGCCTTGGCATGTGAGTGAAAACCTCTGTGAGCGTAAACCTCGCCGTTCTATCTTCCCACCGATAATGTACGGTCAGTGTACTCATTATAACTGAGTTGGCTAGGGAGCGCAGGTGGAGCAGAAATCTCGAACCAAATTTCTGCCCTGGCGGGGATTTGAACGCCCGACCTCTCGCTTGACAGTCCAACGGGCTAACCACTACACTATCGCGCACCCCATACTGAACCCAGCTGTAATGAGTGCAGTGGCCAATGGCCATGCACAGTGCAGTGGAAATATCAAGCAATGAAAAAGTGTACTGACCACCTGTTCCTATATGCCGAGGCTAAAGACATGAAGTTGCTAACACTTCATAATCATTGCTGCGTCACAGGGCTAACTTAAGGAACCCCACTCTTCTTTTTCTTCTCCTTACCCTACTCCATCCACCCCACAAGCAACTTTACACTCCGCATCTGCATCCATCCCTGCCCATCCTATCCACATGCCCCACCTCACACCCATCAGTGATCCGAAGCAGGCAGTTAACAACTCCGCAGGTCAACCGTAACTATCCATAAAACAGGGCGAGCACTTAGCGACGCTGATAGTCTTACGGTCCGTCCACATTCCGCTAGTCGGCGAGGTGAAGAGGTCACGCCGCCACATCAAACGCGGCTCAGATAACCCTGCGGCCTCTGCCTCGTATTGTACTTTTTATGGCCTGTCGGGAAGATATGCGCTGAAGCAGGGAGCGATCAATTCTTCTCCGACCTATATACGACCTTTAAATTCATCTATGGTACCCTGCAGTAGACATTAGAAATGTGACCATTACTCTCGCATTGAATATAAGATTTTGATTGGGCTTGACGATGCCTATTGGGGAATGCCCCTTGCTATTTACGCGAGCTCTGCTGTCTAACTTCAGGTTTGGCTGGCCTGAGAAATCTTCTTTCCTCTGCTTAGGCTGAACTGGTTTGGTTGTTCCTTTTGCAAGAACCTCGACGATACAGTCACCTTCCTGGAACAAACTTCCTTTGGATCTGCACGTTGTCTTAGCTAGGGATTCCACATGCACTTTCTATAAACACTTTAAAATTCTTCGCTTCTGTCGAGGTTTGGTTAAGAGCGCCTCTGAGAATTATCTTTGAACGGCGCTATATAAATGATCCGAATGAATGAATGAATGAACGAATGAATAAATACATATGTAATTGTATAAATCAGATGTAGGCCTACACGTTTATGCATTATAGCGACCGCATGGCTTTGACCTTGCTCGTTTTTAAGTGAATCATAAGCAATTAGTCTGATGATAAATCACAGTATCTGTGACTCATTGTCAGAAGTTAAATTCTCAAATCATTGCCGGATAGATTACAATTGTTCTTGTTTCATAATTGTATACGAAAATGAATAAAGAAGGATGAATTGGGGAGAAAGGATGGGGGAAATGGGTAGAAATGATAGGACTTATTACGAACGAAGAAGGGATGGCTTTGGAAAAACGGATACATGAGGGAGAACGGATGGAGGAAATGCATGGGTAGAAAGGATATGACTGATTACACACGAAGAAGGGATGGCTTGGAAATGAAGGAGGGATGGATTGGGGATAAAGGATGGAGGAACTGTGTAGAAAGAATAGGACTGATTACGAATGAAGAAGGGATGGCTTGGAAATGAAGGAGGGATGGATTGAGGATAAAGAATTGGGGAACTGTGTAGAAAGAATAGGACTGATTACGAATGAAGAAGGGATGGCTTGGAAATGAAGGAGGAATGGATTGGGGATAAAGAATTGGGGAACTGTGTAGAAAGAATAGGACTGATTACGAATGAAGAAGGGATGGCTTGGAAATGAAGGAGGGATGGATTGGGGATAAAGAATTGGGGAACTGTGTAGAAAGAATAGGACTGATTACGAATGAAGAAGGGATGGCTTGGAAATGAAGGAGGAGTGGATTGGGGATAAAGAATTGGGGAACTGTGTAGAAAGAATAGGACTGATTACGAAGGAAGAAGGGATGGCTTGGAAATGAAGGATGGATGGATTGGGGATAAAGGATGGAGGAACTGTGTAGAAAGAATAGAACTGATTACGAATGAAGAAGGGATGGCTTGGAGAATGAAGGATGGATGGATTGGGGATAAAGGCTGGAAGAAGAGGTGGAAAGGTTAGAACTGTTACGAATGATGCTTGGAAATGAAGGATGGGTGGATAGGGGAGAAAGGATGGAGAAAATGGGCAGAAAGAATGGGAATGAATGCGAAGGAAGAATGCATGGACTGGAAAAGTAAGATGCATGTTTCTAGAGCTTCAATAATTTTTCTCTGCATTTCATGATTACGCCAACCCAGCTATAATGAGTACATTGACTGTTCACTGTCGGTAGGAAGATGAGACGGCGAGAGAGAGGACTGGCCACTCTTCTTCTCTTCTTCTTCTTCTTCTTCTTCTTCTTCTTCTTCTTCTTCTTCTTCTTCTTCA
>OY744617.1:13236450-13241450 GCA_963556255.1 Allolobophora icterica
AAGAAGAAGAAGAAGAAGAAGAAGAAGAAGAAGAAGAAGAAGAAGAAGAAGAAGAAGAAGAAGAAGAAGAAGAAGAAGAAGAAGAAGAAGAAGAAGAAGAAGAAGAAGAAGAAGAAGAAGAAGAAGAAGAAGAAGAAGAAGAAGAAGAAGAAGAAGAAGAAGAAGAAGAAGAAGAAGAAGAAGAAGAAGAAGAAGAAGAAGAAGAAGAAGAAGAAGAAGAAAAGAAGAAGAAGAAGAAGAAGAAGAAGAAGAGGAGGAGGAGGAGGAAGAGGAAGAGGAAGAGGAGGAAGAAGAAGATGATGATGATGAAGAAGAGCAGTCCCTTAAGCTAGCCATGAGTCAGCCATGTGTATAAAGTGTTAGAGACTTCATTTTCTTAGCTTCGGGATATGAGGGCGGATGGCCAGTCCCCTTCCTCACCGTCTCATCTCCCCACCGACAGTGTACGGTCAGTGTACTCATTAGAGCTGAGTTGGCTGGGGGCACAGGGGCACAGGGGACTGTTCTTATATGTCCCCTTCCTCACCGTCTCATCTCCCCACCGACAGTGTACGGTCAGTGTACTCATTAGAGCTGAGTTGGCTGGGGGCACAGGGGCACAGGGGACTGTTCTTATATGCCGAGGTGGAGCAGAAATCGAAACAAATTTCTGCCCTGGCGGGGATTTGAACGCCCGACCTCTTGCTTGACAGTCCAGCGGGCTAACCACTGCACTATCGCGCACCCCATACTGAACCCAGCTGTAATGAGTGCAGTGGCCAATGGCCATGCACCGTGCAGTGGAGATGAGAAAGAGGACTGACCGACCACCTGTTCTTATATGCCGAGGCTAAAAAACATGAAGTTGCTAACACTTCATAATCATCGTTGTGTCTCAGGGCTAACTTAAGGAACCCCGCTCTTCTTTTTCTTCTCCTTACCCTACTCCATCCACCCCACAAGCAACTTTACACTCCGCACCTGCATCCATCCCTGCCCATCCATTCACTTGCCCCACCTCACACCCATCAGTGATCCGAGGCAGGCAGCTAACAAGCAGAGTTAATCTGACTTTAACAACTCCACAGGTCAACCGTGACTATCCATAAAACAGGGCGCGCACTTAGCGACGCTGATAGTCTTACGGTCCGTCCACATTCCGCTATAGTCGGCGAGGTGAAGAGGTCACGCCGCCACATCAAACGCGGCTCGGATAACCCTGCGACCTCTGCCTCGTATTGTACTTTTTATGGCCTGTCGGGAAGATATGCGCTGAAGCGGGGAGCGATCAATCCTTCTCCGACCTATACACGACCTTTAAATTCATGTATGGTACCCAGCGGACATTAGAAATGTGACCATTACTCTCACATTGATTATAACATTTTGATTGGATTTGGCGATGCCTATAGGGAATGCCCCTTGCTATTTACATGAGCTCTGCTGTCTAACTACAGGTTTGGCTGGCCTGAGAAATCTTCTTTCCTCTGCTTAGGCTGAACTGGTTTGGTTGTTCCTTTTGTAAGCACCTCGACAATGCAGTCACCTACCTGGGACAAACTTCCTTTGGATCTGCACGTTGTCTTAGCTAGGGATTCCATATGCACTTTCTGTGAACACTTGAAAATTCTTTGTTTCTGTCGGGGTTTGACTTAGAGCGCCTCTGAGGAATTATCTTTGAGCGGCGCTATATAAATGCTCCGAATGAATGAATGAATGAATGAATGAATGAACGAATGAATTAATACACATGTAATTGTAGAAATCAGATGTAGGCCTACACTTCCGTTTATACGTTTATGTATAGCTTTGACCCTGCTTATTTTTAAGTGAATCATATGCAATTAGTCTGATGATAAATCACAGTATCTGTGACTCACTGTCAGAAGTTAAATTCTCAAATCGTTGGTGGATAGATTACAATTGTTCTTGTTTCATAATTGTATACGAAAACGAATAAAGAAAGATGAATTGGGGAGAAAGGATGGGGGAAATGGGTAGAAGGATTGGACTTATTACGCACGAAGAAGGGATGGCTTTGGTAAAACGGATACATTGGAGGAGAACGGATGGAGGAAATGGGTAGAAAGGATATGACTGATTACACATGAAGAAGGGATGCCTTGGAAATGAAGGAGGGATGGATTGGGGATAAAGGATGCATGGAGGAACTGTTCAACTGTGTAGAAAGAATAGAACTGATTACGAATGAAGAAGGGATGGCTTGGAGAATGAAGGATGGAAGAAGAGGTTGAAAGGTTAGAACTGTTATGAATGATGCTTGGAAATGATGGATGGGTGGATACGGGAGAAAGGATGGAGAAAATGGGCAGAAAGAATGGGAATGAATACGAAGGAAGAGTGCATGGACTGGAAAAGTAAGATGCATGTTTCTAGAGCTTCAATAATTTTTCTCTGCATTTCATGATTACACCAACCCAGCTATAATGATTACACTGACTGTTCACTGTCGGTAGCAAGATGAGACGGCGAGGGAGAGGACTGGCCACTCGCCCTTATATGCCGAGGCTAAGAAAATGAAGTCGCTAACGCTTCATACCATGGTTGCCTCAGGGCTAGCTTACGAGACTCTTCTTCTTCTATAGGCGTGTACGATAGTTTTATGGTTAGCGCGTTGAACTGTCCATCATAAGGTCGGGGGTTCGAATTCCAGGGCAGAAATTGATATCGAGATTTCTACTCGACTTGCGCCCCCTTGCGAACTCAGATATAATTAGCACATTGACCGTACAGTCATTCGGAAGATCAGGTCGGCAAGGTGTCTAATCTAATATATCGCGCTGCTTTCATTGTGCTAAAGGCATCGGTAGATGACGCTGTAAGTGAAATCGTAGTCTAATAGAATTCTTTGGAATTCGCTGCCCAGTTAATAAGGTCAGCCATATGCGTAATTTGTAGGGGTACGGGGGTACCCGTACGCCCCACTTTTTGGACTGGGGGTACCGTACACTCCACTTTTTGAACAATGCCAATCAATATTTTATTATTGTGCCTTCTTGACCTGCCTCTTGACATGAAGCGGTTATGTTACAAACAGTCTGGTTGACTGTTTCTCTAATGTCGTACGTCTTATTAGCATATACATGTTCATGATGTTCTGAGTAGCTAATCAGTAGGCCTAGCCTACTTCCAAATCTTTAAAGATTAGTAAAAAATATAACTAAAGTTTAACGTTTTAATTGCTGAATTGTTTCAAATTTGAATATGCTACAACAATTGGGCCATAAGCGTTCAATAATAATGTTCTTCGTTTTATATATCTAAGTTATGCTGCTTATGTTGAGGTTAAGCTGCTTGATGAGTCAAACTGAAACATTAATTTCTTCGACCTGCTGAATAACTCCCATGACCCTGACGCGACCTGCTGAATTTGTATAGCTGGCGCCGACACTGGTTTGACGTCCTGTTTACACTGCTGTCTAAATCCTAGTGTTTCATCATTCTTCTCTGCGTCACTTACTTTTTTAGTCTGCCTGATATTAACAGTGCCAAAGCCCCAGCCGCCAAAGGTTTCTAAGCGAAAAGAACATCAATATGTGCACGTGTGGATTTTATAAGAATGGAATTGTGAGAAATTCACACAAATTACCAGTTCAATGTGTCTTTCATTGCAGCCTTTGCCAATTTTCGACGAGTTAGATCTATTGACTATTAAGAGATGATAATTTTAGTCTGTCACTTATTTCATTTAAGGAACATTTATATAGCGCCCCTTCAAGGCTGTCTACTCAGGAGCGCTCCATGTGCATTGTTCAACGGCTGTACTATAACCGTGTTAAGCAATTTTCGGTTGACGGAAAAGCCCAATGAATTCTTCTATGCCCAGATCCATCTCACTTTGGAAGCACTCTGTCTAAATCTACATCAATGTCTCTGTGTATGTAGGCAATTGCCAATTCGTTCAGTAGTTCTTCAGGTACTGTTGTTCTCAGAAAAGTCTTTAGTTTTCTCAGAGGATCTTGCACAGCAACAAGAACCGACCGGCAGAGATAGCTGCTGCTGCAGTATCCTATGAATATTAGGGAATAATACTGGATCGGGCGATGGAGTCCGGGGCTAGGCCCGGAACTTCCGGAAGCTTTGAAATTTCGATCATTTTGTTGTTAAGAATCAATTGCTTCTCAGACCATTGACAAAGTCCTTGTCATTTGTCAAGTAAGCGTCTAATATTAGATGCACCCAAACACTGCATATATAATGCAAATATTCTCAGCTCATTACTCAACTTTATGGTCAGTTTGATGACATGTGAGCTGTTCTGTTGTTGGCTCTAGTTAACGCTATGTATTTCTTTTTTCCTTTTATTTTTGTTTGTTTATTGCCTCTGGCTATCGACCAGAAGAAAGCGTTACCATGTACAGCCAGGTGGACTGGACTGTCCTGGCAGGACCCCCCAAATTTTAGCCCCCCTCCCTCAGGGCCAGATACACGATTTTACTCATGTACATAGTAAACACTTTAATCTTGATCAACAGACCGAGAAGCGATAGACGTGTATCTTGAACATGCATTTTATATTTTATTTTGCGCACGCACAAAAAGGTTGTCAAGGATGCTACTTTTTCTGCAGCAATAACTCTTACAATTCCAAGTTTGCAGAAAACGTAAATCCTACAGTAAAATGCACTTCAAATAATGGAAATTTTAATACCAAGATTTTAATAGTTTCTGTACACTTTGATCAGATATCTGTGATTTCTTTTCGTTCCTATGTGACTATAGTTATCGCGTCCGTAGAGCGTGGCGCTCCAAGTGGCAGAATTTTATAACGTCATGTTAACAAACGCATCCGGTTTCTATGACGAAAATAGACGGATAATTATTTTCAGGCAATAAACAATTCCCTGTATTTAAGCGGAAAATTATATTCAATATGCGCTGTATTGTCTATTACTATTTATATGACATTTTATTTAATTTTGAAGCCAATTTTACAGAACTTTGCAGTGCGCAACTACACCACATTGGACCCTCACTGTCAACAATAATGCTTAGACGTG
>OY744617.1:13246450-13317174 GCA_963556255.1 Allolobophora icterica
TGCCATTTTATAAGCACCAGAGGAATATTTCAGGTTCCCGCGATTAAATATGATTACACAAAAAGGGCGGATTTCAATGAAAAAAGAGGAGTTTTGACTTTATAATTTCTGAAAAAAAATTAACTTGTGATTAAAAATATAGTGGATTTCTTTCAAATTAGTTAAATTTAACTATGTACATGACTAAAAAAACACTTGCAACCAATTTTGGGGGAAAAAAATTTTCTGTTTTTCGGAGACGAAATTTGTAACATTTCGGATAATGACCCAGATAGATAGATAGATAGATAGATAGATAGATAGATAGATAGATAGATAGATAGATAGATAGATAGATAGATAGATAGATAGATAGATAGATAGATAGATAGATAGATAGATCATCTGGCCATTGGCAAGTGCAAGTGAGGGCGGGCCCTCTTGCCCCGAAGCGGTATCGAACGTGTATTTAATTTGACGGTGCGGCATCCTTTGATTACCTTTTTTCGTCGTCGGTAACTAATTAAGTCGAAGGCGTTGATCTCTTGCGCCTTAATCAATCGAAAGCCGCCGCTCTCTCTCCTTCCGTCAGTCCGTCAGTCCTTTATTTCGTCCATCCGACAGTTTTCTTTGCCACCGAAATCTGTCCATCTTATCAGATTCGTGCCGGGCAGAACGAGCTCCAGTTCAAATGCAGACACACAGCCTTTCTACAAGAGCCGCCGTCATATCAAAGATTGAGAAATCCGTTTCAATATAGTCTGTACAGGGTTCTCGTGCCTATGTAAAACTTTGGGCGTATAAATACTTCGTGTAGGTAGGCCTATTATCGCGCCGATGTATTGTATTCTACTTAGACCCATAATTATCATGCCGTTTACGTCTTTCGTGCGGCTTGGTTGGCATCCTTGCGCGTATCGTGTGTCGGCACAGAAGGTTTAGTATCTCGATAAATAGACTTCGCATTGTCGAGATGTTTGACCCGACGGTACAAAGATACGTGATGCGATGTCACAAAGAAATTGTCTTTTTCGAAGGTGTCTTGTTACCCATGTCAGCAAAACTCCGCTGGTTACCGCAGTTAGTTTAGAAATTCTCTAAAGAAGATGTAAAAGATTTCAAAATATGATTGATTTAGTGGATTTAAACGCTACCGATCACTTGCTTGAGACGTGAAGATACTATCTAAGAATACCGTAAGTTTTCATATATCGTATGCGTTACAGAGGTCTTTAACGTTTTTAATTCGCGCGTATCATGGTGTTAGAAATGCACACGAGGAGAACGTCAAAACAAACACCACAGGGGAACGATAAACGCAATACTTATCGCATTTTTACATGACACTAACTGCTTAAAACACCCTATAATTTACATGCAATAATTCTTAGACCGGTCTATCTATTGTGCATTTATGCTCTAGAAATGTTTCTTTATGACTGCGCATAACAGTTTGGATAGTTTGATGAACTGAGGTTCAGTTGGACTGTTTATAGAGGTGGTTAGTTTAAGATGTTTAATGAAAACTATATAGTTAAATTCCACTCCTGTAGAACTCGGTGCTTTTTTTCTAGAAAAAAAGGTTCCGGAACGGAACAATAGGTGCCGGAACGCAACAATTATGGGCGGGCTAAAATCACGAGAAAAACGGGATTGAGGGTTGGGAGGGGTCTCAGTAAACACTGAAAACAGTTCAAAAACACTTAAATTAAATTAAAATAACTAAATTATTGTTTTAATTATTAAAATAAATAAATTATTTTTTAGGAGCTGAAAAAGTTGCCGGAACGCCGTACCGGCGCGTTCCGGCTGAAAAAAAGCCCTGGTAGAACCTGTTATCGTCTGTTACTACTATATCATGTAATCGTACCGTATACTTGTCAGTTTGAATCAATAAACGATTATTATTATTATTACTAGTGTATTTTCCCGTCATAATTATGACGGCAGTATATAGTGTTAGAGTATTTGCCCGTCATATTATGACGTCATATTATAGGCCTATATGTATCGTTGGTTATCGCCGTCGTCAAGACCGCCGTCGTCAAGACAACCGGTTTATGTTTCACAATAGAACAGAAGCCGTTTATTGCTACTACTACTACTACTACTACTACTACTACTACTCAGGGGCGTAGCAATGGGTTGTGCAGGTTGTGCAAAGCACAAGGGCCCCCGGCGGTCAGAAGGGCCCCCGGCGGTCAGAAGGGCCCCCGGCGGTCAGAAGGGCCCCCGGCGGTCAGAAGGGCCCCCGGCGGTCAGAAGGGCCCCCGGCGGTCAGTAGGGCCCTCGGCGGTCAGAAGGGCCCCTGACAGCGAGTATCATTTTTAGCCTATAGAAGTGAATCTACATGTACAGTACAGCAAGTTAGCAAAACAGCGTGCACAGTAATAAACACTCAGATGACCAACCACCTTCGAAATTGCACAACTGTTACTTGTAGACTCTCGCCTACATTCAGCGATGTCTGCACTGCCTACATGTTCCTGTTGACTTTGCCTGTGATCCTGTTGCGCCATGTGAACGATCACTTTCAAAATTGAAGCTAATAAAAAAAAATATCTGTATACAAAGTACAATGTCAGAAGAGCAGCTGAGCGACTTGGCAATCTTGTCAGTATAAAATAAACATGCCAGAAAGCTTGACACTTCAACAGTAGTAGATAGGCCGTATTTTTGTGCAAGACAAGGCGCACAAACGAACATTTTAACTTCTCGGAATTTTAGGATTCTTCTGTTTAGGCTACCGGGTACCGTAAACTAAGAACTTGTCTAATTTGTTAAACTGTTTCGTTATTTTATCAACCAACCCAACTGTTTCACAATTTGACAGAATTTAAGTGTGGATAATTCATATTTTAGCAGTCATAGCAGATGGAACAATGTTTGTAGATTAATTATCTCTAGGCCTAGTTCAATTTTTAATGCTAGCCTGGAGAAATAAAAAACAATTTAAAAAAAATTAAATCGCAGAAAATAACTGAAATGTAATTATTTAATTATTATTTAATTGGGGTGCGATTTATGATATTTGCATATTTCTAATGGTGCAAAATAAGCAAATGTCGCAAAAGCGCCAATCAATCAATCAATCAATCAATTTTTTTTATTGTTCACCGCATCATTTCAAAATAAACAATGTTTGCATATTGCAAAAAAAAAACATGTACAGTTTCAGTGACAAAGGGTAATACCCTAAGGAACCTCAGGTTCCACTAACAAGGTAGCCCTAATACAAGTGTGTAACAGTCAGTCAAATTTATACAATGATTAGCAACAAGTACACATCGTTTTGTCAATTTGTATATTTCACACAGATTTTAAATATGAATCATGACCATTAATGTTGTTTATTTAAAAAAGCGTTGTTTGCACAGCGGTTTTTTTCAAATCGAAGGGGTTTAAGGGGCCCATCATCGAAGCTCTGCACAAGGGCCCCCAAAAACCTTTCTACGCCACTGCTACTACTACTACTACTACTACTACTACTACTACTACTACTACTACTACTACTACTACTACTACTACTACTACTACTACTACTACTACTACTACTACTACTACTATTGTTGTTGTTGTTGTTGTTGTTGTTGTTGTTGTTGTTGTTGTTGTTGTTGTTGTTGTTGTTGTTGTTGTTGTTGTTGTTGTTATTATTATTACTATTATTATTATTATTATTATTATTATTATTATTATTATTATTATTATTATTATTATTATTATTATTATTATTATTATTATTATTATTATTATTATTATTATGGGACAGGGTCCTAATATCTAATTTTTTATACTACAATGTTTATATGATGAATAAATATTGACTCTGTTATTATTACCATTAGTATCATCATTGTTATTATTATTAGGCCCTATCAGTGGTGGTGGTGCTAGTAGTATTTTCATTAACATCATAGTCGTCGTCATCATCATCGTCGTCGTCATCATCGTCGTCGTAATGACTGCTGTCGTTGTCAGGATGCGGATTGTGCTTGATGCCATCTTCACCTTCGTCATCATAGTTGTTGTGAGGATGCGGTTTGTGGTGGGCCACATGTGAGGTGGGATAGAAAAAATGGGCATTAGCAAAATAAATCGAGAACCAGACGGAGTCCCCTTATTCCTACAAATCGCAAAAACTACATATCGTACTTCATGTGTCACCAGTATCTTTAAAAGATGATGACTGTGGTGTTGATATGATTAGGCCCTATGACAATTATTATTATTATTATTATTATTATTATTATTATTATTATTATTATTATTATTATTATTATTATTATTATTATTATTATTATTATTATTATTATTATTATTATTATTATTATTATTATTATTATTATCTTCGATGTAAGTGTACTCCATCAGGAGTAAAGCAATTATGGGGATATCGCCACAGCGGGATATTAACTCATATTTGTTCCAACTGTCAATCATCGTCTCGTGTCCTGTATACGCAATGCAGCCGAGCACCTGCACGCATTGAAAAGATCAGACGATCCTTTTATTTATTAGGCGCGTCTCTTTCAGCGCTGGCAGAAGGAGGAGGAGCCGTGTTTCGCCTGAGGGGCGAATAAGATAACAGCTCTGTTCCTTATATGGGTTAAGAAGACGAATAAATTAGAAGAAGGATTAGAGGAAGAGGAGGAGGAGGAGGAGGAGGAGGAGGAGGAGGAGGAGGGGGAAAAGGAGGAGGAGAAGGAAGAGGAGGAGGAGAAGGAGGAGATGGAGGAGGAGGCGGATAAGGAGGAGGAGGATGAAGAAGAAGAAGAAGAAGAAGAAGAAGAAGAAGAAGAAGAAGAAGAAGAAGAAGAAGGTGATGATGATGATGATGATGATGATGATGATGATGATGATGATGATGATGATGATGATGATGATGATGATGATGATGATGATGATGATGATGATGATGATGATGATGATGATGATGATGAAAGGGAGGAGATGGAAGTAGATGAGAAATAGGAATAAGGACAGGAATAGGAAGGCATAGGAAGAGGAGGGAGAAGAAGAAGAAGAGGAGCAGGAGGAGGGAGAAGAAGAAGAAAGAAGAAGAAGACGAAAGTTCAGCTCTTTAAGGCAACGCTGACAGACAGATATCGATACAAAATGAAACCGACTTCATTTTGTAAGCCTCGACATATGAGGGTGGGTGGGTGGCCAGTGGGAGGATCGCATCCCGATCCCCATACTGACAGTGTACAGTCAGTGTACCCATTTTCTGGCTCACTTGGTTAGGGGCCTTTACGGAGATCTTGAAATATCTTCTGATAGGGAGAGAGACAGAGAGACAGACAGACAGACAGACAGAGAAGGAAGGAAGGAGAGACAGACAGACAGACAGAGGACAGAGAAAAGGAGACAGAGGGAGAGAGAGAACGAGAGAGAACGAGAGAGAGAACGAGAGACAGAGACAGAGAGACAGAGAGAGACAGAGATAGAGATCCTCTGTAAAAATATGAATGTGACTCGTGTATGCATCTGCTCATTTATATAGCGCGCTTTAAGCACCTTTCAAAGAAGCTGCAAGACTCATATATAATGCTTCTGTAATGTATTTTATTCTGTACTGTATTTTAACATTTTCGATGACTTCGTCTAAGCAATTCGGCTGTAAATATAGAATCTGAATTACATTCTAAACAGTGCAGTAAACACAAGTATGTATACCTAGACAGTGGATACAGCGCGTCTTATATACGTCTCCAAAATAGGATTGAGAAAAACTGCGAAGGCCATAGGCCTACTCGAAACCAGAGGAATTATCGAATACAAACGAGAATTATCGAAAAAGAAAAACGTCATCAGGGGCGCTCCTGACCCAAACCAGTGAAATTACTGTCAACTAATGCAGACTTCAGATGGTTGCGAAACTATGGAAAGGACAAGCTGAGGAGCTCGAGCCGCAGCTCTCGAGAGAGGCGATTTTAGTTGGTAGGTCCAACACAGGCAAAGCTTATCGACTGAGCTGTAGCAGTACGCATGTGAGGGACAATCAGGAGTCCATGGGCAGCCGACCAAAAGGGTGCCATGACCCGGGATCGAGGAGACCAAAATACAGAAGTTCCTAAGGTATGATGGTGCAGAATCAACAAGACAATTGCGCATAAGGGTCAGGATCTTAAACTGAATATTCTGCTGGACGGGGATCCAGCGTAAAGTATCCCGCATAAAGGAAGCTACATGGCCAAACCTGGGGCACCTCCACTTACTGTTGCCCTCCTTCATAAGATCAGAGGTGCACACACGACCATACGACAGAACATCGATGGTGTTGAGCAACTGTGCGTGAAGGACATCTTGCTCAAGGTCCCTATACACAGTAACCACATCAGTGGAGGTTCGAACCCGTGCTCTCTGCAATACAGGCCTAGCGCTCTATTCATTCGGCTGCCATGCCCCATATATATGTAGCCTATAAAGTTTAAATAGCTTCCTGAGTAATTCTGTTATCGTCTATTGTATATTATATTCTAATTCACTTCTATCCATCTCTGATATCTGATCCTATAATAGTCGTCTAATAGACTTGACAAAAGATGATCGCGGACAATGGAGATCATTTACATCGCCGCCAAATGGCTGTCGTCAGGAATTGATGATGATGATGATGATGATGATGACGACGATGATGATGATGACTATGATGATGATGACGACGACGACGACGATGATGATGATGAAGATAATGATGATGATGTTGATGATGATGATGGATGATGGTGATGATGACGACGATAACGATGACGATGATGATGATAATGACGACGACGACGATGATATTGATGATGATGATGATGACGACGACGACGACGACGATGATGATGATGATGATGATGATGGTCGTCTACTCCGAACTTGACCGAGACGCTTCTGCATTGTACTCTCTTGCTGCTATTGTTACAGAGCTCTCTCGACGGAACATAACCGGACGTGGAACGAGACGACTGATTGCGCGCGTCGTAAGTCGACGGGACTGTTGAAGGACCAGCGTTCCATCTGCCAACGGAACCTGGAACTGATGCCCTTCGTCGTTTCCGCCTCCCGTCAGACGGTCGACGTCTGTCAGGACCTGTTCGCCGACCGTCGATGGAACTGCTCCACCATCCAGAGGGCGCCAAACTATCTTCCGGATCTCATTGGAGGTCAGTTTTCCATCCAGGTGACACACACTCCTACACACACACACACACACACACACACACACACACACACACACACACACACACACACACACACACACACACACACACACACACACACACACACACACACACACACACACACACACACACACACACACACACACACACACCTACACACACCTACACATACACACACGCTCACACTCACACACACCTACACACACCTACACACACCTACACACACCTACACACACCTACACACACACACACTCACACACACACACTCACACACCTACACACACACACACACACACACACACGCACACACACACACACACACCTACACACACATGCATATATATATATACAATTATACATATATATATATATATATATATATAGTCGATGGTAGTGTGTGTAGCAGATGCATATAATTATATCAATGCATACTATAGGCCTACATAATAGTCGATGGAGTATCTGGAATAATGCTTAATATGTCTTCATCTATATATCCATATGATAATAGTATATATATATATATATATATATATATATATAATATACAGATAACGGATCTAAAAGAAAATCTTATCTATATCGGTATACATATATAAATCATCTCCAGATATTGCACATAAATCCTTTATTTGTGCACAGTACCCATGCATGTGTCACAAAGTATAGGCTACGTGAAGCTAACAAGAGGGAATTGTAGAATCATCTCTGTAGCCTTCCTATATACGTTTATACATAAAATATGGGACTGTTTTTAATTAAGAATATTTACCTCGCAAGATTGACAGATTTGTAGTTAAGTTTTATGGATGAGACTTTGGACCTGATGCCGTACTTACGTTCATGTATATACAACTGATCTCGATTCCACACAGAAACGATGCAACACTATTTGAAGATAAATTACTTCTGTAAATATCCAGTCATTTCATTTATACTCAAGAGTCCAGACAGCTAGAATACCGATTTATCAGTTGTTTCTTAGAAGATTATAATTAAATGTAAATACGCACGTTTTTCTACAGCGACCGTGTGGCCTCGACCGCGCTCATTTTTCACCAGATCCTTCACCACCGCTGCCCGTTTGAATAGGCGCCACGCCATTTAACTAGCTCAGGGGTGGCGAACCTTTTTGAACGTGCGTGCCAAAATGCTGCTAAATCATTTTACAAAATACCGTCGCGTGCCCCTCAGAATTTTGCACAGTAGGCCCCTGCATAATTATTTTTCTCATATAGGTTTTAGGTAAAAAAAATGAATTAAAGACGGTTATTTCAAAGATCGTTTTTGAATGGTGTTAAAACAAAAGGAATTTTTCATATCTAATTTTGAAATTTTGGGGGGCGCTCTGAATTACGCGTGCCCAAAAAATTTCAACGCGTGCCACTTTGGGCACGCGTGCCATAGGTTCGCCATCCCTGAACTAGTTGGTTTAACGAAGTATTAATTGTAAAATTAAAGATTTTGGAAATTGTAAAAGGTAACTCTAAATGCAAGCGATGGATATATACGCTGTTGAGAGTATCCAAATGGTACCATATTAAGTGTATCGATGCATACATTAATACAGGGGCGTCGAGCTGGGGGTTAAGGGGACAGGACTCACACACAGTATACAGTTGTCCCCTGAATTTTGAAGATACACCAAAAAAGGTCAAAAAATTGTTTTCGCGCGTGAAAAAACTTTTTTGACCTTTTTTTGACCAAATTCAAAACTCTTTTTTCACTAGATCAGTTCAAAAGTGTCCCCCACCTGTCAAACAAGATCTCCACCTGTGCATACATATATAGATACATGCATACACATACATGCATACATACATGTATATATACGTACGTACGTATACGTACGTACGTACGTACGTACGTACATACATATATACGTATGTATGTGCATACATACATACATGCGCATACATGCATATGTAGGCTACATATGTACATATGTACATAAGTAAGTGTGAATGTTTCTTGAAAGGTACATGTATACCAACGTTGAAGTGCTGCAGGTTGGCCGTGGAAAGAGAAGTGAAGTCTCCCTTCTTGTCACCAGTTGTTCGAGTCGAATACTTTCAAAGCTGTTCATGAAAGTAATGCCATCTTGGTTGATGGGACGAAGAGATTTTCTTGCTACTGTTTTTGTGTATGAATTTCAGGTAGTCGAGAACAGGCCTACGTGAACGCCTTGTCGGCAGCCGCTTTGGCGCAGAGCGTTGCGAAGGGTTGCAGCGCTGGCCTGAGCTCCAAGTGCAACTGTGGCCCTACTCCGAACGAACCACCCCCGGGTGGATTCAAGTGGGGTGGATGTGGCGATGACGTCAGGTTTGGCGTCATCTTCAGCAAGTGGTTCACCGACACCCAGTTCAATCGAAGGAAAATGTCGCGCAGTGCACTTATGAACATACACAACAACGGAGTGGGTCGAAAGGTATTCGATAGAGAAAAGAGCGCTATATCAATTTTCCTTTGTACATATTATCAATGTTATATATTTTAAAACTGAACTGAACAAAGTTTAGTTGATCACCATATAGATAAAGGCAATAAAATCTACCGAATAAGTCAATATTGGGTTCGAAGGGAGAACTCCAAGGGAGACAAATTGGTCCAGCTGTTTGAAGATGCCCTTGTTACAAAAGGAACAGTTCATCTGTTTCATGGGTTGCATTTGCGGAAATATCATTCGTCGAGCAAATATTCAAACATGCCACTACATATTTTCCACACAAGTCAATTTCTATTTCTCCAGATATCTTTAAGCAATTTCTATACAAACCAATTTCTGTAGAATTGTACAAGTAGGCCTACCAAGTACAACGTCTCTGGCATTTTCCATTAACCAACGGACGTAATTTTTACATAGGTCTATATTGGGTCTTTTTATCTGGGAGCCTTGGCAGCGCACCAGATGAACACGCGGCTGAGAAAACGATTAAAAGGCAGACCAAGTCTACTACTCTGGATATACAATATAAATGAGAACTTATGTAACATCACTTGAACCAACACTAAGCGGGACAATGGACTTAACAAATGACCGAGGACAATGGAGATCATTTATCGTACCCATCCCCGCCAAATGGTTGGCATTAGGAACTGATGATGATGATGATGATGATGATGATGATGATGATTGGGTCGTTTTTTATTAGTCTGCGCTTTCTTCAATATTCAGTAGATTCTAATTAAACGAACAGTGATATTTTCAAGCATTATGGCTTATGTTGGAATTTTGCATAAAGTGTATTCAGTGCTACGTATTTAGACATTAAAGAGGCGTTAAAAGGGTTAATTGCTATTACTTTCCGTCTTCGATTAAATAGATTCTACAGTGAACGAACACATGGAATTGTTTCAAATACGATGGTTTAAGTTGGAATTTTGCATTCAATCAATTATGCATTTCATAGACCACATATTAAGACATTTCTGAGTTGCTCAAAAGGTTCACTGCTGTCGTTTACTTCTGTGTTTAGATCCTTGCCGACAGTACATCGACTGTATGCAAATGCCACGGTGTTTCCGGTTCCTGTTCGATCAAGACCTGCTTCAAGGCACTTCCGAGCATGCGCATTATCGGCGCCGTCCTGCAGCGCCGCTACACGACGGCCATCGAAGTGAACAAGCTGAACAGCAACCGATTGGACAGGATCCGTTCTGCCAGAAGACCAAAGGCCATATCGACGCCGTCCAAGAGAGTCACTGATGACGACCTCATCTACTATACCATCTCACCTGACTACTGTCTTCCAGACGAATCCCTCGGGTCTCTCGGAACACAGGGACGGTTAGTAACTTACTCACTTTGTCACTTATTGTGATATTTGCTTACTTACTTGTCAGACAATCAGTGAGTACTTTACGTAGTTAGTTATAAACTCATAATGTTCCATATTTATATGATTACTTGTTTATTTAGATAATCAGTCACTAGAAGGGGATTGGCGAGGTGTCGGCTGCCGTGCTAGACTTACGCATTTACTAAACTAATGTTAGGATGTTAAATAATATTACACAACTAATATTACATCATTCAACTAACATTACATTACTTTTCTGCTTTCGCTATGATTCCAATGTTAGAGTTCCTGCGTGTGGTGTGCCATCCAGCTTTCTTCAATAAACGAAAATATATATTGTTATTAGTTATTTATGCAATTAATTACTTCCTTGCTTACTTAGTCAGTAAGTAGGTATAGTTAGTTAATAATTGCTTACTAAGTTACTTACTCAGTTATTTGTCGAGTTTTTAGTTAGTAAAATATTTATTTGCTTATTTGATCACTTCGCTAACAACTTCCAATAAGCGACTAAGGTAGAACCTGTTACCCTTCTCCTCACAAATCATCCCTTGTTCTACATTTAACGGCCTTCCACTCAATCCATTTTAAGATTGTATCTGGGGTTACCTCCTTTTCTGTTCGCTCCTTGAAGGCTTTTCTGTCCCCCGGGCGTCCACGTCGAGAGCGCCTCTGAATATAGTTTCTACTGTCGAGTGACGCTTTATAAATCTCCACATGCAATACAATACATCCAAGCATATATACACTCCTAGGTTTTATGTAGCACCGGTGGAGAAGAAACAAAACCAATCATGAAGAAACAAACCATACAGAACATCTAAGATAATACGGCCTCATATCTTTGTTTCTGCAAATGCAGTAAGACTCATTCGGGTTAAGGTTCCCTCTGCCCGTGTTGACCTTGAGGGGTTGACTTTGACCTCTTCAACTTTTGTGTTCCAGCGAATGCAATAAGACTCATTCTGGTTCTTCCGGATGTCGTTCAATGTGCTGCGGACGAGGCTACACGACGGATGTCATCGAACAGAGCCATCGATGCGACTGTCGATACTACTGGTGCTGCTACGTCAAGTGCAAGACCTGCATCAAGACTGTACACGTCCACAGGTGTCGCTAGCAACCCAGTCCGTCGCCTTTTCTATGTCTAATATAACATCATTGCCACGAGGTCGTCTTTTCTATGTCTTATACAATAT
This sequence comes from Allolobophora icterica, assembly GCA_963556255.1. Lineage (NCBI taxonomy): Eukaryota > Metazoa > Annelida > Clitellata > Crassiclitellata > Lumbricidae > Allolobophora > Allolobophora icterica. The sequence goes on from OY744617.1 coordinate 13,258,598, forward strand.
CATTGCCTCAGTCATCAACCATCATTTCCATTGTTGTTTTCAAAAATATCTGATCCTCTCGTGCTGTCAGTAAAACCACCAAATACCATCTCATAATGATGATGATGATGATGATAACGACAATTTATATGGTGCCGTAACGCGGCCATACCGCTACACGGGCGCCTCATCACTTCTGTTCTCAAATTACTACACTGGCTTAAACAACCTTGAAAGAATAGAACACAAAATCCTATAACTTAGCCTACGTACAACACAATTCAATGCTTCCAACCATCCTATCTTCGTCAGTTGTTCATGGTCCAACCACTTCGCTGCAGTTTCACAAATCCTATCCTGATTCCTCCTCTTCCCCTTACTCCCTCGCCGTTTCAATTCTAGACATCATCCACCTCAGCCGTTTGACTGTCTGCCTGCCTGACCCCCAAAGGATCTTGACTTGGAATCGATTTTGACCCTACCGGCCTATCGAATTTGCTTTGACTAAGCGCCTGTGAATAAGCCGATTCGCGCGAGTTCGCTTTTTTGGGCGCTGTAGAAATCTCGAGATTACTATTACGATATATCTGACATTACCATGACCGTAGTAGGGCATGCCTATGCCTATTGTAAAATCATTGCCACGGACGTTTTGCATGCCATCATTTCCACGCTCGTTCTTATTCGACGTCAGTGTATTAATATATTTTCTAGGCAGAGCCGTAGCAACAAAGAACGTGGCCCCCTCCGAACATACGTCCGGGGCCCCTTACAATGTGCATAATGTCTGGGGCCCCTTACAATGCGGAAACTGGAAATGCGGTAATATACAATATACGGGGTTCATAATTATTATGTATGAATAGACCTGCGCCCTACAGTGTACATGTATTTCATTTCCGTATTTACGCAAAGCGCTTCTTTCGAGCCTTGTTCTCCGAGCCTTGGTTAATCAATGCGTCAAAATCGTTATTTTTGCCACTTTTAGGGGCCCCCTTCCAGGAAGGGGCCCCCTCCGGTCGGAGGGTACGGAGGGCGGTCGCTACGCCTCTGTTTCTAGGCCATGACTGTCGAAGTCGTCTTTTCTATCTTTAACATAAATCTTTGCCACGGTTGTCTTTACATACCATTAATTTCATAGTCGTTTTTTCAAATGTCGTAGGCTATAGGCCTATGACATCATCATGTCATGGCCAACATATTTTCTATGGTCATCATTGCCACGATTGTTGCATTTAGTCCTACGTGCATGTCTTGTGACTATGGCATCATTGTCGCCATGGTTTCTTGGTAGGCCCTACTCACCGCATCTTTGACATGGAAGCAGACAGCCTAGACGTAGATCATAGTTGATGCCCGCCTTTACTCAGGATGCTTAAACTAGTCTAGCACTACACAAATCTTAATATACCATTAACCAAAAAGCGTATGATGTTTGATTTGGAACGAAAACTGCAGAAAAGTTCATTATTTCAAAAATGGCATCGACATCTTTGTCAAAACATCGCGCTGTAAATAAATAAGCTTGAGTGCTTGCCAAGTACCAGCTTTTTGACAGCATTAAACTAACTATGAAAATCAGAACTCGTCAGTTGGTAAGTAAGATACAATTAAATTCCACTTGTCGTTTGAAATTTTGGTGTCATCATTATTGGGTGTTTTTCAACCCTTTACAGTAACACAAAAGAAATTGGATAGACCTGCATGTTAAATGAAGAGATTTAGCATTACATGCGTAAAATAATTTGTGATATGAAGCTCTAAACAGTATAAAATCTTTTAAAACATTTCAAAAGACCTAATAGCCCTCATTAGACCCTAATGGCCGCCGAGTAGCCTAACTGACCCCTAGTATTGCCTAAATGATACATCAGAGAGTTTATGACAATAATTTCACCAGGTTTTACACTCGTTGGGTGTTTTACTGCTTCGGGAAGAGATTTTCACAACGGTGGGGATTACTTTTTAGTTTCTCATAGGTGCCTAGTCGAAGTGCTATGAGGTTGCAAATTTTTGACGGCCTTTTTAGTCATTGTAGCTTCGAAGATCCAAGGTCACTTTTAAGTTCAAACGATTCTGAGGAACTATTTTGGTCATCCATCTTTTTGGGCGATTTTATAAATAAGTTTTCGTGCCTTTTTACGCTCTCTTTTCTCTTCACTTTTCATGTCATTTGTGTCATTTTATCTCATATTTTTGTCAGCTTTATCTTCAATTGTCTAATTTTTCATCTTCATTTAATTTCACAGTATTTTCATGACAGTTTTTTAAATTTCCTACTTATGTGGGCAATTTGTTGGCAGTTTGACGAAGAGGCATTGCAAGATTTTGCGTATAGCTCATCCATGCACTTTCAGCTAATTGAATAGACTATTAATGTGACATACGCTGTTTTATACCCGCTTCCAGTGAGCCTATTATTCGTGCAATTTGTTGTTGTAAATTAAGTGTTTTCTGATTTTGTATGTATACAAGCGTGTATAAATAATATGCTTTCTATGGGATGTATAGGCCTACAGTTGACAATTTAAAGTACTTGTGCATGCATGCAAATGGCCAATGGCGTATAGCTTTTGAAATGTATAATGTTGCAAGTGGCTGAATGGGAAATGGAGGCGCTACAAAGAGCAGCTTACGATACAGAGTGGCGACTATTGATTCAGGATTTAAACAGCGACAGTGCAGAACGAGAATTGGACAGAATCACTTGAATATGAATTCCATGTGCATAGTAGAGCATCCAAATATAGGCTGCGTAGCGTATTGTAGCATATGGCTTCTGAGCAGGAGTCAAACTTTGGCCAATATTCTGAATTACCACGAATTCTTAACGTTTATCGTCAGGCCAATTACAGAGTCAAAGAAAATTGATGTTGTTGTCAACGTTATAACCATTGCTGTGGTTTGCCGACAACTTATATAGCGCCGCGTATGTTGTGTCTGCAATGGCTGGAAATGTTCGAAATTGCAACGGAGAAATCAACCCCCGACTAAACAGAAAAGGCTTGAAAGTTGAAAGTGCACAAACGCAAACAGAAACTTACAGTTTAGACTGTCGTATACGAAATCAGTGCATTAATTATTTATTGTTGTGCGTAAGTTTGATTTTATTTCGTAACTTCTATAGAGCCCGTATGTAAAGAACGTGATATTTTCCGCATGTTTTTGTGTAATTCGTGGCGTTTGCATGCTAAATTGTTCCTATCAATAAAACCATCGATAAAATTGTTTTTCATTGGACAATGCTCTATAGTCAATGGAAATCAATCGAATTTTCAAGATCTCTACTCAGAGGTGGACAGATGCAGAGACGTAACTTGGTCAAAAAAGTAGGGGGTGCCAATTTCTTACATGCACGAAGCAAGGCGGAGACTGTGATCTCTGGGAATGCACAACAACAAACTATTGATTAACATTGTTCAAAAATTGGGGGTACGGTACCCCAGTCCAAAAAGTGGGGGTACGGGTATCCCTCGTACCCCCGAAAATTAAGCCTATAGACAGATGGTTAATGCAATCTCGTGCATATGTCCATCTCTTTGAGAAAATATCCAAGTTGACGTTCAAGCTGACCCTTTAATCTCTGCTCGAGTTACTCTTTATAGCTATGTTAAGGTGCATCTGTTCAATTTCTTCAGACAGTCATGTGCACAACTGCACATCGCTTTAGAGGCAGTGCCTAAAAATACTCAGAAATGTCAACTACACACTCTTCCTCAAACTGCCAAACAGTACTTGAACTTGTATGTAAATTTCACGTATTAGACTGAAATCGTGTGTATTTAATCTCTCAAACACTCGTACTACCTGCACAATCTAGACAAGTCAAGTGCATATTCGGCAATGTCAACTGCACACTTTGTGTCAGAAAACAAACTATTTTTAGGCCCTGTTTCGATGGGTCCCTGAAATACTATTTATAAATGTACAGCAATATATATACATAATAATGTATATCCATGGGCGTATTTTTTTAGGGGGGGCGCAAAATCTTTTTAGGGGGAAGAAACTTTTGGGGAGGGCAAAATGACGCTTTTGCATAGAAAAAATTTGCATAGAAAAAATTTAAAGTAGATGATGATCAAGCACTTTACCTAAATAATTGTTTCTTCGCATTGAAAATCGTGTTGGGACTGTTGTAATAATCATAATAATCAAGATTTTATTTTTATAAAATATTTGCAAAATCCAGCGGGCGCAAATGCGGCCCCTTGCGCCTCCTCCGGACGCCCATGCATACATCACATTACAATACATTACAATACCACCCAAATACAAGGTAATGTAATTTAATACATTATCATACAATACCATTCAGTGGCACATGATGCCCATTAGTATATCTTCCTGATATGTTTTGTCGTCATTGTGGCGTTATAGGTCATTATGCCGTCATCGGTCATTATGCCGTCATAGGTCGTCATACTATTAGGTCAAAATCACTGCCACAAGTGCATGACAGTCATGCACTGTTTGAAAACCGATTGTCATAAGATTAAGCTTCACAGTCCTATGTTTAATTACAATTCAGAGCTATGACATTTTAGAAAATCACAGCCACATCGGCAAGCGATCAGCTGAGTCATCAACAATGTTTAAAGTAGGTCCCATTGCCTAGCACAGGCAGACACAAGTGTCTTGCAAATCAGATACCTAACTGGTCTCAACTGTATTTTTAAAATATGTAGGTCTAGTGACATTCGTCTTAGAGTAGAAAATAGGAAAGAGTTTATAAGCTAACACAGCGTGCCACATCACACACAGCGAGACCTTTAAAAGCACCGCTGACTTGCTTACATATTTGGAAAAGATATTAACACTGATAGTGATTAAAATTCTTCTCGTCCTAAACGACACCCGCCTTAACAGCTGCTGTGCCTCCTCTCTTGATCTGGCCCCCTGGAAACCGGACTCGGACCTCCTCTGGATTACTCTCTGGGAAACCCCCTTAGCGCTTGTGAATAGGCTGGTGCCTTGGGCTTGGCCTTCGAGTGGCGCTTTAGAAGTTTAGAGATTACAACTACGAGGGTCCTTCAAATCACTGTCATCACACCTATTGTACCTGAACATTTACATAGCGCCCCTCAAAGAGAAAACTGATCAGAGGCTACGCAATGTCAAATGTCAATTTAGCAAAAAAGCATAGCAAACTACATCGTGGAAGAGTCTCGCTGGCGGGCCCACGTACACACGTAGAGTCGTAGACCTGTGTTGTAAATAAGCTAACATTTGTCCTATGCAATTTTACTAGACCAGTTTATTTCCTTCCGCCTGAAGGCCACGCTTCCTTATCGTCATAGGTCATTATGACGTCATAGCTTATTATGCCATCATAGGTCATTATGCAGTCATAGGTCATTATGGCGTCAGAGGTCAGTATAACGTTACAGATCATTATGACGTCAGAGATCATTATGACGTCATTATAAGGCCGTCGAGAGACGGATTACAAACGCTGTCGTCCAAAGGCTTCTAGAGTCTAGACCCATAGTCCAAATAGCTTATACATAATTATTATCATCCAAATGGGATTTACGCCCTTTTGTCCAAACAGCTTAAAAGATCATTTCGTCCAATTGGTATTCTGCCCTTAGTCCATTATGTTTTAGGCCCTTACGTCCAAATAACTTTTAGGCCGTTACCTCGAAATTGGTTATAGTCCCTGTTTCCAATACGCTGTAAGGCCATTTTGTCCCATAAGTTCCCTACTAGCATGTCTGTGGGCATTCAATTGGACCCATATCGGCTCTACACGGGTCCCATATGGGCAGTGTTTAATCTAGTCCCCCTCTTCTGGGAGGGGAAACAAGGTTTCTGGGGGGACCAAAGAATTTACACAAGATTTTTTTCATCCATCTTGAAAAAGTTTCTGACTTTTCCTAATTTCATCTTCAAAAAAAGTTTCTTCTTTTTTTAGTCCTTCGTCCGATTTTTAACTTTTTCTACAGCGATTACTCTCTCAAAACAAGGTTGATGACCTTTTTTCAGGAATTCATCTCTCTGAGGGGAACCATGTATCCACATGTATCCTGGGGGATTTTTCCGCCCCTAAAGGTCTCTACATTGTAACATTGCTGGCCTCTGGGGAACATCAATCCTGGGGGGACATCCCCCCAAAGACGTCCAGATTAAACACTGCCATAATTATGGGAATATGGGTCCTACGATGGCTTCTTGTGGGCACACTGGCAGGGTTATAAGCTTTTGCGTCCATCAGTTTATAGGAATCTTCATGCTATTTCGTTTTGAGAATGGACGACAGACAATTTGCGTTTATAGCCAAGTGGTCTAGTGGTTTGAACGTCGCCTGCTGGTCTTAGGCGCAGGATTCGAGTCCATGGGCGTCGTGTCTTCCGGTTGTTCCACTGGACAGGATGAGAGCGTTGTTCCTCTTTTTCGGCAATGTGCTCATCTGCGTCTGACCCATTGACCCGAACATACTCTTCAAAGACAAAGAAACGCATTTACGAAGATCCACTGTCTAGTTACAAAGCATCGGTCATTCATTCATTCATTCATTCATTCATTCTGAGAATTTATATAGCGCCTCTTAAAGATACCTACTCAGAGACGCTCCCAGCCCAGCCACAGGCCCACAGCTAAAGAAATGTGGGTCGATGGCCCTGAACCATTACGTCTGAAAGACTTACCCAAGTTTATTTCCCGCGCCTAATATTTATGTTCCAAAGTTTTAACTTACTTTAACCATTCACTTTTGTCTCGCTCGTAGTTTCAAATAAATGTTATGTTCTATGTGTAATGTTAATTTTTGTAATTTTAAAGTTTTGCCGCCATCTGGAAGGTGCTGCCCGGCAGGGGCGTAACTTTAGTCTAAAAAGTGGGGGGTACCAATACTTTGGTCTAAAAAGTGGGGGGTACCAATTTCTTCTCCACTTTCGCTTTTCGCGTGGTGGCCATTTTGAACATATTCCCTGTCAGTATTCTCATTAATTTTGGCTCTCGGTTTACATGTGTAACTAAGTACTTTCGCACTTTGGCGGAGACTGCATTCTCTGGGAAGGGACAATAACAAAAATATTGATTGACATTGTTTAAAAAGTGGGGGGTACAGTACCCCCCAGTCCAAAAAGTGGGGGGTACGGGTACCCCTCGTACCCCCCCCCCACAAATTACGCCTATGCTGCCCGGGCCACCGTAGCCCAGTTTGTACCCATAGTAACTCCGCCATGTACTGGCCCAAGGTCTGCATACGCAGTAACCGTTTCATGGAGGCTGGGACCCACACATTCAGCGTTACAAGGCCAGCACTCAATCGAGCTACTGTATCAGTGATGCAGAACATCATGGTTAACAGCCTGTTCTCTCATCTCAGTCATCTCTTGGAAACCAATGGGTTGTGTTATATATTATACAGGCTAGCGCAGAGAGAGCGCCTCATTTTATTTTGCTCTTGAACGGCGCAATATAAACTTTGTTCAATTACAATTCATTCATACAGAGAATTTATATAGCGCTTCTTCAAGGTTATCTACTCAGAAGCACTCCCGACCCAACCCCGGCTGAAAAGTGCAGTCTTGAGATTTGAGTAAAATGTGGGCGGAATGGGTACTTGGGACCAAGCGAAGTGCTACAGGGAGCCCATTCCAGATTGCAGGCCCAGCGATGGAAAGAGCACGGCGCTGCCTAAGGGCGGTCCGTGAGCGGGAACCAGAAGCTCAGCCTGCTTAAATGAGCGCAGGGAACCACGGCGCTGGATGTTCATGGTGGAGCGGCATGCTCTCGCAAATACACAGGGGCCTCTCCAACAAGGCAGCGCCACACTGGGACAGAGATCCGACAGGCAATACGCTGCGGGATAGGAAGCCAATGCAAAACATTCCGCACGTACCAAACTAGATCAGATCATATCTGAATGAGATCATATTCGATCATAATAGATCACTTTAGATAAGAACACATTTTCTACATGATGGCGCTATAGAAATTGGAGAAACAGATCGATTTTCCTACCAGGAACTTATCGTCCGGTCTTTCTGCAGTTGGTAGAACGTAGATGACGTCATAGGGAAACGAACCCTCGAGCTTCGTGCGTTCGCATCGACCGTACAACCAGTCGGCGTGGAGGAGAGGGTTTCTGGATTCGTCCCGCAGTTCGACAATGTCGCCCTGTCTCAACCGGAAGTCCGCACCACTTCCGCCCGTGTAGTCTACGAAAGAAACACCAGAACCAACCCGTTCGTAATCGAAATCGTAAACTCTAAGTTGCTATAGCGCTACTCTAAAGCCAAGCGCAGGGCATCAGCTTATTCACGAGCGCTGCGTCATGTCAGAAGGGGTTGTCCAGAGATGTCAAGGGAAGATCCGAGTCCAATGCAAGAGAGACCAAAAAGAGGAGGCACAACATCTGCTGAGGTGAGTTTTGTTGAGGACGAGAAGCTTGGAAGGAGAAGTATTGGATGGGTTAGCGTAGGAATTCTCGAAGACGTGAGACTTCGATTTGGAGTGGAAAGCCTGTGGGGTGATAAGTAGAGGAGCCTGAGATAGATAACGGTGGGTGAGCGGCGTTAAGGCAAACCGCGAGATGGTGTCGCGGGTGGACGAGCGGTTAACCCGTCGGTCTCTTTACCTTAGCAAGTCGGGTTCGAATCCGTTGGCCGTCGTGTGAAATTAACATTGATGGCGTTGTCGAAATGTGCGAAACCTTATAATCGAATTGGGACTATGGGTGCCTTGTTAAGTCCAGTACACAGACACCTGATTGGTAATTTTGGACAAAGTAGTAACGATTTCGGTGTATGCCCCGGAATATACCTAGAAATCTAAGAATGTGCAACAATTAAAACGTTCAGATCAGTGGTCACCAACATGCACCGTCATACATGTTATCGTCTATAGACAGCAAATGATAGCCTAATCCTCTTAATATGATCTTTCGCTTTGAATTCGCCATAGAGACGTTAGTGTCGTTCAACGAACACTTTGAAATAAGTAAACCCTGATCTCTCTCTGGCTGCCCCGACGCGTGGCCAGTCCTCTCCCTCACCGTCTGATCTTGCCACCGACAATGTACGGTAAGTGTACTACAGTATTTACGACTGAGTTGGTTAGAGGGCTAACATGAGGCAGATATCTTGAAAAAAATTTCTGACCTGGCGGGGATTTGAACCCCCGACCTCTCGATCGACAGCACGTCAATCGAGAGGTCGGGAGGTCAAATGTTAACAACCAATCAATAGACATTCAACCCCTAGAAGCAATCAAAGTTCAAAACAAACATAGAAATTAAATCGCGAAAAATCTTGGTAGTCAATGTTGCATATACACAAAATAAAAGAATATACCAGGTCCGAAATATTTTAGCTTACTTAGAGAGGCCTACTGTATAATTCTAGTCTGTATAGGCCTACTAGTCTAAATATTAGGCCGTTTCACTTGCCCTGAAGTTGGAATGACTGCAGTGCCACTCCCCATCTGGATCTCCGACGAAGTCCGTCCAAGAAGACGGATATAATCTTGAAGACTGTCGTTGAATTGGGACAGTAGAAACTGAACTCAGCACCATCGAGAGTGATGAAACTCACTGTCGCTCTCTTCATGTCACTGGCGCTAGAAAAATGAGAAATAGTCAACTATTAGGCGTCACACCATGCAGATTATTATTATCATTACGCATTTATTAAGCGCCACTATCTCATGACCAAGCATCAGTTGATGGCGCTGAGCTATTGTGAGTGAAGGACTTGCTCAAGGTCTCTACACGGTAACGTCTCAGAGGAGGAGGCTCGAACTAGTACAGTATTCTCCGTGTTACAAGTCGAGCGATCAAGTCCCGGATTTAGGTTTGGTGAGGCCCTAAACTATATAATGTTTGGAGGTCCCTTGTCTAGAAAAATTACACCAGAAGGTCTCACAAACCTTGCAAAAATATATGCCTTTTAATTATTTAATAGCAAGGCATTTAAAGTGAAAAATTCAAACTATTTTCAAATGAATGCATTTGCGCAGGCGAGATGGAGTTTGCTACACAAGCCATTTAATACTAACCTGATTGTGGTTTGGTTTTGCTGAGCCATTGGTTATTGGTTGATGCCTTGTGCATTAGACACCGGTGCAATAGAAAATACTACTTACTATTACAATCACCATGATCACCATCATAATCATCATTATCACCACCTACACCACAACCACCACCATCATGAAATTGATGATGATGACCATAAACGTCTTTGTCAGCTGTAGCTTCATCTCTGTTTAGTCTTCAAGTTTACTGTGCAATGTTTTGCTAACTGATGTAACATTCTAGTCCTTAATTAAATTTCAACATCATACAGGCTAACGTAGAGAGCGCCTTCGATTAGTCTGTCCCTTGATTGGCCCAATATAAATATCCAGTGCTTTTTATCAGCCGGAACGCGCCGGAACGGCGTTCCGGCACCTTTTTTTACCAATAAAAAATTATTTATTTATTTTAATAATAAAAAATATAATTTAATTATTTTAATTTAATTTCAGTGTTTTGAACTGTTTTCAGTGTTTATTGAGATCCCTCCCAATCCACAATCCCGTTTTCTCGGTATTTTAGTTCGCCCATAATTGTTCCGTTCCGGAACCTTTTCTTCCGTTCCGGAACCTTTTTTTCTAGAAAAAAAGCACTGTAAATATCCAACTGCAATTACAATCTCTTGAGACACACAGAATCGGAGTTAACCTGGTGGAGAAGGAATCGACAAGGTCGTAGTAATGAAACCCGAGAATCGTCTTGAAGTGTGCGTCCAGTATGAACACACCCTCACCGTTCACCGCAAGGATGACGTCATTGCACGGAAGGCGAGGTCCCGAGTGACGTAACGCCTCGAACATTGCCGAGAAGTTGAGCGGCCAGAGATTGGTCGCTATGGAAACGACCTGGTTCTTGACCTAGAAATTGTAACTCTAATTGTAGTCACGGATTTATGTAGCGCCTTTTGAAGAGAGATACTCATCAAAGGCGTTCATGATTTGACAACATGACAAATGACGGTCAAACTAAGTGGGTTTCAAGCTCTCATGGAACAAGACAAAACCAGGCCAACTGCTAATGCTAATGAAAGACAAGTTAAATAATTGGCAAGTTCACAGGTGGCATTTAGGTAGCGGGAGTAGCAGCAGCAGCAGCAGAGCAGCAGCAGCAGCAGCAGCAACAGCAGCAGCAGCAGCAGCAGCAGCAGCAGCAGTAGTAGTAGTGTAGTGGCAGTGGTAGTTGTATAATTGTATTATTATTATTTATTTTATAGAAATTGTGTCTTTGTTCGAGAATAAACATCAATTCTTTTAAAATCAAGTGTGTCACATCGATCCAGCTGACAGTACTACAGCCAAACGATGAAACAGCGAAATATTTTTATTATTACTACTACTACTACTACTACTACTACTACTACTACTACTACTACTACTACTACTACTACTACTACTACTACTACTACTACTACTACTACTACTACTACTACTACTACTACTACTACTACTACTACTACTACTACTACTACTACTACTACTACTACTACTACTAATAATAATAATAATAATAATAAAAATAACAACAACAACAACAACAACAACAACAACAACAACAACAACAACAACAACAATAATAATAATAATAATAATAATAATAATAATAATAATAATAATAATAATAATAATAATAATAATAATAATAATAATAATAATAATAATAATAATAATAATAATAGGCTTACTCCTGCTTTGTACGCATTATCGTTCTCTAAACGAGAGAGACTAACCTACCTGCGAGTCGTTTAAGAGTCCAGCAGAATATCCTCGCGTTTCGAACGCCGACATGATTGATTTCGCCAGCGAGTCACGTGACTTAGCGCTGGCCAATAGGGCTTTCGGGAAGTATGTCTCCAACTTCGATTTGATCAAATCCACGTCAACTTCAGGTCCATGTTCGATGTAAAACATTCGGGCGGCGATTTTCGGAACTTCATCCTTAAATGATAGAATAAAATAAATGTAGATGACTTGAAAGCAGGACTGTCATATCTTCATAAGTTTCAATTCAATTTTTCAATTCAATCAGTTTATTGACTCATCAATCATTACACAAACAAACACATTAGGTTAAACAAAATAGTACAGTTCAAACTCTTTGTAGCAAAGTGCATTTATAACCTGAGCTTACAGTACGAGACAATGAGTCAGCCGAAAAGGATCAATAGACCCGCTAACAACTCGGCTGGCTCATTTACCAGTCTATTTTGTGTTAACTCAACGCAGTCACAGAAGCAGTTTATCTCATCACATGGAATAGAAACATAAGGCAGAACAATAAGCATGAGGCAGCAGCTGCCAAAATACTTTTTCACTGTGTCAGTAATCAAAACATCTTCAATCTAGATTTGAACTGATTTAGACTTACAACAATTTTTAAGTTTTCTGGGAGCGAGTTCCATGTTCGCGGACCTGAGCATTTAATAGAAAAGTGTTTTAATCTAGTTCTCGCAAAGTCACCTCTATAACAAACCGAGGTTCTAGTATTGTGATCATGTATATCATTACCCAAAAGGAAGAAATTTTTAAAATTTGAGGGTAATAAATGTCTGTGGAACCTAAACATAAACAAGCTTATTTGAAGTTTGTTTATACTACCTAGATGCATTATCCTATATTTATTGAAAATATTCTTGGTGCTAGATAACCAATGAAGCCGAAAGATGACCCTAACAGCTCGTTTCTGGAGAATTTCTATAGGTTTTAAGTATGATGGATAATCAGAGCCCCATGAGATATTACAGTAGGATAAATATGGGAAAATAAGAGTGTAATATAGACTAAGTAATGTAGTGCTTGATAAGCAATGTCGTACACGGGATATAATACCAATACTTTTGGCTATCTTCTTAGCTATATGATTTATATGATCCTTCCATGTTAAGTATTGATCCAAGTTTCAACCTTACATCTGCTGCATTATGTTTTAGGTAGTAATTATAATAGTGTTGTCCATGTATGTGTGTTTGTACATACATACATACATACATACATGTATGTATGTATGTATGTATGCATGCATGCATGCATACATACATACAGATATACATACATATATACATATACATACAGATATACAGATATACATACATATATACATATATAGATATACAGATATACATACATATATACATATACATACAGATATACATATATATATATATCTGCATGTATGTATGTATACATGTATCTATATGTGCATGTATGTTTGAATGTACATGTATACATATATGCATGCATGCGCGTATGCATATTCATACATACGTACATGTCTATGTATGCATAATATGTATATTTGAAATTATGTATATATATATATGTTGTATATGCATGCGTATGTTTGTATGTAAGTAAATAAGTAGGTATGTACGTATACATGTGCATGCATATTTTCCATGTTCGTTACCGGTAGCAGTGCATATTCTCCTCTGCGAATCCCATCGACGATTTGTCTGTAGATAAGGTTCGTTGATTCCCTGTCCGTTGCTGGGTCGTGCCACGGGGTGAAGATCTCCTTCTGGTAGTAGATTCTCCACGGCGAACTCTGCTCCGGAAGACCCTGATCCACCCGGAGCATCTGCTCGCATTCAGATATGGCGTCCATCACGTGATCAGATCCCGAGCCGAGCGACGAGATCTACAGCAGGACAACGGAAGAAGAAAGACTTTGGTAACCTGTGAAATTAGTCGATGTGTGGTAAGTAACCGTGTAGGTAAGCAAGTCAGTCGGTCAGTAAATAAGTAGCCTTCATTTCCATCTACTTACTTACCTACATACTTACCTATCTACCTACTACTTGCTTACTTCACATAGGCTATTATCAAGGGTTTTCAAGGTCAATATTATACAGTGACAAGGTGACCTGGTTGTTTCCTAGCCAGTACATCTACAGCGTACAACAGAAGCTCCTCTGTGGTCGATCCTATTTTCTGGAATAGGTTATCGTTTGCGTAGCATCTTACGACGTGAGTTCGTTGGTCTTTCTTTACCTCTACACTATAAGTGCTTGAAGATCATCTTCTTTGCTCCTGGTTTTCCATCGTTTGGTCTGATTAGTCTCTCTGAAGAGGCGCAGTATAATTCTGCGATTATGATTACATTGTAGATGACCGAGATTGGGCAGACCTGCTCCCCCAAATTTGTTTTCAACTGCATTAACGTTTGTGAATAAGCAGTTCTCAGGACTTAGTTTGTTTAACGATTCTAAAGAACCCACAGGTCACGATTTACTAACACGCAAGCCAAGCTGGTAGCAAAGCAGATCCATAAAGTATCCGTTCAATCGTGTGTTTTGGTAAACTTATTGCAGCAGATTTGTCTGGTGAACGAATGCAGTTACCTTGGCATGAAAGCAGCCACAATAAACGTGTTATTTACAACGAAGTTCAAGCCCACACGAAAGACAAAACTACGCATGTAAATGTGCATGCAATGGATCATCAATATTTTTGACAATACGTCTAACCATATCCAGGATAACGATTTACTTTGCTTTAATATTACATTATCTTTAGTAGACGTTACTTTGCCTGAGATTCAATGTTATTTTAGGCCATGCCTTTCTATGGACGCCGACGTAGATGGAGAATCCGAAGTGGTCCTTGAGTCCGATGGTGTTGGCAATGTTCAGACAGATCTCCCAGGCGCTGGTGGCTGGATCCGACTCCACTGGAATGACTCTGCCATCCGGAATTCCCACCTGCATCACTGGATACTTCCGGAGCTTAACCGCCTAAGGACAACGACGCGTAGAACCAATTGAAACAGTAGTGCATCATTCAAATCATGTAATCACATGAGGATCCATACACTTATGGACTGGTCTATCAGTCTATTGTACAGTGTTGTACACACGCCCATCAATTAACCCCAAACCTCACCCACAGTCTCACTCATCCATTCATCCATCCGTCCATCCATTCATCCATTTATTCAATTGGTCAACTCAGTTAAAATGAGTACACTGACCGTACACAGTCGGTGAGAAGTTGAGACGGCGAGAGAGAACTGGCCACCCACCCTCATATCCCGAGGTTGAGAAAATGAAGTCGCTAACACTTCATACCCTGGCTGCCTCATGCTTAAAGGACTGCTCTTCTTCTTCTTCAATTCAGAGGCACGGTAGCCAATTTATTAGAGAGCTCGAACTCTAACGTGGCTGTCGTGTTAAGGACCTTGAGCAAGTCCTACACTCACAATTGCTCAGCGCCATCGATTGCCTGTCGTGCCAGAAGGAGGACCTTATCAAATACAGTTGTATTGTCTAATACTAATCTCTCAGCCCATTTACCACTCTATCTATCCATCCATTCGTCAGTTCGTCTCTCCGTTCATCCACCTTCAGGCCTCCACAAATGTTTATTCATAGGTACCTGTAGTTCGACCCAAGATGGCGGATGGTATCTCGTTCCGTTGGCGTTGGTACGACGAATCATAACCATGATGTATCTGGCGAAGTCCGTCAGTTCCGGTGGGGCTTCGTGGAGGAAACCGAAGTAGTAGTTGAGCAACTATACGTTCAAATAGGCCAAACCAACGCTATCATTAGACTTCTAATAATTAATCATTGTCATGATGGCGACAATGATGATGACCATAGCGACGACGATGATGATGACGACGACGTGATAATGATAATATTAGTATTATTAAGGAACAATTATTTATAGCACCCCTTCAAGGTTGTCTACTCAGGAGCGATAAAATATAATGATAAATAATAAACAGTAATGATAATAGTAATATTAATCATAATAATAATCATAATAAACAGAATTAGAAGAAGAAGAAAAAAGAAGACAAAGATAAACAACGAAGAAAGAGAGGAGAAAGAGGAAAAATAAAAGAGAAGGAAGAAGAATGTAAAGAAGAAGAACAAGAAGGCACCAAGAATACAATACAATTCAACTGTACTTGATATCGTCCTCTTTTCAAAGTTCAGAAGTGCACACACACGACCATACGAAAGAACATCGATGGCGCTGAGCTACTGTGCATGAAGGACTTGCTCACACAGTGATCGCCTGAGTGAAGTCTCGAATCCGTGCTCTTCGCGTTACAGGAACAGCACTCTATCTATTCGGAAATCGTGTCTCACCAAGCAACATGTAACACAGTACATCACATCTCATACCTTTGCATTACAGTAATACATCGCTCACCAATACGATGGAACAATATGTTGTTTCACGTGATACAGCTCAACATAGTCGTTGCTGTTGATCTTACGCCACACCTGTTTAGATAAGTAAGACCGCCGTGCATGCGACGCTACACAAAAGATGCTACATAATTGATTTGATGCATTTTATTTATACATACATCGCGTCTTACAGAAGTAACAAGAGTGGAATCAGAAAACGAATGTTACGTGGTTTGAAGGGAGGAAGCATCCAGCGCACAGAGCGAGCAACATCCAACCGCG
This sequence comes from Allolobophora icterica, assembly GCA_963556255.1. Taxonomy (NCBI): domain Eukaryota; kingdom Metazoa; phylum Annelida; class Clitellata; order Crassiclitellata; family Lumbricidae; genus Allolobophora; species Allolobophora icterica. The sequence goes on from OY744617.1 coordinate 13,275,022, forward strand.
TTCCCGAAACGACGGAGAGGGATTGTCGGTGACCTGGCAGCACAGTTGGCAGATGATCTCGTCTCTGTCATCCACCAAGCACAACATTCAGGTAAGGTGCGTACAGTGCGATAGAGGTTGCCTCAGTTAAGCAAAATTAATCTTAGATACTCGAATCATGAATGCTTATAAGAGGCTAGTGTGAGAGTAAGTAGAAATGTTTATTGTCCCTCTTTGTAAAGTATCTGGTAAAACATTTTCAGACTGGCTTGAGATATGACGAAGTTTGACCGTAACCTGGCTTCTAGTTTATCCTACTTGCGATCGAACTGCTCCAGCCATAGGCGTAGCTTCGTACTGTGATGGCGGTATCGTGTAAGCGTTACATATTTGTGGCGACATGACAGCGTTAATTTGGTTTGAGGCAAGCTCAAGCTTGAACGACAATGAACGGCGGTGTAGTCTTATTTTGAAATGTACATAGGAATTTTATCCCTGATCGCTTACACAGAAGTAGCTTCGACTTCGTGGTTGAGTTTCTAAGGCTATGAAGCTATCATACTGTGACGGAAATGACAAGGAACACTAAGGAACCTTAAGGAACATTAAGGAACATAAGGAACATTAAGGAACATAAGGAACATTAAGGAGCACTAAGTAACCTTAGGGAACACAAGGAACATTGGGGAACATAAGGAACATTAAGGAGCACTAAGTAACCTTAAGGAACAAAAAGAACTTTAAGAAACCTTAAGGCACACAAGGAACATAAGGAACATTATGCAGCACTAAGTAACCCTAAGGAACACTAAGGAACCTTATGAAACATTAAGAAACCTTCGTGGACATCCACGAGTCCGCTACAATACCTTGCTCTAAACTCTTTGTATGAGACACTTAGTCTGTGTTTACCGAAAAAGGAGCATGATCATTTGAACGGATATGAAATAAAGCGAATTCTTACCTCATGCTTGGCTTTAAGATTGCGTGAGCGATAATGTAGTGAACAAGGTCGAGTTCCGATGATGGAACAAAACTCGAGTCATCCGTTACACCGTTCACACCATGAATTCCAGCGAGACTCGAAGGTTCCGTTGGAGAACCGTTTTGGACGGACGACTTCTTCACGGATCCGGATCCGGATTTCTTGGAGGATTTGTCCGATGATGATGATGACAGACGAAGAAGTTTCTTGATGGAGAGTTTTGACTTCTTATCTGGAGTCTACATCAGTTTGTGTATTGTGAAAAGGTAATGTTTATACTATGTACTAATAATTATTACGACAGAGGTATTGCTGAGAGTAATTGTAATTTTAATTTATAGCTTATACCACGCCGGTGTCTAATGCACAATGGCGCACCAAAATCATACCGTAATCCTATACATAGGCGTAGACTCGAGGGAGGCAGCCGGGGCACGTGCCCCCAATGATTGAGATGGACTGCACACTCAATGCAACAAGTGTAGAATGAATAACCAAATGCCCCACGGCCTAATATTTTGGACAAGTTTACGCCAGTGATCCTATATGACAGAGGTAAAGTTTAGACTAATCTTCTTCTTTGGTTCTCTGCCCTTAGGCAGGTTCGTATGTCCAACGGCGCCATTCCTCTCGATGTTGAGCTTCCGCTTTCATCTGTCTGTAGCCGTCCCTCTTTATTGTCCAGTCTAGGAACATTGTTCTTGGTCTTCCTCTTGTCTTTTTCCCTTCCATTCTACCCTCGATGATATCTCGTAGCAGGGAATTTCCTCTCATTATATGGCCAATCCATCTTCTTTGACGCTCTCTGATTGTCCTCATCATGGATCTCTCCTCTCCCACCATTTGCAGTACTTCGTCATTTGTCTTGTGCTCTGTCCAGCTGATTCTCTCCATTCTACGCCATATCCACATTTCGAAGGCTTCTATCCCCTCGATTCGCGCTACCCATAGCAAAGGAACGGACGACATTGATCCTACACTAGCTGTCAGTAGTCTGCCCCTAATTGCCATCCCCCTAGCAGAGCTCATAAACTGCTCCCTAAACACAGGCGTTGTTCCTCAGGCAATAAAAATTGCAAAAGTTATCCCGATTTTCAAAAGAGGGAATAGAGAGGAGGTCTCAAACTATAGGCCCATATCTATTCTCCCATATTTCGCAAAGTTCTATGAGAAAATAATGTCCAATAGACTTACCAACTATATACAAAAATCGCACATTGTTTTTCATTCCCAGCATGGCTTCCAGGCGGGCCAGTCTCCTTCCCTGGCTCTCATTAACATGTATGACAAAATTTCCAGCACCTTCGATAATAATGAGTACTCCATAGGAATATTTTTAGATCTGGCCAAAGCGTTCGACACTGTAAACCACGATATTCTCCTTCATAAATTATCCAATTACGGAATAAGAGGTACACAGTTAGCTTGGTTTGCGAGCTACCTGAGTAACCGACTTCAATATGTTTTTTGTAATGGTGCCCGATCTGAAGAATTAACTGTTAAATTTGGAGTTCCCCAGGGTTCTAATTTGGGACCACTACTCTTCTTACTCTACATAAATGACTTACCAAATGCCTCATCTGTATTATCCTTTATTTTATTTGCCGATGACACTAATATATTTCACTCTGACAAATCTTACACTAATCTAGTACTTACTATGAACAGCGAGCTTAAGCGAGTAACTGAATGGTTGCTATCGAACAAACTATCCCTAAACTTAGACAAGACTTCCTTTATACTGTTTAAGTCACATAGAAAGGTGGGGCCACCCGATGACTCGCTTGGACTCCTAATAAATAATACTCCAATTACTCTAGTTAACTGTACTAAGTTCCTAGGGGTCATGGTTGACCAACATCTGACCTGGGATCAGCATATTAAATGCATCTCCACTAAAATTGCTAAGAATCTAGGGGTAATTCATCGTGCCTCAAACAAACTTCCCCCCTCCATTCGTATTCAATTATATTATACTCTAATATACCCCTATCTATCTTATTGTAGTGTAGTATGGGCTTCAACTTACAACACCAGACTCCAAAAATTGGTGATCTTGCAGAAAAGAGCAGTGCGTTATATTAGTAATTCCCCTTGGAGCTCCCACACCAATCCCATCTTCTCCAGATATAGGATGCTAAAAATTGACCAAATAAGGAACTTTCAGATCGGTGTGTTTATGTATAAATTTACACGAGATCTTTTACCTGCTAAATTTAAAACTCTATACCGTATGGGCTCTGACATCCACTCCCACTTCACAAGGAGTGCTAACAAATATAGGCCCTCGTTTGCTCACTCCAATCCACGTCGATTCTCCATCAACGTCACAGGACCGCTGATATGGAATGCTCTCCCTCTCTCGCTACAGCAGATGGGATCACTTGCAGGATTCAAAAGACAGCTTCGCCAATACCTCATTGAGAATGACCTCGCCATTTGCCTCACCCGCCGTTGACCGTGCCTCAATGCCTCATAGTTAAGAATTGCAGTTATTAATTTTTTTATTCCGCCCCCTTGATGAGCGGAGTCCCTAAGTTTCTTTTGTTTTTTTCTTTTCTACTAGTTAAGCTTAAGCAATGCGTTATGAGATCATTTACTCTGCCCCTTGTTGAGCGGAGTCTCTTAGTTTTTTCCTCCACTGCCCAATTGGCGGCAATCCTTAGTTCCATTTACCCAGATTCTTGTTTAGAAATACTAATTGGAAGCTTAAGCCTCGAGTTGGTTCTCGCCATGTCAATACAAGTAGTAAGTAGGTGTCCCTACTAGCGGGAGTCATCCCTTCAGGGCCTACCTTTGCGACCATCTTGAATTGTTTTCAGTGTGTACTGCTGCTTGTTATATGTTTTGGTTTCAATAAAGAAAATGTTATGTTATGTTATGTTATGATGTCCTCCCCTCTTATAGTCCACGTTTCAGATCCGTATAGAACCACACTCCATACCAGCGTCTTAACCATTCGCTTCTTCAGATTCCTATTTAATTTTCCTCTCAAGAGCTCCTTTCTTTTATAGAATGCATCTTTTCCCATGGCTATTCTTCTTTTTATCTCCGCATGGCACTTCACATCCCTCGTGACCATACTTCCTAGGTAACAGAATCTCTCAACTTGTTCGATGACCACTCCATTTACGGTTATTCTAACTTCTTTTTCTTCTCTTTTGCTTATCCTCATGACCTTTGTCTTCTTGGTATTTATTTTCATTTCGTATTCTGTTGAGATCATATTCAGGCGATCCATCATTCTCTGCAGTCCTTTTTGGCTTCTTGCTAACATTGCCTGATCATCCGCAAATCTCAGCGCTTTCACCAACCTACCCCCAACCTTTATTCCCTCGTTCACTTCTTCCATCGCCTCCCGTACAAGCTCTTCGATGTAGATGTTGAAGAGTATTGGAGAGAGCGGGCATCCTTGCCTCACTCCTCTGCCCATTCTTCCCGGCTCTGAGTATTCACCATCTATTCTTATTTTTACTTTCTGTCCCATGTACAGGTTTCCAATAAGTCTTCGCTCTTTCCAATCCACCCCTATTCTTCGTAATGCATGCATTAATTTCCTCCAATCCACCCTATCGAAAGCCTTCTCATAGTCGACGAAACACACATAGACATCCTGGCCATGCTGGAGGCTTCTTTCCGCTAGTATCCTCACCGCTGCAATTGCATCTCTTGTTCCTCTTCCCTTTCTAAAACCAAATTGATCCTCCCCCAAGCAGTCATCTGTTTCTGCCTTGGCTTGCAGTCTCTTCGTGATAACTCTTAGTAGAATCTTGGATGCATGGGTGAGGAGGCTTATAGTTCGGTGGTCTTCACATGTTGTTGCATTTGGCTTTTTCTTGAGCGGGATCAATATGGTTTGTAGGAAATCTTCCGGCCAAACTCCTGTGTTATATATGTCTTGGCATAACCGCACTAGTTCTGTCATTGCCTTCTCTCCCAGGTTCCTCAGTATTTCAATTGGGATATTATCAATTCCTTCTGCTTTGTTGTTTTTCATATCACTGAATATTAGACTAATATTATGACAAAATTTATAGATTCGAGTAATATTATAATGAAGTTAGTACTAATGTTTAGGCGAACATTATTATGTGTAGGCCTATTGTTTAGATTGATGTCATGACATAGTTAAGCCTACTGCTTAGACTGATATTACATGACCAAGGGTCCATATCTAGAGTAAAATTACAACAAAGGGTAGGCCTAAGGCATGCAATAAAGTTACTACAAAGGTGAGTTATTCAGACTAATGTTATTACTTAGCAAGATATACAGTTATGCTATGACATAGCGCCAGAGGCCAGGCGTATTTGCAAGCAAAATATTGCACATTGATAAAAACGGATCCAAAGCCCTTAAGATCAGATGTGACACTTATTAATAATCAATCATTCAATCAATCAAGAACGGGTCCAGAGGCAGATCGGCTATGGGCTCTTAAGCTCAGATGGGACACTTATTAATTAATCAGTCAATCCATCCATCCATCCATCCATCCATCCATCCATCCATCCATCCATCCATCCATCCATCCATCCATCCATCCATCCATCCATCCATCCATCAATCCATCCATCCATCCATCCATCCATCCATTTATCCATCCATCCATCCATCCATCAATCCATCCATCCATCCATCCATCCATCCATCAATCCATCCATCCATCCATCCATCCATCCATTTATCCATCCATCCATCCATCAATCCATCCATCCATCCATCCATCCATCCATCCATCCATTTATCCATCCATCCATCCATCCATCCATCAATCCATCCATCCATCCATCCATCCATCCACTCATCTATCCACTCATCCATCCACTCATCCATCCACTCATCCATCCATCCATCCATTTATCCATCCATCCATCCATCCATCCACTCATTCATCTGTACATCCATCCGTACGTCCATCAGTTCGTTCGTTCGTGTATTCCTTCCCCCATTCATTCATACAGCGTCCCGTGAAGTCGTCCACTCAGGAGTGGCTATCTGGACCCGCCTGATCTTTCGACGAGGCTGCTTACTTTTGGCGAAGTTGGAGTCGATTCCTCGCTGAAGTTGCTCTCCGTATCAAGACCGATGTTCCTTGTTTCGGCCACATCCGGGGAAGAGACGGAGGAGACGGAGCCACGAGAGGAAGAGGAAGAAGATCTTGGGTTCAGCTGGCGACACACAGTGGCCATCACTGACGACTTCGGCTTTAATTACAAGAGCAAAGACCACACACATGCTTTAGGAATCGCAGTGACCTTATCACAGGACATAATGAATGAGAATAAAAACAGACCAAGGAGACGATTATTGACAAGAAACAAAGAGAAATCGAAGATAAAAAAGAAAGAAATATCCAACAATGACAACGATAGCAACGGTATCGTATGGTATCGTATCTGGAGATTTGTATAGCGTCGCTCACAGCTGAGGCCATTCAGTAGCGCTCCCAGTGCGAAGGTCCAGAGAGAAGAAAAAGGTTTTAGGCATGAAAGGGATGTATGAAGAGATCCAGAAAGTAAGGTTACACGTAGAGAACAAGGAAGGGCATTCCACAGGGAGGGCCCTATGGTGGCAAAAGATCTATAGTTTGGGCTAGAGTGGTCCTGGCACGCGGAATAAAGAGGACTTGCCGGTCGCGAGAGCGGATAGGTCGGTGAGAAGATGCAGAAAGATGCTGAGGTCCCTAAGATATTTGGGAGTAGAACCCAGTTTAGACTTAGGGACAAGAACAAGAACATTAAATTGAATGCAGGCTAGGAGAGGGAGCCAGTGAAGTTGATTAACACCAAAAAAAGAGATATGAGGAAATGTAGGAAGACTAGCAATCGGTAACGTGTACTATAAGTTTTCCTATCGAAGTCAACGGTCTTTGATGCTATAAGTTGTCGTTAAGCAATGGAAACACTACTAAACGACACTTGAACTCTGCCATTGCCATTTTCGGGTAGTGCCAGTCCGAAGCCTGCATAAAGGAGGAGGTAGATGCCAATTATCATTGCTATGACTCAGCGTCATGTTTGTTAGAAACTTCACGCCAACGAACACTGTAAATGCGCTGCCTAGACGTAAAGTAAGTTAGGTTTTACGTTAACGATCCTGACAGCCATAAAATGTCACTAAAACTCAACATTGAGATGACGTCTTTGGACATATCAAAAACGCGTTTGACTTGCGCTCATAGGCGTAGACTCTGGGGGCGGGTGGCAGCCGGGGCACTTCTCCCCCCACCCACAATAATTGAGATGGACTGTACACCCAATGCAACAAGTGTAGAATGAATAACCAAATGCCTCTCAATATTTTGGACAAGATTACGCCAGTACTTGCGCTATATAAGTTCAAATTAAGTTGAGTTGCGCTAAAGCATTATCTCATTTGTTATCATATCTAAGGTCTCGGCGTCAATGACCCTGGCATAAGATGTCGCTAAACAATAGAACTACTTGCGCTAGATAATGATAATTTCGTTAAACACTAGATGCTAAGGCCTATCACAATTTTCAGGTAAGTAAAACTTCCCTTCTTTAGGCCTGAATAAAAATTGACCGGAGTAGACTTTAATCTTTCCGAAAACATTTTTAGTTTACTGGAGTCTGTCTTACTCTGTTCGAGCTCGTCAGTTCCTCTGGACTGGATTCCATGAATCTCTTAATCGCTTCGTGAACCAGCGGAGCAGCCTGGAAGATAAGATCACAGATAGATCATTAAAGAAAGGCGAAGATCAGCTGAAGTTGCGTCTATTAGAAGAAGAGCATTCCGCTAAAGCCAGCCTGAAAGGCAGCCATAATTATGTAGGGACCTTGAAGAAGTTCTTCACTCACAGTTGTTCAGCGCCATCTTCTGATGCTTAATAGGGAATTGGATAGTGACGCTTAATACATGTGTGCCAATAATAATAATAGTGAAGATGATGATGATGATGATGATGATGATGATGATGATGATGATGATGATGATGATGATGATGATGATGATGATGATGATGATGATGATGATGATGATGATGATAATGATAATAATATCAGCGCACTGTCACCTTTGCTTCGCCGGATCTTGACGAGCTCTAGCCGTCCTAGAACTTTTGTATTCCCGGATAATTTTTTACTTCCTGAGGAGTCTTAGGTAGGGCCTACCTAGGGGCAAAAAATAGTAATAGGGACCTAATGACAACAGTAATAATAAAAGTAATAATAATGATACAAATAACTATAGTAATAATGATGATGTTGTCCAAAACTATATCTCCGGATATAGTTTTGGACAACCTGAGGGATTATAACTACCTCGGGTAAAAAATAATAATAGTAATAGGGCCTATTAACAAAAAATAGTAACAATAATAATGATGACAATAATAATAATACTGAAAATGATAATAATGACTGATGATGATGATAATTATAATAAATAACAAATAATATAAAATAAAATAGCAAACAATAGATGAGACCTTTTTGTTCATATCGTCTTTCGTTTGTAGTAACGGCTGAACGAGACTGTCCGACGAGTACCTCGGCTGTATTCCGTTTCGAAAGTATTTACTTGCGAACTTCTGGAAAGCGTAGTTCTCCAGTGTACTCTGCTTGTCCTTGGCCAGCCTCTCGAGCCGGTCGTAGTCGAAGGTTGTCAGTCCAATGCTTGCCTTGAAGACCTCCGACAACTCCTGTTCTTCTTCCTGTTATACGAAGGTAACGAAAGCCAACATTTATATAGCGCCATTTGGCGTATAGCCTTAAGTAGATGCCTTAAGCTTCGTCAAGTGGTGTTTTCCTCATTGCCTTTTTATATCACATTGTTATTTGCCCCAACTTCAAATCATAGATTCGCTCTTGCTAACCATGTAATATATATGTAATTCCCCGGCCTCTTTCTGTCTCCTCGCATCGTCCACTTCGCTCCTTGAATAGATTGGATCTTGCAGCTCCTCATACTAGAGCAGCTATGGCGCAGTCCCGATCTTTTTCCTCAATTGGTCCCTCTCTCAGGAATACACTGTCTCCTTCTACTCGCTCTCAAATCTTAATAGGTAACCCCTCGTCTTCTTTTGCTTTCCTCAAGATTTCTTTCTTTTCCTGTGGCGTTGCGCACTGGGAGCGCCTCTGAACGGTTCACCCGACTAGAGGCGCTTTATAAATGCTTAAATACAATACAATACAATACAGTAGTATATGTATTAAGCTATTTACATAACGCCTTTAACAAATCTCACACATGTATGTACCTCACATATGTAATTGTAATTGGCTTAAATATGTCCATCCAACGCTTCAACGCAATCGCTTTTAACAGCACTTTTCCACCGAGCACGACATCACTGAAGACTAGCTATCCCAGCAAAAATGCTAACTAATATTTGAAATCCTGATGGATCATATATATAACTTGCCTCCCGATAACCAACACTAATGATAACACTATGTCTTCTAGGCCATGCGCTCATTAATACCCCACCGACCGGGACTTGCTGTGTTATATTAAGTAAATAATTAAGTAAGTATATAACCAATTGCTAATCGCACTTTGTTCTACAGACGTCTAATAAACAAGAGTTATTAGATGTCTGGCTATTTACAAACCGGAAGTAGTCCGAGTCGATGTCGAAATTCTGCTGTAAGGACTTCAATATTATCGTAAACTCCATCATCGGCCGTGTCCTACAGAAAAGGTTTACAATTATTGTTACACCGTAATCGCAATCGTAATCTCCAAATTTCTAAAGCGCTACTCGAAAGCTAAGCGCGAAGCAGCAGCTTATTCACGGGCGCTGCGTCGCATCAGAGGGGTTGTCCAGAGATTGAAATCAAGTGGAGGCCCGAGTCCGGTTGCCAGAGAGACCACAGAAGAAGAGCAGCTGTAGACTGGAGAATCTCAACGCAGACGATAACATTACTCAACTGTACCCGGTGTACCTGCACAGGTGAGTTCACCAGAGCGTCAATGTAGCCATTTTAAACTATAGACGTCGATTTTATGTGGATCAAGGCAGATGTGGGCGGGCGTGGACAAGAACAGTTGGATGGATCTGATGTAAAACTACAGCAATTTCTGTAGCGCCGTTATGAAACAACTTTGGTGGCTATTTAAATTTAATGCATATCGAGGCATGCCTGTGATTTGTTGATGTCTATTAAATGTCTGATTATGTCTGCCTATTTTCATCTATTTCTATCTATGTCTATCTATGCCTGCTTATGTCTGCCTGTGTTCATCTATTTCTCTCTATGTCTCTCTATGCCTGCCTTTCTGTCAATACCTGTCTATGGTCAGAGGCGTCTATCCCCCCTAAGTCGTTGGAGCAACTTTCCCTTTCAGCCTTCTTCTTCCCCTTCCCCTTCCCCTTTCCCTTCCTTCCCCCTAAAATGGTGGCACACACACTGACAGATCTTCCCCCTATTTCTTGGATGGAGCATTTGCTCCAAGGTTTCTATGGTGTAGACGCCCCTGCCTATGGTTGCCTATACCAATTCAGTCTATGTATATCAATTTTTGCCTGTGTCTATTTGTATCTACCAATGTGTTCTTTATATTCCATGGCTATCGATGCATGTCTGTGACCCGTAAATGCCTGTCTTTGTCTGACTATGTATATCTATTTCTGTTTATGTATATGCAGGCCTATTTCTGCCTATGCCTATCAGTGCCTGCCTCTGTCTACCTATCCATTTATGTCTATGTCTATCTGTGCCTGCCTGTGTCTATCTATGTCTACCTATGTCTACTTATTTCTATTTATGCCTTGCCTGTAGATCGCATGATGTCAGGTCGCATAAGATTACATCGTTAATGTCATGAAGTGCTTCTTAATTTACAAAAGGCGCTATATGAAGTATGATGATTCATACACACGTACATACAATACATCAAACAAAACATTCACATCACGGCTGCATGACAAAGTACGCTTTTACCGCTTGGCCTGGATCGAGAGCACCTCTGAGTAGAGACCTTGAAGTGACGCTATATAAATTCTATTTGATTGATTGGTTTAAATGAACTTGACATCACATCTTGACCAGGCACGTACGTGTATGGAGAATGTCGCAACACTATAGAGAAAGATGGACAGACGGACGCATGGCTGGATGGACGGATGGAAGGCTGATTAGATAAATATGTTGATTAATAGATAGATAGATAGATAGATAGATGGATGGATGGATGGATGGATGGATGGATGGATGGATGGATGGATGGATGGATGGATGGATGGATGGATGGATGGATGGATGGATGGATGGATGGATGGATGGATGGATGGATGGATGGATGGATGGATGGATGGATGGATGGATGGATGGATGGATGGATGGATGGATGGATGGATGGATGGATGGATAGATAGATAGACAGACAGACATGAAGAGAATGTTTCCTGTTATCCTTGGATTCTTACCACTAGTCCATCGTCCTCAGCGAAGATGATTCGATCATGTGCGGTAGATAGATAGATGGATGGATGGATGGATGGATGGATGGATGGATGGATGGATGGATGGATGGATGGATGGATGGATGGATGGATGGATGGATAGATAGATAGATAGATAGATAGATAGATAGATAGATAGATAGATAGAGATAGAGAGATAGATAGATAGATAGATAGATAGATAGATAGATAGATAGATAGATAGATAGATAGATAGATAGATAGATAGATATATAGACAGACAGACAGACAGACAGACAGACAGACAGACAGACAGACAGATAGATAGATAGATAGATAGATAGATAGATAGATAGATAGATAGATAGAGATAGAGAGATAGATAGATAGATAGATAGATAGATAGATAGATAGAGAGAGAGACAGACAGACAGACAGACAGATAGACAGACAGACATATAGGTAGATATATAGACAGACAGACAGACAGACAGACAGACAGACAGACAGACAGACAGACAGACAGACAGACAGACAGACAGACAGACAGATAGATAGATAGATAGATAGATAGATAGATAGATAGATAGATAGAGATAGAGAGATAGATAGATAGATAGATAGAGAGAGAGACAGACAGACAGACAGACAGACAGACAGACAGATAGACAGACAGACATATAGGTAGATATATAGACAGACAGACAGACAGACAGACAGACAGACAGACAGACAGACAGACAGATAGATAGATAGATAGATAGATAGATAGATAGATAGATAGATAGATAGATAGATAGATAGATAGATAGATAGATAGATAGATAGATAGATAGAGATAGAGAGAGAGATAGATAGATAGATAGATAGATAGAGAGAGAGACAGACAGACAGACAGACAGACAGACAGATAGACAGACAGACATATAGGTAGATATATAGACAGACAGACAGACAGACAGACAGACAGACAGACAGACAGACAGACAGATAGATAGATAGATAGATAGATAGATAGATAGATAGATAGATAGATAGATAGATAGATAGATAGATAGATAGATAGATAGATAGATAGATAGATAGATAGAGATAGAGAGATAGATAGATAGATAGATAGATAGATAGATAGATAGATAGATAGATAGATAGATAGATAGATAGATAGATAGATAGATAGATAGATACTAATGATAGACAGACAGACAGACAGACAGACAGACAGACAGACAGCCAGATAGATAGATAGATAGATAGATAGATAGATAGATAGATAGATAGATAGATAGATAGATAGATAGATAGATAGATAGATAGATAGATAGATAGATAGATAGATAGATTTGCAGAGAAACAGATAGATCGATCGACGAATAGATGCATAGCTACCTAGCTAGCTAGCTAGCTATGGATGGATGGTAGGTAGGTAGGCAGGCAGGCAGACTGACTGACAGACAGACAGACAGACAGATAGATAGATAGATCATAGATAGATAGACAGACAGACAGACAGATAGCAAGACAGACATATAGATAGACATACAGACAGACATCGTGAATGCCTGTCATTTAATCAACTGATAGATTGCAACAGGAAAGCCACACACATATGAACAAAATGTTTCCTGTAATTATCCTTTGATTCTTACCACTAGTCCATCGTCCTCTACGAAGATGATTCGATCAGGTCCGTTCGCCATCTCATGAGCTCTCGGGGGTCGAATGGGTCGACGGACCGACGAGGTTGCAGCGGTCGCCCCTTCCTCGTCCGCCACAGACATCGTATCGTTTACATAGGCGGCCATCGAGGACGACTTACTCGGATCGACACATTCGAGAAGCAACTATCTACCCACATCAAGTAAAGCCTGTAAGTCTTATAGGCAGTACAACGACCACGCTTATAGAACCACCGTTAAAACCCCGTATACACCCTCAATGCAACGCATCAGAGGTATACGTATACGCGTAAGACGATCAGATTATACATGTCAACGCATTTAGGAACATTACTTGAAAAGGAATATGTTTATATATATATATATAAACATATATATACATATATGTTCACTATATATATTTAAAATTATATATAATAGTGAACATCCAGCACAGGCGCTTGGTTATGACGATATTATGCATCTATATATATAAATATAAATATATATATATTCTGTGTATGTACTGTGGTAGGCTTCTTGTGCATATATATATATATATATATATATATTCTATGTATGTATTGAGGTAGGCTTTTTGTGCACACAATTTGTCTTGGAGGCAAAGGCGTTCACCAAAACTGTCGGCTCATTTGCGTGCGACCGACTGCAGAACGAGCCACTGAATGAATGAGGTTGAAAAGCAGACTTTGTGTTTTCTTTACGCTGAGAAAGACGTGGGTGCCGCGGGCGGGGTCTTGCACGTCACGCTTGGCTTGCTACGTTGCATGCATGCATGCATGCGTGTAAGTATAGGCATGTCGTCATACGTTACTGCCTGCTATGTATCATGTCTGACTATGTACTACGCTACGCTATGCCAATTGTTGTGTAAGAATGGTGTAGTTGACTATTTTATAATCTTATTTGATCTAATTTAATCTGAGTTAGTCAAATGAATTCTACAGAGCCGTTATGATAATGCTTACGTCATCAGGAGATGGTAGCTTTGAATAAAATTGCAATCTAAATCATAAGCCACTGAAGCCGGGGGGGGGGGGCCGTGCAACTGCCTCAATGGGTCTGCTCCGTCTTGCCTAATGAATTTTAGCACCCTGGTTTCTTCCTTTCCTGTGAGAGCCTCCTTGCGTTCCTCGGCACGTGGCCTTATGGTTTTCCACGTATATGCACTCTTCCACAGCCCAATCCAGGAGCTTTGCCTACGTGGGTTCTTCAGCCTGGAAAAGTCTTCCTCAGTCCCTCCGCCAAGAGCTTCTTGCCCTCTCTTCCCTTCAGTTCAGTAGACGCTTGAAAACCTTTCTTTTTGCCAGTGCTGGCAATGATGCCGGTCGAGAACGCCGCTGATCTGAGTGGCGCTATATAAATGTCCGGTTACAATTACAGTTACAATCTGAAAATGGACTCAGCAGAGAATTTCAAACCTTCGGACCAGCAATCAGATCCCATTACAACACTTTCATACGTTATTATGTATGTGTACATGTGCATACTGTATATGAGTAGGACTATGCATGGATAGGCATGTGTATATGTATAATTGTACATGTATATGCATTTGTGTGCGTATATTTCTTTACCTGTGCATCTGTGGTGCTGAAATGTCACCGACCCTGAAGTGTCACAGACATTTAAATAACATGTGCGTTTGCCTTGTGACAAATGGGTTTGTACGTTAAGGCACTGTTGATTGACGTGTGCGCTGTATATCTCTAAGACAGCGGTTCCCAAACTTTTCTGGGTCGCGACCCACTTGTGAATATCTTGGCGGTCTCGGGACCCACTGTGTAAAATTAATCATTGTGTACTTAAAATTGCTTCGTAAATTGGCATCGAAATATGCGGATTTACGTACAGTGTTTAGAAATTGGCAATCTAAGGCGTTAAAAGGAAACGGGTAAAACAGTTTACAAGTTATTGCAATCCAAATGCAACTGTTGTACCTATATGATGTAACGACAGCTAGTTATAGCCCAATCCTAGCCAAATATTGTTGCTCAAAAAAAAAAAATGTTTCTCGAAAACATTTGGCGACCCACTTGCCAGAGCTTCGCGACCCACTTTTGGGTCGCGACCCACAGTTTGGGAAACTCTGCTCTAAGAGATATTAATCTGTATGTATATACGTGTGTGTGTGTGTGTGTGCGTGCGTGCGTGCGTGCGTGCGTGTGTGTGTGTGTGTGTGTGTGTGTGTGTGTGTGTGTGTGTGCGCGTGTGTGTGTGTGTGTGTGTGTGTGTGTGTGTGTGTGTGTGTGTGTGTGTGTGTGTGTGTGTGTGTGTGTGTGTGTGTGTGTGTGTGTGTGTGTGTGTGTGTGTGTGTGTGTGTGTGTGTGTGTGTGTGTGTGTGTGTGTGTGTGTGTGTGTGTGTGTGTGTGTGTGTGTGTGTGTGTGTGTGTGTGTGTGTGTGTGTGTGTGTGTGTGTGTGTGTGTGTGTGTGTGTGTGTGTGTGTGTGTGTGTGTGTGTGTGTGTGTGTGTGTGTGTGTGTAAATATCTGTATATCTCTAAGTGTCGAGGTCATGAAGAGGCGTTTTGTGATGAGCGCCCGAAACTAAATATCAAATGAGTGCAGCGCTACCTGTGGATTGGTTTCAACTAGGCAGACAAGTTGGAGAGCTTGTCTTGTATGTATACATGTGATGCTTGTATGCATGTACGAATCAAGAGACATGTTATAGCGCCTTTTCTTACTTCACAAAAGTACTACACACGGAGCTATCTAACTGACCCAAACAAGTACGTTTTAAGACAGTTTGAAAAAGTTTGCTGTACGGAGTCAAATGCAACAGTAAGTTAATGTAATGGAAGACTTTTCAAGGAGGATGTTCTAGTACGTGTGCCCATGAGAAGGCACGATTGCACGAGTTGAAGTGAGAAAACGTAGCACCTGCGTGTCTCCACAGGCTGCAGAGCGTAACGATCGTCGATCCAACTGACTCAATACTGAGATACAAAGCTTCATAATGTTGCATGGTGTCTGTAATATATACTAAATTATACTAATGCCGTATGTATACATTTTATCTGCACATTGTATAAAGACGTATAATGTGTAAATGTAGGATTGTAGGAGTGTAGGTCTATTATATACACGGTGGTTCAATAAAAAGTAAGCCAAACTTTTATTTCCATATATAAGTACTTCTGACATGAAAACAGTATTTAATATTTTTGTGAAAAAACTCTCAGTAGTATGGTTTGATTATTTAATTAAAGAAAATGTTCAAAATGTCCTCCTTGTGCTTGCACCCAAGCCTGGAGGCGCTGGCGCCATTGGGCAACAGCATCGTCGATTATCCTCTGATCCAGACCATCCCAAACTTCCAGCAAGCGTTGCTTCAGATCGCTGACATCATGGATTGCCTTCTGGGGCTAGATTTCTGATAACAGGTAGAAGATGTTGTGACAGCAGAACGTCGCAATAATAGGCTACGTTAATTTTTACCCCAGGGTCAATGAAGACCAAATGGGAACGACCAAGCGTCGAAACCGCAACGGACACCATAGCAGACTTGTTGAAATGGGTACGCGTACGCAACAGTCTGTTTGCAGTAACCTGAATTTTTTAGTAGGAAGTAAAAACCGGAAGTCATTGAAATAAAAAAGTAAGTATGTGCATATTTGTATTTTGAAAATATTATTAATAAAATATAGTTCAAGTTATAATAAATTTGTCTATAAAGTTTGGCTTACTTTTCATTGAACCACCGTGTATAATAATCCTTTAAACACATTTTCTTACATGTATTGTGTATACAGAACATTATTATATGAAGATTTAGCGCAAGCTATACAACTAAATTCAGGGTTTGAATTGTTAAATTTGAACTGGGGGAGGGGGTGGGTGGTTGAAAAATGCTAAAGTTTAGTGGGTGTGGGTGTATAGGCCTACTTGATTCTTAGCTGTCTAAAAAACGAACAATTGTGAATGAATGCAGAGAAAACCAAAGCAGTAGTTTTCATTAATTAAGAAAATAAGATACACTGAACCACTGAAGACTGTGCAATGAGGTGTAACTTAACTCCAAAGATAATTTTTAGGAATTAATTGATTGGAGGGGTTGAAAATGAATTGGAGGTTTAACCCTCCCAAACCCTCGGACAATTCAGTCTCTGACTAAATACATGGCGTTGCGCTAACGGTCGCTACTCGCTCGGCTTAGTCAGTTGACGTGAACAGATAAGTCTTTAATTTCTTCCTGAAGGTTTCGATAGAAAGTCCATAACATGGAGTTTTCGTTGCGTATCGCATTCCAGACCGTTGGGCCAAATGCAGCGAATGTTATGCGCGTCGCAATGCATGGCCTTTCCAGACTGTTGGGCTAGATCATCATTATAGGCTTGAATTGAAGCGTGTCTATAGTTGTAGTGTTAAACGACATCGTTTGGCTGGCTCTCAGGGCTGTTGGCATCGACCTTACCTGACCTAATTGTGCTGAAGCCTGCATGTACTTCTTAGAGCTATAAATAGTAAAAAATGGCTGTTTGATCGAGTTGGGGAATTGAAGCCTTTCTTTAAAGTGTGGATCTCTTAATTAACGTCGTTGAGCCATGGGTTCTATTTGTCAATGTCCGATTTTTGTATGCGTAAAAATATAATCTATTAGGTAACTGCGCGCTGTTCGTCATAAGAAATATGTAAGGTCATAGGCCTATAAATAGATGGACATAATAATAATAAAAAATAAAAATATTATGTATAAATACATAAAACATACAGTCATGCATAGTTGCATACTTTCATTCAAACAGGAAACCATAGTCTAAACAATTATTAGTCTGTATGTATGTATGTATGTATGTATGTATGTATGTATGTATGTATGTATGTATGTATGTATGTATGTATGTATGTATGTATGTATGTATGTATGTATGTATGTATGTATGTATGTATGTATGTATGTATGTATGTATGTATGTATGTATGTATGTATGTATGTATGTATGTATGTATGTATGTATGTATGTATGTATGTATGTATGTATGTGTGTGTCTGACAGACATACAGACAGACATACAGACAGACAGACATGCAGACGTATATGTTATGTATGTGTATACATTTGCCCTCTGTTTGTCGTTCTCTCACCCTGGAGACCGCGCATGCATTGGTGTTTGCATGGGTCACACGTCAAGTGCATGGCGTCCTTGTGTGTAAGCCATAACTACAGTAATTCTAGATCTGCTCTTCGTACCGCTGGGCAAATCGTCCTTCGCCTACCGAACGCAGTCAGCGTGCTGGTCTGAAAAGGCAGCAGCCGTAAATCGGCTGCTTTTCCCACACAGCTGACTATAACTAACTTAGCCACATTTGCTTATCAATGCCAATACGGTTTGGCGCTGTTGTATCTATCCAGAGTCTGTGTTCCGGTTACGACAGTAGTTCTTACTTCTTTATCGATCTTGTTTACGTTACGCAGCTGATAGTAATCTTATTGTCCCAATTATTTCCATTAAGACATGTGGTACTCGTGGATTTTACTATTCTTTTCCAATTGCGTGAGCGTTCTACCGACTGAGAATAAGGAAAGTCAATCTCAATTACTTCTTTGATTACGAAACTTAAAAATAATTTCTTTACTAGATCTGCAGACTCATCTGGATTTTCTGCTTTACAATGATTCACGAACAATGACATCAAATGACACTGTCTGGCGAGTATTATGCGATCATTGCACGCGCATCTTAGACCAATCGGAGTTCGGTACATACTTCTCCAGCGGATTGAGATTGCTGACTACTTTGCAGCAGAAAGTCGTGTAAGCTAAAGACATTGGATCGCCTGGAGAACAAATCCATCAGCACTGGCTAATTCGATGCAGCATGACCCAGACTTAATGTCCATAATCCATATAAGAGCGCGCAATAAAAGCCACTCGACCCGTTACAATGCCCATGAGAGGAGATCAAAGAGTGGGGTCACTAAAACAGTATTTCAAGCACATGGCTGCTCCTGCGTCGGGGTTTAAGGGATCGTTCGCCTTCCCTCCGTGTTAGGAGTCGCGTCATCTTTTATTTTCATCACCAATGTCTCGACGAATATCGTCGAATTCGTTTTTCGCAAATGTTTTTATTTGACCACAGGGTGAATCCAACAGAAACAAACTATATACTAAATTAAAAGTCATTAAAGCCTAAAGTACTTAGCATTCAGTCAAATTTTTTCACAACAGTTATTCGCTCATTTTATTATTCTGTCAAGATAAACGGATTCTGAGAATTTATGACGCCCTGTATGGAGCAGTGCTGAATACAAATCTGTCCGTCTTGTTATCACAACTGTCGGCCAAAGCGTGGGTCCTCTCCTTTCTCTTTTGTCGCCTTCTACGCTTTATTGCGGCCAAGAGCACTACACTTTCTTCCACGTGAGTTAGAAGAGTTGGGACAAACACGAATTTCACATTGAGCGCCAAGTTTACCAAGAGCATTGCAGAGGTTCAACTGATGGAAGTCTCTTTCAGTTGTTCGGGTTTATTAATGCCTTGATCGTCCAATTGCCCTTTCTTTTCCTCGGGTCTTTTCATTGCTTGTGGATTTGTAGCCATAAACGTTCGCAATGCTCGAGCAGGGTTCATTCTGCCAGTAAAATGTTGAAGGTGAGCGAATGTCTTTGTTTTGATCATCTCTGCGACAGAGGTCGGCCTTGTGCGTCTTCATACTTCAGCGTTGGTTACCTGGGCATTGTAGGGGATTCTCAGGCTTCTCCTCATGCATCGTTTTTGGAAGTGTTGAGCCTATTCTTCAGGGCTCGCTACGGAGCGAGTTGTAGCGTAATGTAATGTCACGAAATGTGATTAACAATAAGCTTTCGAAGAACGTATGAAATTGTACAACAGCTCATTTCATATGGGTGATGCTTGAATGGCTGGAGAATTCATCGCCGCACACGTTGAACTTCCAAATGAAGAAGCTTCCTGAAAGGTTGACAGGATAAAGTCGTATTCAGAGTTCCGCTGGTCTTATGGAAAGTCAATCAAGTATAGAAGCTTTTCTTTCGTGTATCCGGTCTATTAGAGAATCACAGGCGCCCAAGTCCCACATGGTATAGTACGATCTATGGAGCAGATGTCGAAGAAGACAGTAGTGAGGAGGAACAGGAACGTATGATGTGGAGTAAAGAACAACTTGGTTCTGTTTTGAAACAGACAATTCTCAGCTTGAGTGTCGCCAACACCAAAGACGCCTTAGAAGCCAGCCAGCCAAATTGTGGTGTTGTAACGACTAGCGCTTCTTCAAATGCCTTCCTCCTTTTGTTGCAGCGCAAGGAGGCGGGAACGACCTCTTCTTAATTACGACGAAACTGGATTACTGTTTGGATCTGATCTATCATGTGAGTTTCGAATCGCGCCACACTGATCACGGCAGAGTAGCCTAGAAGTGTTTCCAGGTCTCCACACTACAACGGCGAACACTTTCAAGAGTATGTATCGGCTCTCCAGCGATAGTCGGGTCACGCAGCAATACTTTAGAGTACCGGTACAGGTAAGTTTCATTCTTCGGAATCACACATCACGAAAAGCAAATTTCATACGAAAACTCAACCTGGTCATTGATACGATGAAATTCTTGAACTATTTTTCAATACGAAGTTTTTGTATAAGAAATCTGCGAATGATGTGTTCAAACGGAAGATTTGTTTTCTGAGCGGTAAATTCAGTCAATGCTTCTGAATACGGAAGATTGCAATCAAAATAACATCTGACTTTCAAATATTTTGCAAGAAAATATCTTCCAAGAAAATAATGGTTTTCATTGGAGTTTTGAGGCTGAAGAAAAGGGAAGAGATCACTCCTTTCACAGTCTTCAAACGTTGATTCGGCAGTTAGCTCAACTTTCCACATATCATCATTTGAAGGCGATAAATAATAAAAGAGTGTGTGAAATCCAAGCAACGACTGTACGTCTCTGTCGAAAAAAGAGTCAAGCGGTGGCAACAATAAAACATTAGCAAATGAAAATTCGCTCTGCAGATCAGGCTCTTGCAGAATTCGCTCACACAAATACTGTACTTCATCGTATTGGCGACACTTGTAAAGGTACAAAGCACGATAGCAGTCAGCTGTGTTGCACTGGATGCCAAAGTCGTTGCGAATCACATTGTATAATGAAATCATATTTTCTAGAGCATATTCCATTAGAACATCAATTACTGTTTCTTTGACTAGCATAGGGTTCACACTTGAAACCTCGGTTTCTGTCAGTGCATCTATTCTGTGATAAACGATCTGTCTTGAAGCATTCAAATGAGAACCTGACTTCATCGAAGTAATGCAACTCTGCTTCATTAAAGCCTTCAAATATTCATCCATAGGAAATGCTGAGTCCGGCAAATCACAATAAAAATATAAATGCTTGGATATTCCCTTTTCGGCAGATAATACAGTTAAATAATGAGCAAAGATCGCGGGTGAAAGACGCAGGTCAAGATAAAGCCGCCTGCCAATGTAATGAAGATTATTGTCAGTAATCTTCTTCTGAAGCACACACAATCCAACGATTCTTGCGACATCGTCAATAAACAACAAACAACCTGCATTCAGTGTCTCCTTATCCTCTTGGGAAATCTGATCCACGAGAACTGACAAGCAGAAGCGTATTGCTAGTTGGTGTTCTGATGTTGCAAAGTGGATAGCAGCCAGATAGGCCAAAGCTGCAGGAGCAATGCCGTTACATTTAGAACCTTCGTTTTCTAAAGCTCTTCTAAGAAACTCTGTTGACATGAGAGACAATAGTTGAAATCCCGGACGACAATTCGATCCAGTTAAATTTTTCAACAGTTCCTGAGCACGCAGAAATTGAAACTGACAACTTTGTGCTGTGTACGCTCTCGGAAAGTTATGATACTGAGACCTTACATTTTTTGGTTGTATGGAAATTCCAATCACAAATTCAACAAAGAGACTGCTATCCCATGAAATCGCTCCACAGCCCAAACCATATACTGTATGCAGAATATACAGTAGGGTGTCATAGTACGTGAAACATAGGACGTTCTGTACTGTTGGAAGCTCTCTCAGTCGCAAGTGTCTTATCGATTGAAAACATCTGAAATAAGATGCCATTGCGAAGTTCTTGCGCAGCCCTGAACTTAATCCGTCTGTTAATATACCACGACTGAGCTCATGTGAATATGCGAATGTGATATAAAAATGTAAATCCAATGATTCTGATTCAGTCACTTTCCAAAATGTAAAGATTAGCAGCATCAAATCCACTAAATGTGGCATTACGTCTATTGGGCTTTTAATCGTGAAATGCATCCCAATGAATGGCAGTATGTAATTTTCCACGAGCCAATGACAGAGAATGCCAGAACTTCGGAAGCTATTTAATCGTTTTACAATCTTGTCATGGATTGTGGAGCTCGATGATTCATGAAATAAATTTGCTTCAGGAATAAAATAGTTCGGGCAGTGCCTCTTCTGCAACCAGTCTGAAAGCTTCTTCAATAACTCACAGCAGATCGTAATAGCAGAAGAGGAATTCCACCATTCAGGCGACATCACTTCACAAGTCCATAACATCAGCGTCTTTAAATGATACGGACAGAGAACCTCATCCTCCTTTGGACAATCCTTTTGTATTAATTCTCTCTTGCAGAAGAATCTCAACAAATGGTAGACAATCTGCTGAATTTGAGTCCAACTCTGAATTAAAATTACCTCCGCCAATGAAAATGAAAACCTCCACTGATGTTCATCGTCTCTGCAAGAACGATGCTGAACGTAGACAATATGACAACCATTTTGTGTAACGTCGGCGATTGTTTCAATGGTCGGCCATTCATTATTCCTGCGTCGTTTACGCCAACCCTGGGCTTCTTTAGGCCACTGTGGGCACCACAAGCTGCGGACGAAATCTCTTGCGTTACAAGAACCACCATGCATTTCGTTTCGATGTTTAATTGCTGGACCACTAACGATTATTGGCAAGGCTTCTCTTAGGGTTAAACAAGAAGAATAATTATTTGCAACAGAATCCATATTTAGCCTAGCGTAGACGTTTGAAAGAGCTGTTTGCTTAAATTCGTACTTCTTATATTTCCAGTTATAGTTCATTTCCCCAAAACATCGTAATCGAACAAAACCTGGAAACTCATGGTATGATTCAGTCTTGTAGCACTTGATTGTATCCGCTAGGCCGCTCACATCTTTTGGCAACACTGGAAAGTCGCCACTGAAGCCCAGCTCATCAGTACTTGCGAACAAGTAATCTATGTCATCAATGCATGTAATCGGCGGTCGGATATTGAACTCAGCATGGCTGCCACAAAAAATGAAATACTCTGTTGGTGCAGTGCTCTCGGTCCCAATTAAGTTATGCATATGATCAGAAACAAGAGGAAATGACTTTGGAAGTAATTGGCACGTGCTAGCGATGAACCCAGATACCATTTCTTCATTCGATTTATCCACATGTTCCGTCATCCTAGATGAAAAACGTCTACAATTCTACATTCTAAGACTCATCATCATCATCATCATCATCTTCATCATCATCATCATCATCATCATCATCATCATCATCATCATCATCATCATCATCATCATCATCATCATCATCGTTATCATTGTCATCATCGTCATCATCAGGAGCAGAAGGAAGAACTTAATTCTAGTTAATCACACAAATCGAGTGCCATCAATCACTTTTATCACACACATTTCCACCGATCATGTTTAAAAGACTGTCTAGTTTCAGCTAATCATCTATCTGATGGCGATCTGAAGCTCTTGACTCTAACCCTACGAATAACACACACCATTTTTGATGAGTAATCTTTAATGACAAATATACTAGGGCCTAATACAAACCCATGTAATTCAACTCAATGAACCACGTTCTATGTAGCAATCTCTACTGGCCTAAACATTTTACAGAAAAACTAAAATATGTTCTACACAGAGTTCTGTAAAATGTAAAAGACGCGGCACTACATGTATATAGTCTATCAAAATACACATCATCTTTCTTATTTCCGTGCACTTGGACTCACAAATATTACGATTTGCGATCTGGATTATCCAATGGACTGTAACTCTGACAATGGTTTCTGAAAACGACCATCGTTTGATGCTATGTGTATTATGATCAGGGCGCTATAGAAGTCAATGAATTAGATTCTCCCATTGAATGTCCTTGATGTAACCAGAACCAGAATGGCGCTGAGTTTCCGGTCTTTTTCTGTGTTGTGTCCGCTCTGCAAATTCCTTGATGTCGTTTAGGTCAGGGAGAAAGTCCAGTATTTTCAAATTACTTATTTCCCGCAGCCTGTCTTCCTATTTCATGAGCCTTAGAGGCCTAGACTCAGGCACCAGATTAGAGGAAGAGCAGTCCGTTGAGCGTTCCTGAGAGGAAGTCGTTGGAACGAAGTTTTGGCGACTCCAATTTCTTAGTTTCAGGATCTGATGGCGGGTGGCCAGTCCTCTTCTTCAGTATATTTCTAGATAAGCTATTTTCAGATGAAATTACCCGACGTTAGACACTCATGGGTTACAATATCCAATGGCATCGACGAAACCAGGATCTACATCTCAGCAGGCCTGCATGCCGCGGACGCAATCAAGATTTTAGACGCATTGTTAATAGTCTACATAAGAAATTCCCCATCAAGATAAAAAAAAACATTACGTATTTCCCGGATATATTGTCTTCCGATTTCATGAGCCTCAGAGGCCTAGACTCAGGCACCAGATTAGAAGAAGAGCAGTCCGTTGAGCGTTCCTGAGAGGGAGTCGTAGGGTCGAAGTTTTGGAGACTCCAATTTCTTAGTTTCAGTATTTGAGGGCGGGTGACCAATCATCTTCTTCAGTATATTTCTAGATAATCTATTTTCACATAAAATTACCCGATGTCAGACCCGCATAGGCTACAATATCCATTAGCTTCGACGAAACCAGGATCTACATCTCAGCAGGCCTGCGTGCAGCGGACGCATTCAAGATTTTAGACGCATAGCTAATCACCTACATAAGAAATTCCCCATTACGGTAAAAACCACTTAGCTGTTGTAATATTGTGCTTCCTTGTCCACCATTAAAATATGGCAAAGTACGTTCAAGGAACCAAGACAATCAGTTACTATTTTCCCAGATGTAGTTGTATTAGGCACAATAATCTATTCCAAGGTATATTATTGCTAGGCGATTTAAACCGGCAGATTTTCGTGATGAAATGCTCAATGAAGGTCACAAAACGTATAGACCTGCAAAATGTCTACCATTTTCTGTTGCTGTTAAGTTTACGGAACTGGTTTATATATCGACACATAATGTTATGAGGTGAATACTTGTGACTTGGTCCTAAAATAGGCATCTGGTTACGACTAAGAAGACAATTTTTGTTTATAATTTTAACCTAGGAGGTTTTCAAGTAGGACAATTTAAAAATTATCCCTAAAGTGTTGACGAGAGCAGGATGTCATAGGATCATTTACATCCGTCTACCTGAACTTGATTTAAAACACAAATCTTCCACATACATGTATCGCACTGAAATGGAGGTAGATAACAACCTATCGACTAATGCATCAGATTATTTCTAAAATAAAAATCGTCCAACGTTACCTTGAAGTTAATTCACAGAGTGAATTCAGTTCTTTCGGACGATGGTCCAACGATGAAGTAAAACATGTAGCCTACCTGCGGGTTACCTGATTATAGTCAAAATACGTTGAGGTTATTAGAATAACCATCGTGTGACGTTGTAGATTGCGCATCAGTGTAGCGCGTTGCCCGAGTTATTTTCCTCGCGTTGTATAGTCTACCGTATTGTAGGCCTATAACTTTGCATTCTATTGTTATTATTTTCCCCAGTGTGATTCTCGTTAACGATAACGGTAACGAAAATGTTCGTTAACGAAAATAAACTGATTTCGTTAACGATAACTATAGGCCTAACTGTAACCATGACTAAAATGAAAAACCATTAGCTATAACTGTAACTGTAACTAAAATCAAATCTGTAAGGAGAATCACACTGGTTCTGGAGACAGTAGAATGAACGTCTGATACGGCTTTTAATTCGTCAACTTCTGGCTGTGCAAAAGTGCCACAGAAGGCAACGGTATTGAAGCACTGAATTGATTAGTATTGCTACTACTACTACTACTACTACTACTACTACTACTACTACTACTACTACTACTACTACTACTACTACTACTACTACTACTACTACTACTACTACTACTACTACTACTACTACTACTACTACTACTACTACTAGTAGTACTACTACTACAACAACAACTACTACTACTACTACTACTACTACTACTACTACTACTACTACTACTACTACTACTACTACTACTACTACTCTACTACTACTACTACTACTACTCTACTACTACTACTACTACTTTACTACTACTACTACTACTTTACTACTACTACTACTACTTTACTACTACTACTACTACTACAACTACTACTACTACTACTACTACTACTACTACTACTACTACTACTACTACTACTTGCAATCTCGAGATTTATGCATCACCGAACAATGTCTTACGGAGAGACGCTTACTTTACACAGGCAGTCGTAATCGTAAACTCCAACATTTTTTAGAGCGCTATGCTATGAAGCTAAGCGCTGGGTACCAGTTTATACATGAGCGCTGCGTCATGTCAGAGTGGTTGTGAAGCAATGAACAGAGTTCGGTTGTTAGAGAGACCAGAGAGGAGGCAGAGGCGCTGCGTATACGCGGGTTTTTCGTTGAGGGCGCGCGAAAGTTTGGAAGGTGGAGGACTGGATGGATTAGGGTAAGAAGGATTGGGTGGATTAGAGTAAGAAGGATTGGGTGGATTGGGGTAGGAAGGATGGGATGGATTAGAGTAAGGATTGGGTGGATTAGAGTAAGAAGGATTGGGTGGATTAGATAAGATAAAAGATAAGAATATGCTTTATTCAACCAAAGGCTATCCGCTTGTTGGTGTACAGCCAATTATTACGCTACCCGCGACAGTTCTAAACAGTCTTGATCCCATATAACATCCTAGTGATGTATGTTTTCCTGATCAGGCTATCGGCTGGTGGGATAACGCGATCATGGGCCCTCGGTCTCAGATGGTAGGCGGAAGCAAGCCATGCAATACGTGTTCCCAATCTGCTTTCCATCTGCAGGATTGCTGAGAAGAGTCTGCTCTACCACTAGGGTAGGAAGGAATGGATGGATTAGGGTAGGCAGGTGAGGCCACGTTTATTTCAAGGACAGTCAGACGGCTACGGTGGATGACGTTTAGAATTGGGACAACGAGACGGAAGATGGGATGAAGAGGATTCGCGAAAGAGAACAGTCGTCCATTTGTATACAGATGAATGTATCGTAGGCTACACCAAAATAGTTTGTGAAATATAAGCTATCTTTACGGACGAGAAGACGTCAAGAAACGTCAATCATCATCATCATCATCATCATCATCATCATCATCATCATCATCATCATCATCATCATCATCATCATCATCATCATCATCGTCATCGTCATCGTCATCGTCATCGTCATCGTCATCGTCATCGTCATGGTCATCATCATCATCATCATCATCATCATCATCATCATCATCATCATCATCATCATCATCATCTTCATCATCAACATCATCATCATCATCATCATCATCATCATTATCATCATCATCATCATCGTCGTCGTCGTCATCATCATCATCATCATCATCATCATCATCGAGCGTTGCCGTTCCACGACAGGCGGTGACCTTACAGTTATCTAACAAACTATATTTTTTAAGCATACAAAGATCGGACATTGACAACTTTGACCCATGACTCAACGCCGTTAATTAAGAGATCCACACTTTACGGACATGCTGAAATTCCCCCACTTGATCAAACAGCCATATTTAAAACTATTTATAGCCCTAAGAAGTACATACACGCTTCAGCACAATTAGGTCAGGTAAGGTCGATGCCATAAGATGTCGTTAAAGATCAATCAGATCCATGGTAAGAACTCACGAACATTGCACCAACTGCAATCTCTGCTCAGGTTTTCCATCACAGGCCGCGCTGATGTTGAGTATATATACTTTCCAATAGAAAGTCGTGTAAGCTAAACTTCTACAGACACTGAATCGCCTGGAATTACTAGCATCCATCAGCACTGACTACTTTGATGCAACGTGATCAAGAATCAATGTCCATTTACTATAGCACGCAATAAAAGCCATTCTGTTACAATGCCCATAAGAGGAGATCAAAGAATGAAGTAACTAATACAGTATTTCAAGCACATGGCTGCTCCTGCGTCCGGGTTTAAGGGATCATTCGCCTTCCTTCCGTGTTAGAAGTCGCGTCATCTTTTATTTTCATCACCAATGTCTCGACGAATATCGTCGAAATCGTCTTTTGCAAATGGTTTTATTTGACCACAGGGTCAATCCAACAGGAACAGACTATATACAGAAATTAAAAGTCATTAAAACTAAAGTACTTAGCATTCAGTCAAATGTTTTCACATCAGTTATTCGCTCATTTTATAATATTGTCAAGATAAACGGATTCTGAGAATTTCTCACGCCCTGTTTGGAGCAATGCTGAATACAAATCCATCCGTCTTGTTATCGTAACTGTCGGCCAAGGCGTGGATCCTCTCCTTTCTTCTTTGTCGCCTTCTACGCTTCATTGCTGCCAAGAACACTACACTTCTTCTACGTGAGTTAGAAGAGTTGTGACAAACACGAATTTCACACTGAGCGCCAAGTTTACCAAGAGCATTGCAGAGGTTCAACTGATGGAAGTCTGTTTCAGTTGTTCGGGTTTGTTAATGCCTTGATCGTCCAATTGCCCTTTCTTTTTCTCGGGTCTTTTCATTGCTTATGAATTTGAATCCGTAATCTTTCGCAATGCTCGAGCAGGGTCCATTCTGCCAGCAAATGTTGAGGGTGAGCGAATGTCTTTGTTTTGAGCATCTCTGCGGCCTTGTGCGTCTTCATACTTCAGCGTTGGTTACCTGGGCATTGTAGGGGATTCTCAGGCTTCTACTCATGCACCGTTTTTGGAAGTGTTGAACCTATTCTTCAGGGCTCGCTACGGAGCGAATTGTAGCGTAATGTAATGTCACGAAATGTGATTAACAATAAGCTTTCGAAGAACTATGAAATTGTACAACAGTTCACTTCATATGGGTGATGCTTGAATGGCTGGAGAATTCATCGCCGCACACGTTGAACTTCCAAATGAAGAAGCTTCCTGAAAGCCTGTGAGAGGCTGACAGAATAAAGTCGTATTCAGAGTTCCGTTGGTCTTATGGAAAGTCAATCAAGTATAGAAGCTTTTCTTTCGTGTAACCTGTCTATTACAGAATCACAGGCGACTGAGTCCCACATGGTATAGTACGATCTATGGAGCAGATGTCGAAGAAGACAGTAATGAGGAGGAACAGGAACGTATGATGTGGAGTAAAGAACAACTTGGTTCTGTTTTGAAACAGACAATTCTCAGCTTGAGTGTCGCCAACACCAAAGACGCCTTAGAAGCCAGCCAGCCAAATTGTGGTGTTGTAACGACTAGCGCTTCTTCAAATGCCTTCCTCCTTTTGCTGCAGCGCAAGGAGGCGGGAACGACCTCTTCTTAATTACGACGAAACTGGATTACTGTTTGGATCTGATCCATCATCTGAGTTTCGAATCGCGCCACACTGATCACGGCAGAGTACCCTAGACGTAAGTCTCCACACTAGAACGGCGAACATTTTATGTATCGGCTCTCCAGCGTGTCGCAATCGGAGGTCGCCCTGTCGATTGTTTGCCGTGTGTTGATGTCGACCCTCGATTGCTCGTTCTTTTACTTGCACTTTTATTTAACGTGCCTAACTTTTCTATAGAAGATTCACGACGAACTTTGTTTAATTAATAAATGAATTTAATTAAAGAAACAAATATATATACACTAACTCTACGGGAACTTCCACGTAGTATTAAAGCGTTTAGATATTAAATCGGACTATCTCAAATGTTGCTTCGTACAGCCTAACTACAGATCGTTCTCTCGCGTCAGTCTCTGAATCTGACGGACTAATACTCTGCCGCCGCCGCTGGTCGTTCCTCCCGATGTTGATCGCTCGACCGATGTTCACACGTCGCGTTCGTCAGCAGTACAAGTCCCGTGTTCTCCGTTCCCTTCTGTTAAGTAGGAACTCCAGCGTGCATCAGTCAGCCCCCCTCCCCACGTCAAGCTATCGTCAATTAGTGTCAGATTGCTCCTCGATACGCGGGTCGTCGCTCGCCTGCAGCGCGGGCGGTGTCTGGTTACACCATAGCCGCGAGGTGTCCTATTACACCTTGGCTGTGTGGTGTCCGATTACACCTCGGCCTAGCTGCCTTCATTGTTGACCCAGTGGAGACTGGCTTTTCGTCCGTCATCATCCTATCTCGACCGGCAACGACGCTTACATCATAATGATGATGCCATCTCGTCGTTGTTGTCGATCTCCTCACGCGACACAGCGATAGTCGGGTCACGCAGCAATTATTACTTTAGAGTAAGTTTCATTCTTCGGAATCACACATCACGAAAAGCAAATTTCATACGAAAACTCAACCTGGTCATTAATACGATGAAATTCTTGAACTATTTTTCAATACGAAGCTTTTGTATAAGAAATCTGCGAATGATGTGTTCAAACGGAAGATTTGTTTTCTGAGCGGTAAATTCAGTCAATGCTTCTGAATACGGAAGATTGCAATCAAAATAACATCTGACTTTCAAATATTTTGCAAGAAAATATCTTCCAAGAAAATAATGGTTTTTATTGGAGTGTTGAGGCTGAAGAAAAGGGAAGAGATCACTCCTTTCACAGTCTTCAAACGTTGATTCGGCAGTTAGCTCAACTTTCCACATATCATCATTTGAAGGTGATAAATAATAAAAGAGTGTGTGAAAGCAACGACTGTACGTCTCTGTCGAAAAAAGAGTCAGAAGCGGTGGCAAAAACAAAACATTAGCAAATGAAAATTCGCTCTGCAGATCAGGCTGTTGTAGAGTTCGCTCACACAAATACTGTACTTCATCGTATTGGCGACACTTGTAAAGGTACAAAGCACGATAGCAGTCAGCTGTGTTGCACTTGATGCCAAAGTCGTTGCGAATCACATTGTATAATGAAATCATATTTTCTAGAGCATATTCCATTAGAACATCAATTACTGTTTCTTTGATTAGCATAGGGTTCACACTTGAAACCTCGGTTTCTGTCAGTGCATCTATTCTGTGATAAACGATCTGTCTTGAAGCATTCAAATGAGAACCTGACTTCATCGAAGTAATGCAACTCTGCTTCATTAAAGCCTTCAAATATTCATCCATAGGAAATGCTGAGTCCGGCAAATCACAATAAAAATATAAATGCTTGGATATTCCCTTTTCGGCAGATAATACAGTTAAATAATGAGCAAAGATCTCGGGTGAAAGACGCAGGTCAAGATAAAGCCGCCTGCCAATGTGATGCAGATTATTGTCAGTAATCTTCTTCTGAAGCACACACAATCCAACGATTCTTGCGACATCGTCAATAAACAACAAACAACCTGCATTCAGTGTCTCCTTATCCTCTTGGGAAATCTGATCCACGAGAACTGACAAGCAGAAGCGTATTGCTAGTTGGTGTTCTGATGTTGCAAAGTGGATAGCAGCCAGATAGGCCAAAGCTGCAGGAGCAATGCCGTTACATTTAGAACCTTCGTCTTCTAAAGCTCTTCTAAGAAACTCTGTTGACATGAGAGACAATAGTTGAAATTCCGGACGACAATTCGATCCAGTTAAATTTTTCAAGAGTTCCTGAGCACGCAGAAATTGAAACTGACAACTTTGTGCTGTGTACGCTCTCGGAAAGTTATAATACTGAGACCTTACATTTTTTGGTTGTATGGAAATTCCAATAACAAATTCAACAAAGAGACTGCTATCCCGTGAAATCTCTCCGCAGCCCAAACCATATACTGTATGCAGAATATACAGTAGGGTGTCATAGTACGTGAAACATAAGACGTCCTGTACTGTTGGAAGCTCTCTCAGTCGCCAGTGTCTTATCGATTGAAAACATCTGAAATAATATGCCATTGCGACGTTCTTGCGCAGCCCTGAACTTAATCCGTCTTTTGACATACCACGACTGAGCTCATGTGAATATGCGAATGTGATATAAAAATGTAAATCCAATGATTCTGATTCAGTCCCTTTCCAAAATTTTAAGATTAGCAGCATGAAATCCACTAAATGTGGCGTTACGTCTATTGTGCTTTTAATCGTGAAATGTCTCCCAATGAATGGCAGTATGTAATTTTCCACGAACCAATGACAGAGAATGCCAGGATTTAGGAATTCATTTAGTCGTTTTACAGTCTTGTCATGGATTGCGGAGCTCGATGATTCATGAAATAAATTTGCTTCAGGAATAAAATAGTTCGAGCAATGCCTCTTCTGCAACCAGTCTGAAAGCTTCTTCAATAACTCACAACAGATCGTAATAGCAGAAGAGGAATTCCACCATTCAGGAGACATCTGTTCACAAGTCCATAACATCAGCGTCTTTAAATGATACGGACAGAGAACCTCATCCTCCTTTGGACAATCCTTTTGTATTAATTCTCTCTTGCAGAAGAATCTCAACAAATGGTAGACAATCTGCTGAATTTGAGTCCAACTCTGAATTAAAATTACCTCCGCCAATGAAAATGAAAACCTCCACTGATGTTCATAGTCTCTGCAAGAACGATGCTGAACGTAGACAATATGACAACCATTTTGTGTAACCTCGGTGATTGTTTCAATGGTCGGCCATCCATTATTCCTACGTCGTTTACGCCAACCCTGGGCTTCTTTAGGCCACTGTGGGCACCATAGGCTGCGGACGAAATCTCTTGCGTTACAAGAACCACCACGCATTTCGTTTCGATGTTTAATTGCTGGACCACTAACGATTATTGGCAAGGTTTTTCTTAGGAGTGAATCAGGACAATACTTATTTGCAATAGAATCCATATTTAGCGTAACGTAGCTGTTTGAAAGAGCTGTTTGCTTAAATTCGTACTTTTTATATTTCCAGTTATATAGTTCATTTCCCCGAAACATCGTAATCGAACAAAACCTGGAAACTCATGGTATGATTCAGTCTTGTAGCACTTGATTGTATCCGCTAGGCCGCTCACATCTTTTGGCAACACTGGAAAGTCGCCACTGAAGAACAGCTCATCAGTACTTGCGATCAAGTAATCTATGTCATCAATGCATGTAATCGGCGGTCGGATATTGAACTCAGCATGGCTGCCACAAAAAATGAAATACTCTGTTGGTGCAGTGCTCTCGGTGCCAATTAAGTTATGCATATGATCAGAAACAAGAGGAAATGACTTTGGAAGTAATTGGCACGTACTAGCGATGAACCCAGATAGCATTTCTTCATTCGATTTATCCACATGTTCCGTCATCCTAAATGAAAACGTCTACAATTCTACATCCTAAGACTCATCATCATCATCATCATCGTTATCATTGTCATCATCGTCATCATCAGCAGCAGAAGGAAGAACTTAATTCTAGTTAATCACACATATCAAGTGCCATCAATCACTTTTATTACTCACATTTCGACCGATCATGTTTAATAGACTGTCTAGTTAAAGCTAATCATCTACCTGATGGCGATCTGAAGCTCTTGACTCTAACCCTACGAATAACACACACCATTTTTGATGAGTAATCTTTAATAAAAAATATATACTAGGGCCCAATACAAACCCAGGTAATTCAACTCAATGAACCACGTTCTATCATCTATGTAGCAAAACATTTTACAGAACAAACTAAAATATGTACTACGTACGAAGTGTATTGTAAAATGTAAAAGACGCGGCACTACATATAGCCTATCAAAATACACATCAGCCGGTAACTTATCTTTCTTATTTGCTTGCATTTAGACTCACAAATATTACAATTTGCGATCTGGATTATCCAATGGACTGTAACTCTGACAATGTTTTCTGAAAACGACCATCCTTTGATGCTATGTGTATTATGATCAGGGCGCTATAGAAGTCAATGAATTAGATTCTCCCATTGAATGTCCTTGATGTAACCAGAACCAGAATGGCGCTGAGTTTCCGGTCTTTTTCTGTGTTGTGTCCGCTCTGCAAATTCCTTGATGTCGTTTAGGTCAGGGAGAAAGTCCAGTATTTTCAAATTACTTATTTCCCGCAGCCTGTCTTCCTATTTCATGAGCCTTAGAGGCCTAGACTCAGGCACCAGATTAGAGGAAGAGCAGTCCGTTGAGCGTTCCTGAGAGGAAGTCGTTGGAACGAAGTTTTGGCGACTCCAATTTCTTAGTTTCAGGATCTGATGGCGGGTGGCCAGTCCTCTTCTTCAGTATATTTCTAGATAAGCTATTTTCAGATGAAATTACCCGACGTTAGACACTCATGGGTTACAATATCCAATGGCATCGACGAAACCAGGATCTACATCTCAGCAGGCCTGCATGCCGCGGACGCAATCAAGATTTTAGACGCATTGTTAATAGTCTACATAAGAAATTCCCCATCAAGATAAGCAGTTCTCCAGCCTTTAGTGCTTCAGCAAATTTCTCACCAGGACTTTCTTTGAATGACTGCAGGACACGTATTGTGCGTAATATCATAACCTGAGCACGAGATAAAGTCATTGAGCGAAGTTGCAGGTCTAGAGAGAGAGGTGTGGTACGGTAGTTCAGAACTTCAGATAGGGCATCGATCGTACATTAATCCGAGCTAGGTCACGAATAAACTGAACACTCACAAGGCGGGCTAACAACCCATTCAACTTCTTCCGTTCAACACTGTCTCTGGAAGTGTCATCGGCAGCATGCTTAAAATGACTGGCTAGAGCAGCATGTGACACCCATATTGCTTTCACAGTCCGGAAGCTACTTGCAACCCACCTCGTGTCAAGCACACGTCCAATTCGCAAAATTTGAGCTTCCAGTTCCATTAACACCTCTCTCAGCTCGCGTTGATTTTTACTTGACTGGCTATAGGCTGTAGATACTGTCAATGAAAGCCTTGAAGTGACTGATTGCAGTTATTTCTCTCACAGCATCATAAACTGCAAGTTCTAGTCTATGGTTAAGACAATGCCATGTAAATAATCTTGGATACTTGGCATTTGAAGCGTATACTCGCGTTATTCACCAAATTCCAGTGGGTATACGGTGCTAGCTAATAATTGTCAGTGGGTATACGCCGTATACCCGCGTTTACCCTCGACTACACCACTGAGTCTATCAAAATACACATCAGCCGGCAAACTTATCTTTCTTATTTGCTTGCATTTAGACTCACAAATATTACAATTAGCGATCTGGCTTATACAATGGATTGTAACTCTGACAATGTTTTCTGAAAACGACCATCGTTTGATGCTATGTGGATTATGATAAGGGCGCTATAGAAGTCAATGAATTAGATTCTCCCATTGAATGTCCTTGATGTAACCAGAACCAGAATGGCGCTGAGTTTCCGGTCTTTTTCTGTGTTGTGTCCGCTCTACAAATTCCGTGATGTCGTTTAGGTAAGTGAGAAAGTCTAACATTTTCGGATTACGTATTTCCCGGATATTGTCTTCCGATTTCATGAGCCTTAGAGGCGTAGACTCAGGCACCAGGTTAGAAGAAGAGCAGTCCGTTGAGCGTTCCTGAGAGGAAATCGTAAGTGCGAAGTTTTAAAGACTCCAATTTCCTAGTTTCAGTATTTGAGGGCGGGTGACCAATCATCTTCTTCAGTATATTTCTAGATAAGCTATTTTCAGATGAAATTACCCAACGTCAGACCCGCATAGGTTACAATATCCAATGGCTTCGACGAAACCAGGACCTACATCTCAGCAGGCCTGCGTGCAGCGGACGCAAGCAAGATTTTAGACGCATTGTTAATAGTCTACATAAGAAAT
Organism: Allolobophora icterica; assembly: GCA_963556255.1. NCBI lineage: Eukaryota > Metazoa > Annelida > Clitellata > Crassiclitellata > Lumbricidae > Allolobophora > Allolobophora icterica. The sequence continues at coordinate 13,311,006 of OY744617.1, forward strand.
TCCCCATCAAGATAAAAAAAACATTAAACTGATGTAATATTTACTTCCTTGTCCACCATTAAAATATGGCAAATCACGTTCAAGGAACCAAGACAATCAGTTACTATTTTCCTAGATGTAGTTGTATTAGGCACAATAATCTATTCCAAGGGATTTTATTGCTAGGCGATTTAAAACTGTCAGATTTTCGTGATGAAATGCTCAACGAAGGTCACAAAACGTAGGCCTGCAAAATGTCTACCATTTTCTGTTGCTGTTAATTTTACGGAACTGGTTTATATCGACACTGTTATGAGGTGAATAATACTTGTGACTTGGTCCTAAAATAGGCATCTGGTTACGACTAAGAAGACAATTTTTAATTTTTGTTTATAATTTTAACCAAGGAGGTTTTCAAGTAGGACAATTTAAAAAGTATCCCTGAAGTGTTCATGAAAGCAGGATGTCATAGGATCATTTACATCCGTCTACCTGAACTTGATTTCAAACACAAATCTTCCACATATCCCACTGAAATGGAGGTAGATAACAACCTATCGACAAATGCATCAGATTATTTCTAAAATAAAAAGTCGTCCAACGTTACCTTGAAGTTAATTCACAGAGTGAATTCAGTTCTTTCGGACGATGGTCCAACGATGAAGTAAAACATATAGCCTACCTGCGGGTTGACCTGATTATGGTCATTATACGTTGAGGTTATTAGAATAGCCATCGTGTGACTTTGTAGATTTCGCTTCAGTGTAGTGCGTTGCCCGAGTTGTTTTGCTTCGCATTGCATAGTCTACCGTATTGTAGGCCTATAACTTTGCATTCTATTGTTATTATTTTCCCCAGAGATATATACAGTGTGATTCTCGTTAACGATAACGGTAACGAAAATGTTCGTTAACGAAAATAAACTGATTTTGTAAACGATAACTAAAGGCCTAACTGTAACTATGACTAAAATGAAAAACCATTACCTATAACTGCAACTGTAACTAAAATAAAATCTGTAAGGAGAATCATACTGGTTCGGAGACAGTAGAATGAACGTCTGATACGGCTTTTAATTCGTCAACTTCTGACTGTGCAAAAGTGCCACAGAAGGCAACGGTATTGAAGCACTGAATTGATTAGTATTGCTACTACTACTGCTGCTACTGCTACTGCTACTACTACTACTACTGCTACTGCTACTGCTACTACTACTACTACTACTACTACTACTACTACTACTACTACTACTACTACTACTACTACTACTACTGCTACTGCTACTGCTACTGCTACTGCTACTGCTACTGCTGCTGCTGCTGCTGCTGCTTCGGCTGCTGCTGCTATTACTACTACTACTACTACTTCTAGAAAAAGGTTCCGAACTGAACCGTTATGGAAGGGCTAAATCGAGAACGAGGCCCGAGATAAAACGGGGGTGTTTTGTCCTCATTTAATGATGTTTTGTCCCCACTGTGTACATTGTCTCTCCAGCGCAGAGTTGTTTGAATGTCTAATGATTATTGTCTTATGTCATCGTTTCTTATTTTCTGCAGTCTTGAAATCTGTGATCGTCCGCTGCCAACTCATTTCTGCTGGGTGCTATATAAATACTGTCGATGAATGAATGCATTTTCCGCATGCATTTCGTGCGTGTCGTGCATTGTTCAACACTCCGATCCGTATCATAGGGCAATCAGTTGTATCATCCTCTTGTATATTTTTGTCTTAGTTTTCTTTGTTGACTCTCTACATCTCCATATCATGTTCATTATTTCAAATGCTTGTGAAGTACGTCCAATTAACTTTGTATATCTTTTCGTTCCTGACATCTGCGTTATTAGCCGTCCTAGATAGACGAATTTATGTTTTCAGGATATTTCCATAGCGCCTCTCGAAGTCAACTACTACTCAGAGGCGCTCCCGACTACAGCATTTGATACTGTGCCGGAATTTTCACGCCGAAGCGGGCAATTGCGAGTGAAGGACTTGCCCAAGGTCTGTACGCAGCGGCTAGAGTGGGATTCGAACCTGCAACCTTCCGGTCACAAAGCGCCGAACTTACCACTGAGCCACTACGCCCCACGCCCCACTTTTTCTGAATTGTTCTACGTGCTCAATATCTTCTCCTTGAATTGTGATAGTTATTTGGTCTTTTCAATAGCCATTAATAATAATACATAAATAATATACATACTTACGTACATACATACAAACATATACACACATACATACATACCTACATACATACATACATACATACATACTTACATACATATATAATACACTTATATATAGAAATATCTTTTCACTAAAAATCGCACTCTTCTGTAAGAACATAGACGGAACATTAGGCTTCAGCCAAGACGTAGAAGAGCAGGCCCTTCAGGTAGTGGGTATGAAGTGTTAGCGACTTGACTTTCTTAGCCTCGGCATATGAGGGCGGGTGACCAGTCCTCTCCCTCACTATCTCATTTTCCCACCGACAGTGTACGGTCAGTGTACTCATTATGGCTGAGTTAGCTAGGGGGCGCAGGTGGAGTCCCAGCCAAACTAACTAGATAACTGAACCGTCAAACTGTCAGAGTTTTTCCAAGTGGGCTTCTCGTAAATTGATTTTTCTCTGCAATTATTTGAAGCCACTATTTGGTCTTTAAACACCGGGCTTTTCAGACATGAAAACAAAACTTCGATTTTCACCGGTATACATGTATCCATTTGCAAATGCAGTGCAACCGAAATGTTCTAAGATTGCTAAACAATTGCACGTGTTTGAGTCGACAATAGGATAAGAAGTGTTTACAGTTACACTTTAGATTAATGGAACAACAATATGCATAACTCTAGACTTAGTAGACAGCCAAACTGTTCTAAAAGCCAAACATGTAGACTTCCGTCTGCACATTGTAAAGCAGTTTGGAGTCCCTACTTCAACAAGCGTTCAGTTGATCTACTGTATAGCATGTTAAGCCATGTTGAGTTCTGAACGTTGATCCAATCTTCTGTAGCCACATAAAGGTCTATATATATGTATATACAGTGTCCAAAGTGAGGAAGTTGAGAACAATCGGTTGGGATGTGATTTTCGATTATAAATAGCTATTTATATGGTGTAGGGTTCGTATCGACAAATGATATCTAATCATAAAAACAATTAGTAGGTTATTTGTAGTGCATCCAGTTTCTTTCATCAGATTATGCTTGTTCTGCCGTTGTATACATGGGTATTGGACGATATAATTAGTGCACGTTAGTTAGACGATCGAAACTATATAGAAATAAAAGCGATAAATATACTGTGAAAAGAAGGATAGGAAGAGAGGATGAGAGCATAGGCGTAATTTGTGGGGGTACGAGGGGTACCCGTACACCCACTTTTTGGACTGGGGGTACCGTGCCCCGAACTTCTGAACAACGCCAATCAATATTTTATTATTGTGCCTTCCCAGAGATCGCAGTCTCCGCCTTGCTTCGTGTGTGTAAGAAAATGGTACCCCTTTTAGACAAAAGTTACTCCCCTGGATTAGAGTGTGAAAGAGTGGGATGATGTCGTGTAGTGAAAGGTGAGAGAAAGACATAAGGAAATGAAGAAATAAGAAAGTGAGAATTGTTGTATGCAGGAGAAAGACGTAGGCGTATACGGTGACACTTGAGCGTAAGAAAGATCGAAAGGAAACGAGAACGAAGGAAAGAAACAAAGAAATACAGAATCTAAGAGTGAACTTGAGAGGGAGACAAAAATAGAGAAAGACAGAGAAAGAGACAGACAGACAGTCAGACAGAGAGAAAAACTGAGATGGAATCAGAAACGCTAAGGAACAGAGAAGATAGCGAACGACAGTATGACGGAGCGAGACAGACAGTAAGAGGGAGTGAACGAACAACCTATGAGAGAAGCAGAGACAGACTAAGACAGAGACAGACAGGGACAGACCGAGACTGACAGACATACAGGTAGAGAGGGACAGAGACAGATTTCACGGGCGTTTGCAGATGAGAACGGGTATGGTTGATTTGTTGAGGACGTAATCGCTGACGCTTCCTAGAAAGGCTTTCTTGATCTTTCCGAGACCTCGTGTTCCCATCAGAATCATTCCAACGTTCTCCTCCTTTGCCACTCTGAGGATGTATTCACCTGGAGATCCAGCCGTTCCAGTCATCCACCGATAGCTTATCTGCGCGAACGAAGATACATCGGACTATCCTTATCATTATTATCAGATATCATATCTCAATGACAGTTAACATCGTAAATACTGGCAGATGTTTTTGTGAGGCACTGAACGGCGACATAGAAAGTGTCCAGATACATACATACATACACATGCATACATACATATATCCATCCATACATACAATGTCATACATACATATATACATACATTGGTACATGCATACATACATACATACATACATACAGTGTCATACATACATACATACAATGTCATACATACATACATACATACATACACATATATCTATCCATTCATACAATGTCATGCATACATACATACATTGGTACATGCATGCATACATACATACATACATGCATACATACATACATACATACATACATACATACATACATACATACATACAATGTCATACATACATACATACAATGTCATACATACATACATACATACATACATACAATATCATACATACACACACATATATCCATCCATACATACAATGTCATACATACATACATACATACATACATTGGTACAAGCATACATACATACATACATACATACAATGTCATATATACATACATACATGCATACATACATTTAATATCATGCATACATACACACATATATCCATCCATACATACAATGTCATACATACATACATACACTGGTACAAGCATACATCATACATACATACGTAAATACATACACATAGACATATATATACACACTTGCACACATACCTACATACATACATACATACATACATACATACATACATACATACATACATACATACATACATACATACATACATACATACATACATACATACATACATACATACATACATACATACATACATACATACATACATACATACATATCTGAATAGTGCGAGTTCTGATACGACAACAATGTTGGCTAGAAATTGCTCCAATGGGAGTTATTAAAAAAGTCTCTCAAAACGTTGACAACAACCCAGATACTCCAATGGACCATGAGTTGTTTTTATTGCGATTTAACTTTTGAACATTATGATAAGGGCGCCGTAGAATTCGTTAGATTAAATTCGACGACACAATGGACGAAAGACTAATGGCAAGTGCAAAGTATACTGCCATGCAAAGTAAAAACTTCGTTGAAGGCCACATTATCCGCATGGCTTCATTTATAAAATGTCTGTGCTTTAGCCACTATTGCAAGATACATTAGCTTTTGTTGCCACACAATAGTGTCTAGTAGTAGTAGTAACTGGACCTGATAGCGCCCATCAACGCTGGAACACCGAGTTCACAAACAAACGAAGGCAGAGATTCGAGTACTGTTATAGAAACGAGAGTCTGTTTAAAATTTAAACGGAACCTTAAGTTGGAGAAGTTTCGTCTCGTATTCTTCCTGAAGTTCCATCATTTTCGCTTCTTTCTCGTGCAATTCTTTGTCGTTGGCTTCAATGGTTTACGAGCAACACAATAATTTATTCTTTAGGACCTAATTATTTTCCTTGGTTATTATTACATGATAATAATGATGATAACAACAATTAATATTATTGTTGTTACTATTATTATTGTTATTATCATTGTTGTCATTATTATTAACATTATAATTGTAATTATTATTATTATTGCTGTTATTATTATCTTTAGCCCAGAGGTACCTCAGATCTATGGGCGGCGATCCGAGGGGGTCGAGGGGGACAAGACCCCACCTTTAAGAGTGGGGGTGGGACACGAAATACATTCGACCCCCAAATTTTGAAGAAACACCAGAAAAGGTCAACAATTTTTTTACCTCTTTTTTGACCAGATCAGTTCAAAACTCTTTTCTTACCAGATCAGTTCTAAATTGTGCCCCACCTGTCAAAAAAGATCGCTGCCAGTGCTCAGACCCCTCAGGAATTAAAAAATTTTCGGAGAATGAAAAAAACAATCGGATGATGATGATGATGATGATGATCATAATCATGATGATGATGATAATAATATTAATAA
>OY744617.1:13319874-13362374 GCA_963556255.1 Allolobophora icterica
TTGATTGATTGATTGATTGATTGATAAAAGTAATCAAAATCTGATGGTGACGCAGGGTTCAAAAATATGGCCGGGAGTTCTCCTGGTTAGATACCTTTAAATGGGAGCTACATAAATTCTTCCACAGGAATGAATGAATGAATGAATGAAAAATGAAATGACAAGTCCAGAATCCGCAGTCATGCGTCTAGAAGCTATCCTTAACGGGATCGCAGAACTATTCGCCGTCAAACAAAGGTAATTCGCAGAAACTTGTTTACTCACAGGCGCTCAGTCAAAGCAAAATTGGTTGGGTAGGATTGACCAGGTTAGGTTTCAGGCCGAGATCCAAAGGTACTCGATTGATTTACATGATATTACATGCATATGCCCTTCTGCAGTGGAGTAACAATAATTATTGAGCCAGAGTATTTCAAGGTAATACATTACTTTCAACGGCTTTTGTGTGCTAGTTCCTCGCCTGCTGACTGTATTTTCAGACTAAGCTATTGGCAAAATCAAAATCGAGCCAAATCAGTTCTAATCAACAGAAAATCTAGCACTGGTCATAGATAAGTCGCCCCGCCAATGTTGTAAGAACACACGTATTTATGATGTTATGTTGATGCTGATAAACTTACTAATGTCAGCACACCTCTACATTTTTCAACTGTCTATACATCTCCATAGGACAGTGCCACGCGGATCGCAAGCCAGTATCAACAAACACGAAAACGTTCAGTTATTCCGGAGCAGATCTAAGAGGAATATACTGGCATCGATTTCAAACGAGAGTCGACAGCTTGAGAGCTGGAAACGAAAGAGTAAACTGCCGAGGTTAACGGACTGGGATTTTACTGCCTGCAGTGCACCTACCACCTGTTATAGGGTCTTCAACTCCGTCTATATCAAAGCACAGCTAGACCACCTGTGTGTCTCACTGAAATAAGACATTCCCACTAAAACAAAGTAGTCCTCGCTGAAACAAGGCATTCCTTATTGGAACAATGAAATTCTCTGAAACAATGAGAATCCTCAGTACTTGCATGTATGCGGTTCATACATACATACATACATATATGCATACATACATACCTCTACTTGGTATACCTATGTATGTAGGTTCATGCATGTACGTATGTATGCCCATGTATTGTATGTATCTATGTATTTATGTATGCATGTATGATAACAATAATAGACGATACATACATACACACATACACACATACATACGTACATGTATACATACATGAATATCAACATACATACATGTACATACATACATATTTACGTACATGCAAGGTAACTATAGGCCTACACTTACAGTGGTTTGAAACGAAACAGTATTGAATTTCTAGCCGATTTTTGCAATTCTTTGACTCATTGTTCTGTATTAAGGTAGTGTATTGACAAACATATGCACGCCGAATATTGTTAATTAATTAATTTGCTTCTTTTGCACACCGCTGTACGTGAGAATGTATTTATGTATGCATGCATCCATGTCTGTATTTATTTATCACAGTGGTTTTATATAGCGCCCCTTCAAGATTATCTACTCAGAAGCGCTCTGTACGTATGTAGGTTCATGCATGTACGTATGCCCATGTATTGTACGTATCTATGTATGTGTGTATACTATGTATTTGTGTATGCATGTATGATAACAATAATAGACTATTTATGTAGCGCCATAGTTCGGCCGAGGCCGAAGACACGAGCGCTGTACAGTGTACATGAGTTAAAAAATCAACAAAAGTCTAAAAAGAAAGGTCTTTATCTATGTATGCATTGTATACAAACTATACATGTATGTTATATATGTATGTATGCATGTAGGCCTATGTATATATGCATATTAATGCGTATGTATATGTCTGTATTACGTATGTGTGCATGCGCCCATTTATCTATCTCTATGTATGCCTGTATGTTATGTAGCTTATGAAAGATTCTTCCCATCCAACTGCCATTGACAGGCTTCCCTTGATGCCGACGAGATGATCCCTGCGGAGCAGAAGCAGAACTTGAAGGCAAACAGCATCGTCGCGCTGACTGCAATTAGCGGTATGTCTCCCTCCCCCGACCGATTCCTCGCCTGATATGTTACCGCGCGTATATATATGCCACCATAGAGGCCTGTGATTGAATTGAACTGTGGAGGCTGAATTCGCAACACTTATGGAGAAACGACCTCAACAAAGAAAGTCTCCACTGGAAAAAATCTATGGACAACCCTTTGATACGACGCTCTACTGAAACGGCGGTCATTAAAGTCTACAACGATATTGTTCTGGCCTTTGCCTCTGGATTTATCACCACTCTGCTACTACTAGATTTCTCTGCTGCCTTTGACTGTGTGGACCATACCATTTTTTCCTAAAATCCCGCAAGTACAATTCGGTGTCACTGCCTTAGCTATTCAATGGATTGCCTCGTTCCTTTCCTTGAGATCTCACATGGTCAAACTCGGTGGTGCTCATCGAAAATCCTTTCTGTTCTCTTCGGCGTCCCCCAAGGATCCATTCTCGGTTCACTTCTCTTTATTCTATACACTCAAACATTGTTAACATCGCATCACAGCACGTTCTCATGACTCACCTATATGCTGATGACACCCAGCTCTACATAAAGCTCTCTGGAAAGAATATTAGTAACATCTAAATTAAAATCGCGGCATGCGTCCGTGATATTCAATCCTGGTGTGCGTCCATGCGTCTGAAGCTAAATGCCACTAAAACAGAACTGATCTGGTTCGACCGTCGAAACAGTTCGGATGACAGTAAACTAATGAAAACCCTTAAACTCGACTCAAACTGTTCTGTTCTACGCTTCGATGTGATTCGCGACCTCGGTGTAATGTTAGACTACAATCTTAACACGACTCATGACATTAATGTCTTCCATTGCCAGAGCATGCTACTTCCACATGCGCTAGAGAAACGCTGCCTAAATGAAACTTGCCTCCGTATTCTAGTTCAAGCCCTCGTCATCTCTCGACTCGACTACTGCAACTCTGTCCTATCCGGTCTTCCCTCATCGACACTCTATCATCTGCTCTTCACACGGCCGCTCCTCTAGTAAAAGGTCTTGGTGCTAGAGATCGTATCATACCATCCCTGCAACAACTACACTGGCTTCCCATCCGTGCCCGACTTGCTATCGGCTTCTCAGGTAATCAGGTATTTCTATTAGTCACCTAACAATACAGGCCTAATGCATGTTACCGCATACTGCACTGACCGTGCTGTCATTCCGTGGGCATTAGATCAGTGGCGGAACTACACCAGGGAAAGCCATGGCAAATGCCTTTGCCCTGGTCGTTGCCCTGCCAGAATTTTGCCCTACCGAAAATTTGTTCGGGCATAAAATAATGACTCTTCACTGGTTACTTGAATGACTGTTCCGGCTTGCCCTGGTCACAAAACATGTCGGGCTTATCAATTGACTAAGTCGCATTATGCCTATGCACCGCATTAGATGGGACCCATATGGGCTCCATATTGGTCCAATATGGGAATATAGGTCCTATATGGGCTCCGCTTCATGCGGGCATGCTGACATGGTACAGACTGATGACAGGCAGATACAGAGACAGACATACAGGACAAATACGCGCCGACAAAAGCGTGCCGACAAATGCGCGCCGACAAATGCGCGCAATGATAACAACCCCGACAAATGCGCGCAAGACAAAAAGCGCGCAAATTTTGAATATTATACCCTTTTTTTATTAATAGTCAATAACGTACCGCCTAACTTGATAGATAGGCTACCCCTCAGATGTAGGTATACGCTACAACCATAGACCCGTGCAAGTGAAACGCAATTAAGGTCCAATTAAAGCATTATCGAGAATACTTTAAATAAATTATTTACATAACATCCACGAATTTTCTTTCATGTGTTTTCTCATTTTCAAATATTTGATGTTTCCTCGCTTTTAATTGCATCCAGGAATCTCGCAGTCTATTCACTCATGTATTGTTTCTTTAATACGTTCATGTCTTCTCGATTTGATCCATGATCGCGATCCGGTTGGCTTATTTCTTCTATGTGTATATAGGACACAATTTCATTAGCTTCGTAAAACAATAATTGCCACGGAGAGAACGACATCGCAAAACGTTGATAGGCCCTATATAAACTGGGTTTATTTTAATTAGAGGCACTACAGATGAATAACATTACTGGGTGAATTTACACGTTTTTTTCTAGTGTATTTAACACGGTTATTTCCAGTATATTTAGTACATTTTTGTGAGCTTCTTACTATCAAACAACTAATGTTTTTAATTACATTGTCCTGCGCGCTTTGTCGAGGCGCATTTCTACTGCGCGCATTTGTTACTGCGCGGTTATGACGGCGCGCTTTTGTCCTGAACGCTTTTGTCTGGTCACAGACAGACACATAGGCAGACGCACAGACGGACACACAGACAGACACAAAGACAGACACATAGGCAGACACACAGACAGACACACAGGCAGACACAGAGACACACACTGGCAGAGACACAGACAGACACACAGACAGACGCACAGACGCACACACAGAAAGACACAGAAACACACACACACAGAGACAGAGGCAAACATAGGTAGACACAGGGACAGACACAAAGGCAGACGCACAGACGGACACACAGGCAGACACAGAGACACACACAGGCAGAGACACACAGACAGACGCACAGACGGACACACAGGCAGACACAGAGACACACACAGGCAGAGACACACAGACAGACGCACAGACGGACACACAGAAACACACAGAAACACACACACAGAAAGACAAACAAAGGCAAACACAGGTGGACGCAGAGACAGACACACAGGCAGACGCACAGAAGGACACACAGACAGACACAAAGATAGACACGTAGGCAGACACACAGGCAGACACGGATACAGACACAGAGACAAACACAGAGGCAGACGCGCAGAAAGACAGGCAGACACAGAGACACACACAGGCAGATATACAGACAGACTCAGAGACAGACGCACAGACAGACACACAGAAAAACACAGAGACACAGGCAGACACACAGGAAGACATAAAATTGATGAAATGGTGTTTGTCCATAAGTAAGCGACTAATTTTATAGACGCACCCAAAAACTGCATATAATATTATAATATATTTCTTTTTTTGTTTTTTATTTTTTTTTGTTTCTTGCCTCTGGCTATTGACCAGAAGAAGTGTTACCATGTACAGCCAGGTGGACTGGACTGTCCTGGCAGGACCCCCCCAATATTTTAGCCCCCCTCCCTCAGGGCCGCAGCACACGATTTTACTCATGTACATTGTAAACACTTTATCTTGATCAACAGACCGAGAAGCGATAGCGTTGTATCTCGAAGCTGCCTTATATATTTTATTTGACGTAAACCAAAAAGGGGTTCAAGGAGGCTCAGTTTTCTGCAGGAATAACTAATACAATTCAGCGTTTGCGGTTAAAAGTAAAGATAACGCTTAAAAACACTTCAAATATTGCAATTTTTAATACCAAGTTTTTAATACTTTCTGTACACTTTGATCAGATATCTGTAATTTCTTTTCGTTCCTATGTGACTATAGTTATCGCGTCCGTAGTGTGGCGCTCCTAGTGACAGAATTGTATAACGTCGTGTTAACAACTTAACGCAACAATCGCATGCGGTTTCTATGATGAAAATAGACGGATAATTATTTTTAGGCAATAAACAATTGCCTGTATAAGCAGAAAATTATATCTAATATGCGCTGTTAATGTCTATTACCATTTATATGACATTTTATTTAATTATAAAGCTAATTTTGCAGAACTTTTGCAGTGCGCAACTATGCGACATTGGACCCTCACTCTATCAACAATTGCTTAGACGTGTGTGTGTGTGTGTGTGTGTGTGTGTGTGTGTGTGTGTGTGTGTGTGTGTGTGTGTGTGTGTGTGTGTGTGTGTGTGTGTAGGTGTAGGTGTGCGTGCGTGTGTGTGTGTGTGTGTGTGTGTGTGTGTGTGTGGGTGGGTGTGTGGGTGGGTGGGTGGGTGGGTGGGTGGGTGTTTGAGGGCGGTTGGCGGTAGTGTAGGTGTACATCAAAGGACTCGTCTGATCCTCCGCTTTCCAAATCTTCTCACATTAAACGACACCCGCCTTAACAGCTGCTCTGCCTCCTCTCTTGGTTTGGCCCCCGGCTTGGCAACGGACTCGGACCTCCTTCGGACTATTCTTTCAAAACCCCTCTGACTTGACACAGCGCTCCTTGCTTCGTCTGTGTAGACATAGGCCTATGTACCACAAAAATATGAAAGTCCTTAGATACAGAGGTAAACCGAGAGCCAGACGAACTGAGTCACATGTAGACTTTCAGCCACGCAGGTCACCCGACAGACCTTCCTCCGTAACCGACCTGCAGTTCGCAGGCGCCACAGGTCTGGGCCACGACTACAGTACACTCCTCTTGGAAAGATATGACATCACCCTCACTCTCAGCCTTATGGTTATCATCTTAGTCATATCGGAATGTGGAGATGCTGGTCAAAGTGCACGCTTTTATATCCTTCATCAGTTACAAATCCGTATATGGACCCACACTCATACTATCGGCCTTGATATGATATGATCCCTCAGTCCCCTCACAATCTCAGAATCAATAAGTAGGCCTATCCTTGGTTAAACACATACGAGCCAGCTAGCTGAAGAAAGCTCCATCTGTTACAAAATATAGGCATTTAAGATGTCGCTGATTTTGACTTATACACGTCGTGTTCCGCTTTTGCTGATAGGGAAAATGGATAAATTTGTTCTAAAACGAAAACGAGATGACATTATAGACGACAAAATTGCCGTTATAGAGGTAAGCTCATCAGCGTTTCATAATCAGTTACTGGCAGGGTAATATGTCCAGAATGGTCTCCACCCGAAAAGCAAAAGTGGAGAAGAAATTGGTGCCCCCACTTTTTGACCAAAGTTACGCCCCTGGCTACAAGCTTACTTAATAACTTACTTACTTACTTAATTACTTCCCAACTCTACTTCTGGTCTGGCTCATCGCTGTGGCTATCTGATCCTGAGCATTCGACCACACTTCCACCGACAGTGCTGCAAACGAAAACTTTACCACACCGCCTCCATAGACGGCAGGCAACCGAGCGAACGCCTAAGGTAACAGACTGGGATCACCACACAACCGATATAGGCATAGGAACCGACTTTTGCTTTTGTCTCTGTGTGCATGGGTCCTCTCTCCCATTCTCTTACCCTTTTTCCCTCCCATCCTTTCCCCATTACCCCTCCCCGGCCCTAGGTAGGCGAGTTTTTGCGGTTTTTCGGAGAAAGAAAATTGTTTTCCTGTCAAGGGTTACGAAGCTAGAAAAAGTATTGGAAATCGGTGACATTTAGACGTTCCAGTGTTATTTATTTACAATATTTATTATTTTAAATAATAAATAATTAAATAAATAAATTAGGTACTGGTTGTGACTGTGGGATCATGCAATGTTGGGTATTTGTGTTGCAGTTGTACTTCTCAAGTTGTGAGATTACTTTGGTGTAAAAATTTGAATTTTAGGTCCGAATTCTTCTGGGTGCCACGCACCCACTGCTCTCTCTCTCTCTCTCTCTCTCTCTCTCTCTCTCTCTCTCTGTCTCTCTCTCTCTCTGTCTCTCTGTCTCTCTGTCTCTCTGTCTCTCTGTCTCTCTGTCTCTGTCTCTGTCTCTGTCTCTGTGTCTGTCTGTCTGTCTGTCTGTCTGTCTCTGTCTGTCTGTCTGTCTGTCTGTCTGTCTGTCTGTCTGTCTGTCTGTCTGTCTGTCTGTCTGTCTGTCTGTCTGTCTGTCTGTCTGTCTCTCTCTCTCTCTCTCTCTCTCTCTCTCTCTCTCTCTCTCTCTCTCTCTCTCTCTCTCTCTCTCTCTCTCTCTCTCTCTCTCTCTCTCTCTCTGGGTCCCAAGGCTCCCAAGGAGTCGGTGCCGCGACCCAAGTCAACCGTCCAAGCCATGGACATGTCACATGCGAGCGCTGTAACCGGAGCGTGAAAGCACCGGAGCGGAACAGAGATATGATATATACTGAATAGATAATAAATTAGCTTTCATGGACCCTATTAAGAAAAGATTTTGGATTACTGATTAGCGATTAGATTTGATTTTGGATTGCTGTCTGTTGGTTATCGATCAGATTTGCATGACTTTACTTAACACTTTAACCACGAGGGTGTACTAAAAGTGACTGGGAAACAAATGCAGCTCGTCGTTAAAGTGATAGATAGTACTGTCAGAATAGGCAGCGACACTGGGGGCGATCTTGTTTGACGGGTGGGGGGACACGGGACACTTGATCTGATCTGGTCAAAAAAGAGGTGAAAATTTGTTTTTACCTTTCTCGTGTTTCTTCAAAATTTGGAGGTGACAACTGTATAGTGTGTCCTCCTCACTGTTAAAGGTGGGGGTCTTTTCCCCTCGACCCCCCAGAATCGCCACCCATGGGCAGCGATACTAGTGGATGCTGTGAACAACTCACAACGCAGCAAACTTAAACAGCACGGAGACACAAGGCACAGGATGACATTGCATTTTTCGTACACTCGTGGATCTATAGGTGCTAATTCTAAGCTCAATTTAACCAAACTCGAGATATGTAATTTTTATGCATCTATAGGGCCTAGTTGCCATGTTAATCCCAGGCCTACCATGGCAATTTCTATCCCCGATATTTTGTTTGATTCGAGTATATAGGAATTTCATTGATTTCCTCTAATATATTAAAATATGGTTTTTTTCAAGCGATTCGGGCGCATTCGAAAATTCGACATTTTCTCGAAAAAGCCATCATGGTTCTTAGTTCAGAGATTTTTTCTTACAAATATTCGACCTTAAGCAAACTTGGTAATTTTGGCTTAAATTTACTTGGGATGCCACTTGAAGACCATATAGAGTTCTATACTCAGTTCGACCAAATTAGAGATATGTCACTTTTTCGATCACAGCTGCCTTGGTGATATCAGTGGATATTTTAAGGAATTTAGACTACTGGGACAAAATCAGCCATGGGTCTAGTTCATGACCTTCTTTGAAACTAACTCGTCTCTGAAAAACTTTGATGACCTTTTTTAGGAATTCATCTCCCGAAAAAGTTCATGACCTTTAATTCTGATTTTACTACTGGGGAAAATCTTTAAACTCCTGCAACATTTGTCCCATAGTTATACTATTGCCTGGGACAAATCAGCCTAACTACTGGGACAAATCCTAAGACTACTGGGGCATTTGTCCCACTAGTCATAGAGTTAAAATATGCCCTAATGGGTGTCTTACGGTAACCTACATTCTTTATTTTTGCAATAATCATCCAAAATGAACTCGATACTCTGTTGAAATCTCGTGCGATTTCCTCTAATATATTAATCAAAATATGCTGTTTTAAAGCGATTCCGGCGCATTATAAATTTCTCTAATATATCTACTATCCAGACATTTAAATAGCGTGTAATTATTTACCACAAACTCTGCAATCGCTGGTATTTTGTAACAAACACTGTGATTAATGGCGATTGCGTTCTATTCTTACTTCTATCTGTTTACTGTTTGGAGCCGTAAATATATAACTCGTTTAAAGTTGTTTATCTCAATTCTTCTTCTTTCCAGATTTACCGATCGGTTTTCCTGCCCTAAGGCATTTACTTATCTCCAACTTGAAGTTCTGTTTAAGCTAAGAAGACACATGGTATTGACCATCGGCTGGCTAATCGTTCAATAGGTTTTAAGTAATGCATTACGATCCATTTGGACTAAGTCCAAACTGATGCTAAAACAAACGTCTGTTGAAACAGAATGGTAAACAGTCTACAAGCAATCGGCTCTTGCAAGTTTTTATGTAGGCCATTCGTTCGTCTAATTCAATCGTTGATCCATCCATCCATCCATCCATCCATCCATCCATCCATCCATCCATCCATCCATCCATCCATCCATCCATCCATCCATCCATCCATCCATCCATCCATCCATCCATCCATCCATCCATCCATCCATCAATCCATCCATCCATCCATCCATCCATTAATTCACATCTATCCATTCGTCCATTCATCTATTTATTCATTCATCCATCCATCCATCCATCCATCCATTCGTTCAATCATCCTTCAATCCATCCATCCATCCGTTCATTAATTCACATCTATTCGTCCGTCCATTCATTCATTCATTCTGTCTATCTTTTGCCCTTTGGAGATATCTACACAAGGCGCTCCTCGTCCAGGTCCTGTATTAGGCTATAAAGATTTGTAGCCCAATAAGAACGGCTTCATTCTGGCTGATAGGGAGATACACCCTTCGCAAGTGTTCTCTGTCGGAGAGAACGGATCGTTGATGAGAAAAGTCAGTGGGCGACTGTTTTATCCAAAGCACAACTGGAGGAAATTTATAGCTCCGCTGCATTGTTTCTAGTCCGTACATAATGGACTGAAGAGAGCGGGATTCAAAAATATGCTTACTACCAAGAGACGGAATAAAAATTGTGAACCAATACCTTATAATTATGCTTTGAACCTAGACACAGCATAACAAACAGTCATAATAGTAGTAGTAATAATAACAATAATTATTATCAACGTTATCATCATCGTCATCCTCCTCCTCCTCCTCCTCATCATCATCATCATCGTCATCATCAGTATTCCGTCATTGTCATATAATGCGTTTTAACATAGAAATGTTATTTTATTATCCCTCGATTGAACCCAAATGAATAGCAATATTGGGTATCGCACAACCTTTAAAAGTTATTATTATTACTATTGGTAGTATTACATTATGGTGTTACATTACTTTGCCTTGTCTTAATTTATTCTACCCCAGTTAACTTTACAGCATCATCTTAGAGCGCCTACCGAACTTTTTGCAGTCCCTGAGGCAGCCATGGGTATGATGTGTTCATTTTCTTAGCCTCGGCATATGAAGGCGGGTGACCATACCTCTTCTTCGCCGTCTCATCTTCCCACCGACAGTGTGCGATCAGTGTACTCATTATACCTGAGATGGCTAGGTGGAGTAGAAATCTCGAACCAAACTTCTGCCCTAGAGGGGATTTGAACCCCCGACCTCTCGAATGACAGTTCAGCACGCTAACTACTACACTATACGCTACTGTTTCTTCGTGTACCTTGGGTTGCCTTACCCTGCTTTGCTTTTGTTTGTCCTACTTAGCGCCGCATCCGCAGAAGAACTGCATGAATCGAGGCGCCTTGCATGTTAACCGATGAAATGATAGATTGTTTTTAACTAGTTCAGCAAACTCAGTTTCATCTCGTCTACGGAAGCTGTATCAGCTGCAGCAGCATTCTCCTCCATTTAGCTTATTCATTCGATGATATAGACCCAGACTCCGTGTTTATCGTTTATAAATTCGGAAAAAAAGGACATGCAAGTGATTTCTAATGTATGTAGGCCTACTGTATCAGGAAATTTGATATAGCGCATTTTTTACCTCACAGAAGCGCTGCAGTACCCCGACAAAATCAAAAACATAATCCATAGTTTTCTATAGCGCTATTTTAATAATGTACAAGACATCAAGATGTTCGGAGATTACGATTACGATTAATCGATTATTTATCGCTTCAAATCAGATCGTAGTCAAAAATTATAATTAAACCGTCGAAGAATTACGCTCGAAATTGAATTCAATGCAATTAGCTGTGGGTTGCGCAACAGACCAGTGATTAGACCGTCGACCAAATGGTCGGGAGGTCATATCTCCACCAGGACAGAAATTCTTTTCGAAATTTCTGCTCCACCTAACCAACTCAGCTGTAATGAGTGCACCGACCGTACATTGCCAGTGGGAAGATCAGATGGTGAGGGAGAGGACTTGCCCACCGTCCTGAAATGTCAGGCTGAGAAAAATTAAGCTGTCAACTTCTTCATACACATGGCTGCCTCTCAGACTAGCTCAACGTCATCATCTTTCTCTGATTTTTTTCTTCTTCTTTGCATTCTTATTTTTTGGCATTTTCTTCATCCTTACCTTCTTCTTCTACTACTTCCTTTGTTCTTCTTGATATTGTTCTTCTTCTAGGTTAGAAAATGTAGCTGTAGGCCTATTAGTTGTGATGTAATGTAGTGTAAATCGTCGGAATTTCTGGGCAGCAGAGCGAAGAAGTCTGCAACGCATTTCCCCCCCCCCAGATTTTGCTAAGATATTTTTAAAAATAAAATCTTTTGATAATTAGGATTATTACAACAGTCCCAACACGATTTTCAATGCAAAAACAACAATTAATCATTTAGGTAAGTCCTTGACCATTATTTATTTAAAAGTTGTCATGTGTTCTGTGTTCATTCTATGCAAAGACGTCACTTTGCTCCCCTACAAAAAGTTTGCCCCCTAAAAAATTGGACCCCATGAGCTCACTATAAGACAAGGAGCACAGTCAGCAAGGCAATTGCGCATAAGCATAACTGTCTGACTATTGTCATACTCATAACCATAATGAGTTTTCCCATAGGTAGGCCCTATATATTGTAGTGAATATAAAATCAGATATTGTTCTCCATTCTTATCACTATCCAACTAAGATCTCTAATTGCTGCCATTCTTCAATATCAAACTCTTCAGGCGTTTGAGTAGCGATATTTTCAGACCAAACTGACACTTATATAGCACCAAGGTACATTAGAATGAAACAGTAGTCAAGTGTAAACTTCGCACAATCCTCGAGATCTTTTTTACGCTTGGGATTTGAACCCGAGTACATGCCATACATCGACTGAATTCTGCCATGAATGCCAACTCGCAATTTAACGACGTTCTAGCGATGATTATATAACAGGCTGCATATATTGGATGCACATTTTAGATGGATCTTATGTTTTTTAAGCCTGAAGCTCCTGTTACATAAACCATGCACATTAGGAATGTTGACAGACTCGTAATAAGTCAACAATTAGGCCTACCCTACATTACTGTTGTTCAAGCCTCATATCAGTTCTTCGAATTGAGCCAAATCCGGAGCGAGACCATTAGGCTACTGCTGCAGTACTGCTATTCAAAAGCCTACCCAATTCGAAGCATTGGCCCTGCCAGTATTTCCTTGGGCACTAGAAGTGGTCCATTCTATACGGGTTCCATGTGGGAATATGGGTCATATCTGTGGTCCACTTGGGCACTGGGCATGCTGGCAGAGGAGCCAAGAGCCCCGGCGAGACCTTTTTCTATCGATCAACTGCGTAATAGCTTCGGGTCAACTCTGCTTTCCTTTGTAGCTTAGGCCTATATACTGTCCAACGCCATTTAATTATTTAGAACTGTCTACTTAGAACTTAACTACTTAGAACTGTCGGAGTTTGTAGAGTAGGATTATAATGTACCAGCGAAATCCTGAAAAAGGTTCAGGAACTGAACGGTAGTTCAATACAACCCAACGTAACAATTCTGTCTCTCTCCCTCTGATCCGACAATCGGATCTCGATCTTCGCTGTATTTCTCCACAGCCTTTCCGACTTGATGGAGCGCTCCACGTTAATAGACTGGTGCCCTGAGCATTAGTATTTTCGAGTATTATTAACCAAGCAAACGTGTGAGCTATCATCCAATATCAATTAACTCAACAGACCTAACTGTTAGTAACTGTCCTTTGTAATCCATCATGCACTTGCAAGTGCTATTAGTCGTTAAAACCTTGAATAGAAATAATCCACACTTCGCAACAAGACTGCAGGCCGAGGCTTACCTATAGTATACAGATCCCATAGACCGACGTATTATTGCAGAACTCGGCATGTGGCCAGTCGTCCTCGTTTCCTGCTACATGTTAGAATGTCAGTCAGTTTGATGATCTCAACACATGTGTTTTGCTTAGAAAGAGTCTTTATTGAGTTATATACGAAGTTTTGTTAGAGAAATCTAAATGCAGAGCCGTGAAAGATCATACCGCGTACACAATAAGAAAACCGAAACAACGGTTGTATAATTTTCTATGAAGATGAAGACGGTAAGGGAAAAGGAATGATACAAAGAAACAAACACAGAAAGAGACGAACGAATGCAGAGACTGATAGAGAGAGGCAGAGGAAGAATCTGTGCATAGTCCTGATGCAGAGGGAAAGATAAATGATAGATAGATAGATAGATAGATAGATAGATAGATAGATAGATAGATAGATAGATAGATAGATAGATAGATAGATAGATAGATAGATGATAGATAGATAGATAGATAGATAGATAGATAGATAGATAGATAGATAGATAGATAGATAGATAGATAGATAGATAGATAGATAGATAGATAGATAGATAGATAGATAGATAGATAGATAGATAGATAGATAGATAGATAGATAGACAGACATACAAACAGACAGACAGACAGACAGATAGAGGTAGAGGAAATACCTGTGCATAGGTCTAACGCAGAGAGAGAGAAAGAGAGAGAGAGAGATTGAAAGAAAGAGATAGAAAGAGATAGAAAGAGATAGAAAGAGATAGAGAGAGAGAGAGAGAGAGAGAGAGGAGAGAGAGAGAGAGAGAGAGAGAGAGAGAGAGAGAGAGAGAGAGAGAGAGAGAGAGAGAGAGAAAGAGAGAGAGAGAGAGAGAGAGAGAGAGAGAGAGAGAGAGAGAGAAATTTAAAGAAAGAGAGATAGAAAGAGAGACAAAGAGAGACAGAGAGACAGAGAGAGACAGACAGAGAGAGAGACAGAGAGACAGAGAGACAGAGAGACAGAAAGGGAGAGAGAAAGGGAGAGAAAGAGAGCCAGACAGATGTTACATTTTCGTGTTGTTGTTTTTCGATCAACGGCGTGACTTCTAAAAACCACATGGATTGGTGAGTTCGCGCTGCACAGGAAACCAACCAGAATATGTTGGCATTTATAACACGACCGTCTGCCTGGTTGTTTACCTGCCTCACTCCCTGCGCCTCCGTCTGCCTACTTGTCTGTTTCTCTATTCGTCTGTTCTTCTGTCTGCTTCTTAATTCGTCTGCTTGCCCTCTTGTCTCATTCGCTCGATTATATCCCTCTGTTTCTAATCTATCTATCTGTCTCGCTCTATACGTCTGCCTACTCGTGTGCATGTCCTTGTCAGTCAGTTTGAACCTCTGCTCCGTCTCCTTTTGTCCTTGTCCTTCTCTACCTCTGTTTGTCTATCTCTCTCTTTCGTACGTATCCCCAGATATACGTGTTTTGCTCTACTACCTATATATTAACCATGATATATGTTAGTTTGCAAAACACTCTTGCGTATACACAGGGAAGCAAGTCCTGGCTGTTGCAGAAAGCAACGTTGCCAGAGCATACGCAGCTGGCTCTCACTGTCCTTCGATAGAACTGCAGGCCACGGTTGTTTCCTGAATGACCTTGATAATCTCGAACTATCTATCTGCTCAGCAGTATCCGTCCAGCTGTTAGATTTCTCATATTCAGAGATCCCGCATTTCCCCACATAACCAGCTCATCACCGAATTCATCTGGATCATGGTCGAATCTGGGTCAAGGTCTAACATTTGGGCCACGTCAGATCCGTTTGTTACTGTTAGTTCTATATACAATACAATATACAATACAACTGTGTTTGATATTGCTCTCCAGCACGTAATAACATCTTATACATGGCTGTCAGAGCTATAACGTCGCCCTCCCTTTTTATCCAGGGTTAAGACTGACATCCCCTAAGCTTATTATGGTATTAAAGCGCAGATTATGAGACGGTTCAAATCATTATAAAAGCCCTGCACACCGCAACAATTGTCTATATAACCAGACACTTTTGAAGTTTGAGCGAGACGGTCGTAATCGTATTTTGAGATTTAGGCCTATACAGAACCCAAAAAAGCGGAGTCGCCGGGAACCAGCTTATTCACAGGTGTTTAGTCAAAGCAAAATCGACAGGCAAGCATAGGGTCTTAATCGCTTCCAGGTTAAAGGGGTAAGTAGGTCGGCCCTAGCCCAAATGGCGCCCCATGCAAAGCATACATTTGGCGCCCTCTGAGGCTCTGACCCCCACTTGAAAAGGTGGCAATAAAATCAATAATTATTTTAAATTTGTTCATAAGCGAAAGTTTTGATTCAACTGAAAATAATCATTGTAATTGAAAAAAATGGCTTAAAAATGCAAAACATAACACTGTTAAACATATTTTTTTAAATGGGGTCCCCTAGATTTCGGCGATCCAGGCAACTGCCTGCTTTGCCTGTGTATGGGACCGGCACCGGGGGTCAGTCAGACACATAGTCAGCTGGCTATAAGGTGGGTGGTGTTTAGAATTGAAGCGGAGAGGGAGGTAAGGGGAAAGAGGACTAGGGAAATCATTTGTGAAAGCGCAGTGTTAAATCATTTGTGAAAGCGCAGTGTTTTGAGTGAAAGACCTGTAGAGAGATAGCAAGAGGTATCAAGAGGTGAGGTTTTGGTGAGTTCATAGTCGGCATTTAAGAACTGCTACCGCGGCTCTCATCAAATCTTAGATCGATTCCAAAGGACAAAGAGAGTCGCGTTATGAACCGTTAAAATACGACGAGTTAAGGTAACATTTCCAAAAACCCCAACCCGTATCGTTCGAGCAATATGGAACTTTTGCTTCAACGTCTGTTATTCTCACATAAAGAGAGAACTCATCCTAGTTAAAATGTCTTCTCTAAGTAGGCAACATGTGATGAGATATCATTTAGAGAAATGTATATTGTGATGCAATGTTACGTAATGCGATTCATCGGAAGCCTTGTTTACTCAAACCTCTCTGAGCAATATGGAACTTTTGCTTCAACGTCTGTTATTCTCTCATAAAGAGAGAACTCATCCTAGTTAAAATATCTTCTCTAAGTAGGCAACATGTGATGAGATGTCATTTAAAGAAATGTAAACTGTGATGCAATGTTAAGTAGGCCCTAATGCGATTCATCGGAAATATTGTTTACGCAGCCTCTCTCAGAGGCGACCTTTAAAGCGACCAGATCTCTCTTGCAACAGCAAGATATCCCGAATGGCGAATATAACCTTCTCGTTAATAAACAAAAACCGATATCCCTTTCAGACGGACTGCATGCAACGCCAAAAGTAAGCCGCCATGCTGCTGCGTGTTAAGTCGGCAAACGGAGAGAATGGACCACCTTACCTCTCGCAAGGTCTAACTCCGGTAAACAAAGATCCAAGACAGAACATGTATTTTCTCGGCCAATACGTTCTCAAACGTTCCAAGTGAACGTCCTACGCAACATGTATAGCCTTGCATCTATTCCATCCATCCATCCATCCATCCATCCATCCATCCATCCATCCATCCATCCATCCATCCATCCATCCAGTCTTCCTCTAGGTTATTCGGGTAGAACAATGACTCTTCTGTACTATATATATATATATATATATATATGCACATACGTTTATATATACATACGAATTTGCATATAGGCTACGTATATATGCATAATATGTACGCCTAAGCGGGAAAGCATGTGGCATTCTTTTGAAGCGGCCAGAGGTGAGAGGAACATCCGCGAAGGCCTGCAGCTTGCGTATTGTGTATAAGCCTAGAAGCCTACCGCGTGTTATGTCGTCACTGGAGAGTATTCGGGGCGTTGGTAGGCCTAACACGTAATTGGTTTACGTACATCCCCGCCCTCTCTCGGCCCATGTCTTACCTGCCCTCCCCTCCAGCGGTAGGAGTGTGAACCTACGCACGTCGGGAATCTTCGCGCAATCACGTCCGATAATCCACGAAGACGTGAGCGCAGTAACTGGGTACAAACGCACAGCGGCGCATAGACTACACATGCGTGGGTATCTTGCGTAGACTAAATATTACTATTTGTATACCCTAGATCAGAGCCGTATATTACGGTAATATACGGCTCTGCCCTAGATGTCTACAGAAAGAGTATATATCCCTCGAGGATGTGGTTCATCTCTATTTTTTGATAGCTATAAATTGCCTGGTGTTACGTAAACCTCGAAACTATCTGGGTTATGCTTAAGCACAGACAACAGCGTAACGACTTTAAAACTCACTGGGAAGGCATGAAGTGCTTCAATATTCTGCATTCTGGCTTATACATATGCAATTTATGCGCCTGTGAATAAGCTGGTTCCCGCGACTTCGCTTTTTTGGGCGCTGTAGAAAATCCGGAGATTACGATTACGATTATATATACTAAGGCCTACTGTTCATGGGCGGCGATCTCGGGGGAGTCGAGGGGGACAAGACCCCACCTTTACAGTGGAGGGGGGACACGTTATACAGTTACAAATCCCCCAAATTTTTAAGAAACACCAGAAAAGGTCAACACATTTTTGTCACCTCCTTTTTTTTGACATGATCAGTTCAAAAGTGCCCCGTGTCCCCCCCCCACCCTGTCAGACTAGATCGCCGCCGGTGACTATACTGTCTACTGGTGTTATGTATAAATGCGTATTATTGTGTATATTGAATGTTTATGTCTGTGTGCATGTCCCTGTGCTTATATTTGTTGATATTATGCTTACAAGGGCATAGGCGCAATATGTGGGGTACGACGGGGTACGAGGGCTACCCTTACCCCAACTTTTGGACTGGGAGGTTTCGGTCCCATACTTTTGAACAATGCCAATCAATATTTTATTATTGTGCCTTCCCAGATATCGCAGTTTCCGCTTGCTTCGTGCTTGTTAGAAATTGGTACCCCCACTTTTTGAGCCAAAAATTACCCTCTGTACTGACGTCAGCAGTAGCCTATAGGAAGGCAGATGGTTTTTGCCTCTGCCCTCACATTTGACCCTAAAGGTTAATCGTAGTCGTAATCTCAAAACTTCTAAATAGCCACTCGAAAGCTAAGCGCAGGGCACCAGCCTATTCACGAGTGTTAACATTTTCAACATCTAGTGCTTCCAGCTGGCTTAAATGCCTATAGTCTGCTTGGAAGGAAAGAGAAAAGGGAAGACTAATTTAACCCAATCGAACAACTTCTATAGCGCCTTGATAAGGATGCAAAATACATTAGTCGATGGCTGCGTCAAATGACCTTGTGCATGGTCCAGCGAGTAATTGAACACGGAAAGAAGACATAAAAATTTCAAACGACACGAAGGCGGTGGCTAAGTCGATGACTATGCATGCCCTGTTAGTGCGGCCTTAAGGGCGTGCGAACCGTGCGGTCGCATGGGACCCGAAACTTAGGGTGGCCAAAATTGTCACAGATTAGTAATGAACATGAAACCCTAATAATAGTATTATGGTTTCAATTATGTCTTTCTGATTTATCGAATAAATAAAAGTCAACTCCCTTTATATCCCAGAATTCTCGTTTATAGTTAAATATGGCTTGTTATACTTAATTGTTATAACAATCTACTAACAAAATGATTAGCAATGAAAAACAATTTGACTTGTGTCATGGGGGCCTCGTACAGTAGGCCTATACTCTGCACGGGGCCCCGAAATATCCTAATTAAGGCCGGCACTGGCCCGGTTATGTACATGATTAGTGAATAAGCATGTAGGCCCTAGGTGTGTAAATGTGTATGTGTCTTTGTATGTTTATGTATAATTATATTGATTACTTATATAACTACCTTTAAGCAACTCATCCAAACCGTTTAGGCCTATAACTCGTGCTGCAGGCCATTTATTGTATTCAAGTTGCGTTCTGGCAGTTTCTACCGGTATTAGTAATAAACAAAAATTGGTTGATTGATTGTTTCGGTGTGTCTATACATGATTGATAACAATATAGACGTCTCTCTCTCTCTCTCTCTCTCTCTCTCTCTCTCTCTCTCTCTCTCTCTCTCTCTCTCTCTCTCATCTCTCTCTCTCTCTCTCTCTCTCTCTCTCTCTCTCTCTCTCTCTCTCTCTCTCTCTCTCTCTCTCTCTCACTCTGCACCTCTCTCGCCTGCATCTCTCTCACTCGCTGCATCTCTGTCTGTCTCTCTGTATACGTATATATAAGGCCCACCTTTTCAATGAGTAGACTGCACACGCCTCGTTCAGCCTGGTCTGAAATTCGGGCGCACTGCATATAATTACAAGGAATTACTCCCGGCATCCTGTGCATTAACGTCCTTCCCTCCGACACGAGCAACCTTCAAGTTCCCACCCGTTGCAGGAACCTGAAGCAAACCATGCAGCCTACTGCATGCATCAACGCTTTAAATAATTGACCTAGGACGGACAGGACAAAATAACAGAGCAGCACAGCTGTGGTCTACCTTCTGGCTACAACAAAACGTCCTTTAGAATATCTCAGAAGTTCTCTTGACTTTGAAGAAACTTTTCAGGACTCGCTGATGTTCGCTGGCCGCCATCCAGTGTCAGAAATGTTGCCTGCAAAGTTTCCTTCTACGTTCAGAAAATTAATTTGTTAGAAAGTGTTTTTTTTATCATTGTCGTTCTGATGAAATCAAATAGCCTAGTCTCTTCAGCGCGATTAGATAATGTTCCAATATTTGGAAGCAGTTTAAGGTGTATCACGGTAAAAAAATTATTATCGGGAGTTTGAGAAGACAGTACTGAACGTGAATCAATAAAATGACTATAATGTAGTTGCTCTGGCTACTACTTTTACTTTAAAATCAATCGTTCATCCTGTAGGCCTATAGGCCTACTCTCAAATTAGGCCTACCGATCTCAATAAATTTTTACTTGTAAATGTATCCAAAGCATGAAATTGAAAACATTCAACCCATACATCTGAAATTCAGCATTCATAAAATGTTCTTTCATTGACATTCGTTAAACCAAGAATATTTAGGAATGGCAAACATTCATAAAATTAAAATGAACTTTAATTAATTAAAGTTCTGGCGATGCCTAGCTGGCGGATTTTACATGGTGTTGGAGGATCCATACAGTAGGCCGCAACAACGTCGCCTGTCGTTAAGAGTAACCAAAATGGCGCATGTCGCGACGCTCGCAAGGAGCAACAAATGGATGCAGAATAGTGGCGTAAATTCTGACGATGATGACGACGATTTTCTGAGCTATGACTTTTATAATACACCTGGTGGAAAATCTCTTTTCAAGTATGTTTGTCTCAGTGCTTGTTTTACTTGTTTATTTGCTGATTTAAAGCCGCTGCTGAAGTACCTAAGTAATTAGGTTAGGCAAATTTATAAGTTAGTGCGTAAGTCATTCAGCCAGTCAGTTAGTAAAGCTGCCAAGAGCAAGCCAGCTTTTACTATTACAAAGATGGCAGATGACAGGTTTCAGAGATGCTTAAAACTGCTACATAAATATTTACATGCACATAAATATATTCACATACATGTACGTACATACATACATGTATAAAAGAGTGGGAAACTCTAATGGGCAGATCCACAAGGGAGGCCAAAATGTGCTTTATTTTGCCAAAAGTTTAGTCGTCAATACAAACATTTTCCCCAGAATTTCTTATGACATTTTTACTTGTTGTGCCACACATTCGATCTTGGGTGGGTAACTCATCAGTTCCCTTTCCCCTAGTAGAAAATATTTCCAGTTAGAGTCGAGATGGCATGAGCATATTATATCGTTGATCAAACTATTATCAATAAGTCTAGCAACTGATTGTGTGTCTTTGCGGTGTGGAATGAATTTATCCCTAAACATGGCTAAATAATACCTTGTACAAAGCTGTTTTTAAGGGTCTTATTAGGGCTGGTACTGATATAAAAAATTAATAGATTACTATCCAAAATTTTATTTCGATTAATTGATTAAATTCAGTTAATTTGGTATCTGTGAAAACTGTTAAAAATGGAGTCACTGAGTCAGTTACTACTTTCTACAAAAAAAGCTTCAATCATTCCACATGCTAATGTTCAAATTGTCAAACTGAAAAAGTAGTCAGCAGTTACTACTTTCTATCTGCAAAATTTTGTTGCCATCTTCAAATTTTCCATAAATATTTACTTTAAAATGCAAAATGATTGCTTAATTTTCCACTCAAACATTTCACATTATCAGTGCTTTTTTCTAGTAAAAAGGTTCCAGAACTGAACAATAGTTCAATGGAAGGGCTAAAATCCCGAGAAAAACGGGATTGAGGGTTGGGAGGAGTCTCAGTAAACTCTGAAAACAGTTCACAACGCTGAAATTGAACTTAAATAACTGAATTATTGTTTTTATTATTAAAATAAATAAATTACATTTTTGTTGCTGAAAAAAGTGCCGGAACGCCGTTCCGGCGCTCTCTGTCTGAAAAAAGCACTGCACATTATCATTGTTTGCCATATTGTTTACTCCGAAAATGGACCGCTAGACATAATGAAATAAGTAAGAAAATTAATCGAACAAGCCAAAATTAATCGATCAAAATTTTTTAACAATTAATCAGTTAATTAATTAACTGTTAAAATCTACAACCTGGTTTTTTGCTATAAAGTTGTTTGGTTACCTGCAGGCCAAGCTTGGGAGATGAATATCAAATAGGACACTTCAGCCAAGATCACAGCACACAGACAAATCGCACTGAAGTGATTCCTGTCAAAAAACTCACAGCAGCTACACATGATCTGCTCAAGGTTAACAGTGAACACATTCTTGAAGCATAACTCTCAGGCATTGTGCTGTTTAATTCTAGTTGTCTGCTGCAGCAGCTTAGCAACTGACAGAAGCTTTACTTTGATCTAAGGCTTTTCTTGGGTTCATGAATGTTACAGTCTGGTAACAGGATCATTCATTCATTCATTCATTCATTCAGAGTATTTATATCATGCCTCTCAAAGATAACTAGTCGGAGGCATTACTAGAATGATATTCTTATTAATTTGTTTCCCATAAAACAACATTATTTGAAGTTAATTGTGACTTGCTCTGGGAAAAGGAGGCTGTTGTCAAAAAAATTAGTTTTGTATATTTTGGGCTTAAAATGCTGAATAATAATTTCTGTTTAAAATGTTGAAAAATTATTATTCTATCTTTATTGGTTCCAGATATATGAATTTTAGAATGTTTTGGTACCGTGAAGTACAATTTCGAGAAAAACGCATGCAAATCTTATTACAAATAAACAGAAATCGCAAAGTTTCAGTGTTTTTAACCTTAAATCTATGGAAATCGCTATGGGATACTGCCAAATGAGGCTATTTTTAGCAAGAGGAATGCGTAAGCTTTCAAATGACGTATTACACATCGTATTACTATTATTATTATTATAATACTATTAGTATTATTATTATATTACACATCTGAGCTTTTTTCCCCTATTGAGTTGATAAATGGGCCGGGGTCGTCCAATGAACATAGGTTATAGGCCTATTACTCGTAATCAAATTTCAGAGTATAGGAGATTTAGGTATTAGTAGCTCCCTGTCCTTGACCAGGAGCTCGTTGGGTGATCCGGTGTCCCGATAAGGTAAACCTTGACGTGGTAAATTGGTTTAGTTCCTCGGTGAGGATGTTGTCAACTGTTTTGTTATCTAAATAGACTGTTGTTAATTATCGAACAGTTGTCAAATGTAAAACTTACTGTAAAGTCGTCAATTGTCAATAAAGTTTGTCATCATTGTCATCATTGTATTCCTAACAGAATGAAGGCCATAAAATACTTTTGAAACCGGTCCCAAAAATTATTTTAAATTCCCGGATAATTTTTATCAGTCACACAAACTTATTAAATTTGTCATGAAATAGGTTAAATATTATTAAATCAATACTTTTTCACATAATATAAGATCTTATTTATTGATATATGCAAAAAACCGATTATTGAAAAATTTACACCTGATTAGTGTTTTGGCTAATTTCTCTGTTTTATCATTGGCGACTTTCGCCTCCTTTTGCCAGAGCAAGTCACAATTTTAAGTGAGCTGTTTCTCCTATTCCTTGTATTACCTTAGTGAGCAAAGGGCAGTTAGTTTAAAGTAGGAACATGGCAGAAATTTATAGAAATTTTTTAATCAAAGCCTCATGTTTTAGTTGTGTAATGAAAGGGTTAAAGAGTCAGTTAGTAAGAATCCCACAATGTTTACACTTATTGAAAGTCATATAGGTACTTTAGATTAATTAAAATATTAATTAAATGATAGGGTTATTGCAATTAACGACATGCCTGACATAATGTGTGCTTCTCAGGCCTCTGCAAAGCAACCTAGAATTTACCACGCTTTGAATTGTGCTATAGAAATTGTCTTCTATACTTTACATTACAGTTATAGATACTCGCAGAAATGGTCACATACTTAGGGGAAAAATGCATGTACTAACTGTTTGCAGAATTGCTGAACTTTACTGTGCTTACCTGGTAAAGGTAAGAGGTAAAGGTGACACATTTGTGTTGAAATGGCTCTAGAGAAACTCTCTGGAAGTGTGGTCATGTGATCAAAGGAGGTTGGTCTGAGACAAAACAGGACCCCAGTAATCCAGTGACAAGACATTCCTCAGCTCCTCATCTCCTTTCTCAGCTCCTCTGCCTCCTCTCTCTGGCAACCAGACTCGGATTTTTCCTTCACATCTGTGGACAACCCCTCTGATATGACACAGCGCTCATGAATGAGCTGGTGTCCTGCACTTAGCTTTACAGTATTATGTAGAAATTTGGAGTTTATGATTATGCTTAAGGCGCATTTAGTGCTAACTTAGATTACAGGCATTGGCAATGAATTATCTAGATTGCATTGTTCCAACCATTCTAAGATAAGGTCAGGTTGATGTCAACAGCCATAGAAACTTTAAGTACTGGATCCTCCGTATTGTGGACAAGCTAAGCATTAAATACTTGGGAATTTAAAACTTTAGTGCCTTTTTCCAGTGCATAAAATACTTGGAATTTATGTCAAATGCCCACGCTTCTCAAACTGTACTGGAACTGGTAAGTAAAATTTCAGGTATTAGAATTAAATCGTATGTAGTTGACTTGAGGTAATCTCTCAAAGCTTCACACCACACATTCCAAACAAGTCAACTGCACACTCAACAATGTCAACTGCACACTCAACAATGTCAACTGCACAATCGACAATGTCAACTACACACTCAACAATGTCAACTGCACAATCGACAATGTCAACTACACACTCAACAATGTCAACTGCACAATCGACAATGTCAACTACACACTCAACAATGTCAACTGCACAATCGACAATGTCAACTGCACACTTTATGTCAGAAAACACACTATTTTAATTAAGCCTTGGTTTTTTCTTGTCACTTGGTAGGATGCTGCTCAACTGAAGAGAGACCTCAGCTTCATCCGCTGCTCGATGCAAGCGGATTTTGAGCTGAAGTTAAAGCAGAAGTCTGTTGAACTGTGAGTCCAGTAAGAAATTAACTTCTTAAAGTTTGTAGATCAAGTTTCTAAAAAATTCAGAGTGATGTAGGTTATTCATCTCTATCAATGGCTTTGTTAGAGAATTTAAAAGGTGCTATATAAATGCTTTGATACATAATATGTACATACAGGCTCTACATGCATACATACAATGTTATGTAGCCTATGTAATGCTCTCATGCACACATGCATGCACAAAAATGAATACATCCAATGTTATGTATGTATGCACGCATGCATGCATGTACTTTGTATGTATGCATGTATGCATGTATGTATATATATATATATGCGTGTATGTGTGTGTTTGTGTATGTAATGCTATGTATGTATTATGTATGTATGTATGTATGACATTGTATGTATGTATGTATGTATGTATGTATGTATGTATGTATGTATGTATGTATGTACGTACGTATGTTTGTATGTATATATTTGCTTATTTGTGCCATGACAATCTAAATAAAGAAGTCTTATTTACTGATGTATTTACTTATTGCACTGTTTACCACATACAAGGCCAGAAAATCTGAGGCACGACACAGTGTGCGCAAACAATTTCTCCTGGATCATTACATGCAGTGTACTGAGCAGTCTGAAACCCACAATCATTGGATTACTGACCCAGTGTGCTACTGAATAGCCCACCGTGCTGCACAACGAGACTCATGTTTCCTTGCATTGTGGTTTTCTGTTTAACATAACGAGTATGCAAGAACAATATTTACTGTGCTTTCTACATAGCATCAAATGTCCTAATAAAACGGTTATAAAGTGTGGCCTTACAAAATGGGTGTTGGAAATGATTTGCACAATTGCTGACTGCTGTAGACATTGAATAGATAAATTTGTGTCGTATTTTTTATCCAAGGTATGTTCGGATGAACGAAAGATTGGCAGCTTTGGAAAAGATACATGCAGAGGTAATCCAGTACTTACAGTTACTCTGATTACCAAAGATTCTCTGCTGCATTAAAAAAATTCAAGTTCGAAAAGGTTAATGTCCAAACAAAGGCTGTTTACAGAGTTACCAAGATTTGCTAGGAGCTAGATAGTTTCAGATATAGATTAACTTTCAGCATATCATTCAGTAAACTGCATTATCTTCTCGACGGTTTATTTGGCTGCACATAAATGCCCCATGCAGCTGAATACAGTTTTTATGATTTGTTCCTTTCTGTTGATCAGTTCAGTTCAGATGCACTCAGGAGTTGGCAATGGAATTGCAATTTAAAGCCAGAGAGGCTTGTAAATTCAAGCAGATACAGTCACTTTGTGTTTAAGATAATGGGACGAGTGTTGAAAGTAATGTTTCTAAACTGTTTGCCTAAGTGTTCTAGGAATCTTCTGATCTTATTCATTAGTGAGGTACATGTATATTGAATGGTAAACATAGCAATGATTTCTAGTTGAGACAAAATATGCTTATTATATGATGCTATTATAAATGCACTCTACAAATATATAGATACATTCATATACAATACATGCACACTTATATATAGATACCTACATGTATTTGTGTTTACCTACATATGCAGAGGACTTTTATAACATCCCTCCAAGACACCTAATCAGAGGTGCTCCCAGCCCAGCTCCAGCGATAAAGAACAGTTTTTAGATGCTTGTAGAAAGTGTATGCAGAGTCCCTTGCTATAAGACCACACAGATCAGAAGGCAGGTTATTCCATGTGGGTGGGCCCAACCACCAACCACTGAAAAGGTACGCTTCTTTGAAGTGCGTCCAAAGGGAACAACAAGTTCACCTCGAGATGCAGAACAAAGATTACAGCCAAACCTGAGGTGGGGCTTCAAAGCTCCCGCAAGTAGGCAGGGGCTTTCCCTAACTGGCACCGCCAGACTCAGACCGAAATCCTAAATTCAGTGCTTTGGGAAACAGTCAGCCAATGGAGCACATCACACATCTAATGTGAGACGTGGTCAAATTTTGAAATGCCACTAACAAGCCTAGCTGCTGCACGAAGCACGCGCTCAAGCTGTACCAAGGGAGGTCAACATGGACGGCACTGCAGTAGTCGTGTATACATGCATACGTGATGATGATAAGGATAGGGTAGGAGAGAGCATTTCATGTAAAACCTAACAGTCTTTTCATAGTACTCAGCGTTCTGTAGTCTGAGACGTCAAAAGACTTGATTTTATTTTAATTTCTGTTGACAGATTCATTCTAAATGCAGTAATAGCATTGGTTGTTTTTTTTCAATCAGAAAGTTGAGACAATCCGAAGTGCGTATCGCCAGCAGCTCTGTGATGCGATTGTCCAGATTCATGGCTTCTATAATGTAAGAGATTTGTTTGTGTGTTTGAACTGAAGGGCAGATGTAACCTCACTTCATTGCATACACTGGTTATCTTTAGCCTGTAGCATAACAGTAGATGGGGACCTTAAAGGCTGTGGCATCAATTCAAACAGGCAGTAGTAATGAAGAACCTCACCTGATCAATATTCATTGAAAAACTAGCAGGGTTAATGCCATATGGTCATTATAGAAAAATGTGTACATTTATTTTGAGTCATAGTCAGATTTACTGCATCCTTTTAAATATTGTATAGCTTTCTAACTAAATAAGTTATTGCTAATTTAGCTGTATTATGAAATATGAATTTTTTTTATTATTCTTAACTGGTAGAATAGTTTTCATCAAAATTTTTGTCTTCATGTGCAATTAAAAATTAACAGAAGTTTCTATCTTGTTCTTTTGTTACTTTATTCACGGCAGTTAGTTTTGCCAGTAATAGAATTTGAGGAAAATGGTATTGCCCACTTAAATATCACAATGTGCGCTATCTGCACATTGTTTTAAACTCCACTTTAAATACTGTTACCAGTTTTAATTGTTTCTTTGCAAAATGAAAAGAAAAATAATTAATGTTGCATTGAAAGTTTCTTTGAAAAAGGAACTGATCAATTGAATTTGAAAAAGTTTGTAGCTGTGAACACTTCTTTGTTTTAGAGTGATTTTAAGAAGAAGATGACTTCTTTGTTTTAGAGTGATTTTAAGAAGAAGATGACTTCTTTGTTTTAGAGTGATTTTAAGAAGAAGATGACTTTGTTTTAGAGTGATTTTAAGAAGACGATGACTTCTTTGTTTTAAAGTGATTTTAAGAAGAAGATGACTTCTTTGTTTTAGAGTGATTTTAAGAAGAAGATGACTTCTTTGTTTTAGAGTGATTTTAAGAAGAAGATGACTTCTTTGTTTTAGAGTGATTTTAAGAAGAAGATGAAGCGCCAACAGCTGAAAGCATCAACAGACGATGGAAAGCTGAAACAACTAAAGGCCATGAATGATTCATTGGAGGAAACAATTCATGATCTGATGGACAGGTTGGCGGAGTGCGAAGGCAGAGATCGCGTAAGCGAACAGTTGAACCATTTAAATGAATGAATGAAGCTGTTTATCATTCATACATTCATTCATTCATTCATTCAGAGGATTTATATAGCGCCTCTCCAAGATACCTACTCAGAGGTGCTCCCACCCCAACTCGGGTGAGAAAGAACAGTTTTTGAATGCTTGTGAAACAAAGACAAATGTTGAAATGTCAAAAGAACATTTAGATCTGAAGGAAGGTTATTCCACGTGGTCGGCCCAACCACTGACGTTGCATCTTCAAAGTGAATGCAAAAGGAACAAGTTCACTTCAAGACACAGAACGAAGAATTCTGAGGCCAGCCGCACTTGCAATCGGGCAGAAGAGCTCCCATAAATAGCCAGGGGCTTTCCCCAACTGGCACCGCCAGACCGAAATCACTTCAGCAATGCCAGACCGAAATCACTTCAGCAATGCCAGACCGAAATCACTTCAGCAATGATTTCCTCACAGACAACATCATATCATGCAACTTTGGTTTGCTGGTATGAACAGAACACTCTAAAAACTTGAACTTCTCTCGACCTCATTGGATGAAATTGTATTCCAACAGCAAGACACCTGTTAATAAAGGTGGTTGGGGTCTTTTTAGGGGCTGGAATGAATGGTTAATTAACTGACCTTAACTAACCTCACATTAGCTTAGCTCTGTATTGTTCCTTTTTGCCTCTTATTCCTATTTGATATTTTAATTCAAGTAAAAAATTACAGCTGAAAAGCTGAGGAAAATTAGTGCATATCGAAATGAGATTAAAACTTAACCAAAATTTAAAAAACTTAAAACTTAAAACTTTTGAAACTTAACCAAAATCTTCCTTGAATTGATATTTGAAACTTTTGGTCCATTATTGCATTCTGTTCTGTTTTATACTATATTACGCTGTTAGGAGGTGGTAGTCGCAGCTGTTGCTGAAATTCATGAAACTCATGATGACAAGAATGCGTGCAATGAACTGAAGGCGCAGATTGATCTACTCCAGAGGAAAATCGGTCTGCTTGAAGAACGATTGGCTGCACAGGAACTGACCAAGAAGGACCTACGTAAGCATCCTCAGTACAACTTATAGGGTAAACGCCCCTTTGATAAGTTCTTTTAATGACCTACATAAATATTCATATAATAACAATATAATAATAATATAATGATAATAATAATAGCGGTTCTTTTATCAAATCTCTGCCCGCAATCGAAGAGATATAGCCGCTCCAGATACATAACACTTGTAATATCTAATACTCTGAGGGAACTAAGTACCATAATAATAATAATAATAATAATAATAATAATAATAATAATAATAATAATAATAATAATAATGTAGGTACTGACACGCATACATATTATTATTATTAAAAAAATTGTTAGCATATACAAAGTAACACAGAAATAAGAATCTGAGCACTTTTAATTAATTGTAATTGTAAAATTGTAATCGAGAATTTATATAGCATCATTCAGAATCAGAGGCGCTTCCGACATGGGTTAGTGTCTTCACTGAGAAAGAGAAAGGTTTTCAGGCGCTTTCGGAACTGAACAGGAGGGAGAGTGAGAAGGTCAAGCCTAAGGACCTGAGGCAAGCGGTTCCAGCTGCAAGGGCCCACAACCGCAAAACTATGAGACTGGACCGTAGTAGTGTGTATCCAAGGGACAACTGGGGCCACGGGCAGATGACCGAAGAGAGACCCGACCGTGCAAACTGGATATCGAGGTGCAGTAAGCCCTGAGATACAGCGGAGCTGATTCAGTAGGACAGTTATGCGTGATGGAAAGGACCTTAAGTCGGATGCGTTGGTGAATGGGAAGCCAGTGAAGGGAGTCACGGACGTAGGAAGAGATATGGGCATTGGGCAAACTAGTAATGGGCAAATTAGTAACATACATACATAAATACATATAATTACCTACAATACATGTATACAATACAGGCTTTGGACTTTCAGGGCGCTATAGGTGAATTATAAAACTTCATATGCTCTGAAGCCATATGACTTCAGCTCAAGTCATGTCCTCATTCTGTTGACTTTTAACTGTCTATGTCAGCCTATGAAATCTTCTGCCTAATTTGGGCAGAAGAGTTTTGATTGGAGTGAGACTGAATTGGGCTGGAATATTTAAGCAATCCAGTTCAGATTACCTCTGGACTTTGATGAGGCTGGGCTAGATTGGACAGAAAAGAATTCATTCGCTCATTCATTCATTCATTTCGAAAACTTAATATAGCGCCCCCTCAGGGTACCTACTTATAGGCGCTCAAATAGTGCTGGACAGCACACGACTGGATTGGACTCAATCAATAGTGCTGTTTATGATTACATTATTTAGATTACTGTAGATTCTACAGAAAGATTGATGTTCTGTCACCAACAAACTTTTGATTTAATGTTTGTAATGAAAGAAATATATTATGATATATTCATGTTTATTGACAAACCGCAGTAAGTAACATTGAAACATAGGACTGTACAATTATGAAGATCTTATTGAACACACGTCTTGGTAGCCTTTTAGGCGCCAGCTCATTTTACAGCTGTCCCCTATGAAGTGGAAGGCTGAGTCGACCTATAGAAGAATTAGAGCAATCTCTTGAGCTAAGATTGAGAGGCAAGAATGAGTATAAAATGTTAGCGAATTCAATTTTCTTAGCCTCAGCATACGAGGACAGGGTATACATTTATCTTTCTCACAGCATGATCTTCCCACTGACATATCAGTTTACTCATTTTATAGCTGAGTTTGCTAGCCGGTCATAATGGTTAATGTGCTGGACTGTCAATTGAGAAGTATGGGGTTCAAATCCCCGCCAGGGCAGAAATTTGGTTCGAGATTTCTGCTCCACCTGCACCCTCTAACCAACTCAGCAATAATGAGTACACTGACTGTACACTGTTGGTGGGACATTGAGACGGTGAGGGAGAGGACTGGCCACCAGCCTTCATATGCCGAGGCAAGGAACATGAAATCGCTAACACTTCATAACCCTGGCTGCCTCAGGGCTAGCTAAAGGGACTGCTCTTCTTTTTCACTAGCAGGTGCAAATGGAGAAGAAATCTGGAAATAGCTTTATCTTGGCAGTGTAGCAAAGAGGATTGTTGTCTAAACAGCATGTTTTCACATTAAAGAAAGTTATATCATTCTACTACTTGTAGTAAGAGAAATGGAGAAAATGAGTCGTCTGCTAGGTGATACACAAAAGAAGCTTGACAAGGTTCGATTTTCTTGTAGTTTCATGGAAAATTCTAGTTTGTCTGATTTGCAGTTGCCATCATTTATTCTTTATTCATTGTTTAATTATCTCATTCATATGCGTTGTACCGACAAAGTTTAATATTATATTGCTAAACAGTCATATTGCTGAAGAGTGTTTAAGTTCCCTAACTACTGATATATATATATATATGTGTATATATATATATATACACATATAAACAGATTTCATGTATATTTACAAGTTTTATATATCAACCATATGGCCTCGACCCTGCTCACGTTTCAGTGAATTGATGGGGTCAAATCCTTGACCACCACTGCCTGTTTGAATGAGTGCCATGCCATTTAAGGTCCCCATGTGTGGACTGAGCTAGCTTGAGATTTAAATCTCTGAAATAGACGCCATCAGTATGGTAACGAGTATCCTCACACACCCAAAGCGCTTTACACATGGTCTAAACAATAGTTAATATAACTAGTGCCTTTTAAGTACTTGCGAGCACATATGTACGAAACAGATGCATTTGAACCCTTTAATGGCGAGAGGAATTAGTTTTCCATACATTTTAGTGCATGCTCATCATTAAAGTGTTTTATGGCAGTTTGTAAATGCCTGCTGAATATAGAGTCAAAAGCAGCAGTACATATATGCAATGACATGCTATACCAAGGGAATAAATAGTCCTCAGTCTTCACCTTTGTCCAAAATGCTTAACCTCTTCGCTGCGGATGACGAGTATGTCTCGTCATGGAAATGCTATTGCCAAACGCGGAGGACGAGTATTTCTCGTCATAGAAATTATAGGTACCCATTTGATGCCCTGGTCATATACCACACATAAATACATACATACATACATACATACATACATACATACATACATGCATACATACATACATACACGCAAACATACATATATACATGCATACATATACACACACATATACATATACATAAATACATATATACACACATACATATATACATACATGCATAATACACATATACATACAAACATATATACATACATGCATAATATACATATATACATATATACCTACACATATACATACATGCATGCATATATACATATATACATATATACACATTAATATAATACATACATAGTTACATACACATATACATATATACATACATATATACATATATACATACATACATAAACACATAAATACATACATACATACATACGTACAGACATCCATCCATCCATCCATACATACATACATACCTGCATACATACATACAAACATACATACATGACGCACACGGGATTACAAGGCCGTCGCAGCGAAGGGGTTAAGAGCAGTTGGCTTGAATTAAAGTACATAATTATGTGCAGCGAATTAATGAAGTTCTGAGGTTCATTCAGAACTTCATTAGTGATAACTGTTTAAATATTTTTTTATTTGTTTCAATTTCAGCTCACGATGGACAATGATGATTTAAATTTACAGTCTCGTTCAAGTACAAGCCTGGTGAGTCATGTTAGTGGTCTGCAAGGCCGGATTTACCAATAGGCCCGGGCCTAGGGCGACAATATCTTGGAGATGGCATATATGTCCTCTTTGTTCCGCATGCCAGGACCACTCTAGCTCAGACTAGATCTTTTGTCAACATCGGGCCCTTCCTGTGGAATGTCTTTCCTTTCTCTCTATGGGTAACCCTACTTTCTGGATCTCTTCCTATATCCCTTTCCGTGCTTAGGACCTTTTTCTTCTCTCGGAGCCTTTGCACCGGGAGCGCTGCTGAGTGGCCTCAGCTGTGAGCGACGCTATACAAATCTCCAAATACGATGTGCCGCCCTTCAATTTTTTAAATAAGTCATAATATGCTACCATTTTTAAAAATTAATAGTATTTTTTGGAGGCATTATAACGGTAGCATATCGATAATTGTAATTTCATGTATACAAGTATGTTGAGTTTGGGCAAGGGGTGGGATTCAGTGTGGGCTGATAGGCGGAAGACTTCTAAATCCGGCCCTGGTGGTCTGTCAAACTTCTCAACAAATACAGAAAGAGAGTATTTAAAGATTTCTGTCCTACTAGCTCTCCCTGTCACAGGAAAGATTAGACAGCAAGGAAGAGTACTGCTGGCCACCAGATTACACTTCATACCATTGTAATTGTAATTGAAACCTGACATTTATAAAGCGTCACTTGACGGAAAAACTCATCAGTGGTGCTCCCGACCCAAACCTGTGAAGTTACTGTCGAATGATACAGACTTCAGGCGCTTGTGAGACTTTGGAAGGGACAAACGGAGGAGCTTGAGCCTCAGCTCGAGAGAGAGAGAGAGCGATTCCAGCTGGTAGGCCCAACATAGGCTGGCCCTCAGGGTTAGCATTGTGGACTCTTCACATTTATTATAAACTATCGGATTAATTTTAGGAAACAGTTAAGCTGGCTGTGTATTGAAATGAGTCGGTGTTGAATTATAGATCTACTGTAACCTTCCACTTGCATGCAGAGGTTTTAAAGTTTTTCTCAGTTAAATATTGACTTGGAGACTGTTGTAAGCAATGACTTTGTATACTCTTTGTGGTTTGTGGTGTGATAAATATGGTAACGTGGGAACTTTGCAGCTACGCAGTGCACTGAGCTGATTATAGATAGCTGTACTTGCGTTTAGAGTGTTGCTTCTCTTCGAAGCAACAAGTGGATCCTGGCTATCGTGATTTATGCTTGACAAAGTTTCACTGCTCTGAAATGTACGTGGAGTTTTTCTGGGCATGTAAAGCACTTGGACTTCGAGAACATGGAGCTGCTGTGTAGAAAGATTATATATATACACGTACATACGTGTATATAAACACATATACATATATATTTGTGTATGTGTATATAATGCAGATAGTACCAGTTCAAGCCTCCTGCATGAGACGTTTACTTATAGGGACCTTGAGCAAGTTTTTCACAGACAATTGCTGAGCATCAACGATGTTCTGTCATATGATCATGTGTGCACTTCTTAACTTTGGAAGGAGTGCAGTATCAAATGCAGTTGTATAGTAGCATTTTCTGTGTATTTTTGAGATAAATCAACTGCTTTGCTTTTAAGCTGGAGATGCAGAAAGATGAAGAAGCCAGACGAGCCAAGATGCAACGTGAGGTTAGAATTTCCAATGATGGGTTTGCTTTCCTTTGAACTAGATTTCCCGTAAGTTGCAATTGTCACATATCTGCTCAAAATATTGGAGTTCAGAAACCATGGCACTGTATTGTTATTTAGTAACTTCTTTAGTGCCAGTGTCTAACGCACACGGCTTCAACTGATGGCATACCAAAGCCAAGCCGTAATAAGCCAAGCCGTATTCAGGTCAACATACTGATAATCAGTCCTTGGAGTTGGAGAGACAACCTGTAAACAGTGCAGTATGCGTAATACTCGATAAGCATAATGCGTTGCGTGAATTACTAAGGGAGTCAAAACATACCAGTAAACGTCTAGAAATTTACCAGCTATTCCATAATCGTAATCCCAAATTTTCTACAGTGCCCAAAGAAAAGCGAAGTCGTGGGAACCAGCTTATTCCCAAGCAGTTAATTTTATATTGGATACTTCTACATTAGTTCCAAAATCGTGGGAACCAACTTATTCCCAAGCAGTTAATTTTATATTGGATGCTTCTACATTAGTTCCAAAATCTGGGTTCTATTATCAGGTAGTTCATGGTTGTTTATATTTATCCATCTAAGAAAATGAGGTTGCTAACATTTCATATTCATTCATTCATTCATTTATTGAAAGGACTTACATAACACTCCTTCAAGATACCTACTGAGAGGCACTCCCAGCCCAACTCTAGTGATAAAGAACAGTTTTCAAATGGTTGTAAAAGGTGTATGCAGACTGCCTTGTTAATAGAAATGCACATTTCTGAAGGAAGGTTATTCCACGTCGTCGGCCCAACCACTGAAAAGACCGACATTGCATCTTTGAAGTGTTGCGACTTGGGCAGGTCAAGGGTGTGCTTTTCTCTTCCATGTACACTGTACGCTCAGGTACTTCACTCAGCATTTTACTGCTTACATCTTATTACCCATGCCATGCTGCCCATCTATAAATAGATTTAGAAAAATACATGTAGCTCATATAGGCTGACTAGGGCATAACATATACCAGTGGAGGAATTTTGTGTTTCTGCATGCGTACAGGGTTACGAGAATGCCATGAAGCGAATGCTAGAGGACAAGAAAAATTTCGAAGAACTTCTTGCTAAAGTGAGACGTTTTCGGGTTTCATGGACCGTTTATTGTACCCTGCAGAGTGTTACAACTCACATACAGCGCACAATGTTACATAATGTGTCATGACACATTTATAGACCTTAACCATATGAAGGCTTATATAAACCACATGGTTTATGGACTATGAGGAATTATGGTTTACATGGTTTATAAACAATTATGGTTTATATAGTTTATAAGATTGACTGATTGAGGTTTATATGATTATAAGGAATTATGTTTTCATATGGCTTATTTTGAATGGTTTATGTAGTGTTGCGATTATGGTTACTATACTTATAGAGGTTTATAGTTTACATGATTTTAAAAGGGGTTATGGTTTATGAGGGATTATGTACTATATGGTTTATAATGGATTACCATATATGATTTAAGTGGTTTAAGTTGTGTTACGTAACATTAACTGTGCTAACTGAAAACCATTTATTTGTGGTAAACAACTCATCAGCAAAATCAGAAGTGTCATATCGGAAATTATCTCCCTAATCAAAACATAGTGCATATATTGCTAGATTGTACATTTAGAATATCCATCAAAAAACCGATATAAAGAATATTTGCATACATACATACAATGCGTGAAATGTGGTATGACTGATGGAGATTGTGTTTCCAGGAGAGAGCTGCCGGCGAGGAATGGAGAAGGAAGATGAAAGAATGCGAGGAGCTGCATAAAAATGAGCTGGATTTGGCTGCAGAAATAGAAAGGTATCAAGATTTTTACTATTGTTCTTTTAATTGAAGTTCTGCGTCATTGATTTATAATTGTAGGCATGTTAGATACCATTGCTCAAGTAGTTATTATTATTATTATTATTATGAGCAAAAAGACTTCTGGGAATTATCAGTCCTCCTCGTCCCCAGTGAGTTTTTAAGAAGTGCCCCATTATTATTATTATCATTATTATCATAAGATTTATTAAGTGCAAGTCAGTGATGTAGTACTCGAGTCCGGCCAAGGACTCGAGTCCGACTCGAGACCGATTTTCTGCGAGTGTCAGGACTAGGACTTGGACTCGGACTCGAAGCCCTGGACTCGAATTTGACTCGACTGACTCGGTTTCCGAGTCACGATTTTGCCTCGCAACACGCCACAACAGAAATATGCATGACTTATGCTAGCTTACTTACGCATCCAAAAATAGGTTACTCTTCTAAAACAAAGAGTGTGCATGCGATATCAACGTTATTCGTCAGCTTCCTGTTCCGGGCTTATCTTCCTTTCTTTCAAAGTGCTCGAAGCTTGCTGTTTAGAAATCGATGTTTTGAAAGAGTAATTCTTATATTTAAAATTATGGCCGAGGCATCGAAGCCAAAAGTTGTAGCGTATGCCTATAAAGACTACGTTATTTTCAACCATCCGAAAACCGGTGTTAAGCAACACAAGGCAACTTGCATGTATTGCATTCCGACTACAACGATAGCTGAAAAGCATGGCACGACATCGAATTTTTCAAGACATCTACAACGAATGCACGCATCACAGTGAGTTGTACTTTTTACTGTTACATGTAGCATACAAATTCCAAATTCTTATTGACGTTGATTACCATACTTATAGCAATGCAAAATACAAGTAGGCTACTGGAGAATGTGAAACGTTCATGAACATGGTATATTTTTTTATCGAGTTCACATATTAGATGTTATTTTGTGTTACCAGATCCATAATCATTTCCGAATAATTATACTCACTGTGCAGAAATACCAAGCTGGCACTTAAGCACACTGCCTGGTGTATGTATGTATGTATGTATGTATGTATGTATGTATGTATGTATGTATGTATGTATATTCATTTATTGAGTAAACTGGTTGTCATACCGCAACCAGGAACAACAAAATTATTGCCTGGTATTCTCAAGGGATTTGTAAATGATCAGTGGACATCACCTGATAGTCTAAATTTCTACTGCAAGACGGGTGCAGATGGCAAGCAACTCTAGATTCAGCATTGTCCAAATGAACAAGAGTTGCAAATGACATTACCGCTACTTGTAGGAATTTAAAATGTTTGATAGAAAATTTAGGGGAATGGGTTTAATTTTGCATTTCACCAATTTTGGAGAACTTTTTTTGATTGGTGTACAATAGACCCACTTCATTACAACACTATCCTACCCACAAGTATTGGCAATCATTTACATCTTTATTGCAAAATGTGTTAAATTTTGGGATTTCTTTACAGGTTTCAAAAGTACAAAACAACACATGTGGAATTCAAATCAACGGCTCAGCCTTCATTGATGCAGTATGCT
The DNA here is from genome assembly GCA_963556255.1 of Allolobophora icterica. Classification (NCBI taxonomy): domain Eukaryota; kingdom Metazoa; phylum Annelida; class Clitellata; order Crassiclitellata; family Lumbricidae; genus Allolobophora; species Allolobophora icterica. The sequence goes on from OY744617.1 coordinate 13,358,195, forward strand.
GCCAGCCTAACACCATCGCAGGCATCCTATGATCCCCATCATCCGAGAAGGGTTGCCATCAACACGGCACTGGTAGAGGATCTTGTCGTTGGTTGTGGCCTGCCATTATCCATTGTAGAGAATAAGCATTTCAAACATTTTTGCAGCCTTCTTGACAGTAAGTATCAGCTGCCAGCACGTTCTACTGTCACTGATAAACATATCCCAAACACAGTGGCAACCTTGAAAAATAAACTGATTTTGAAACTTGCTTCTCCGCCAGCAGTCAATATAACTGTTGACATTTGGAGCGATCGCACTATGCGATCGTTCATGGGTGTGACCGCACATGTTATACAACAATGCGAGGGGTTGTCCTTGTTGTCTTATCTCCTGGACTGTCGTCGTTTTACCGGACGACACACGGGGGAGAACATTGCTAACTGCTTTTTAGAAATTGTTACAGTTGATTACGTTGTCACAGATAATGCAAACTTTCTGTGGAAACAGAAACTATGGATGATGAAAGTCTCTGGGAAGACTTGTGTGAGGATGATAGATTGCATGTCGACTCTGTCCTCTATTCAACAATGCGCTTGGAGCGACTGTCGTGCTTTGCCCACAGCTTGCAGCTGGTAGTGGGTGACGGTTTGAAGGATTGTAAATGTGTCAGCCTTGCTGTTGCAAAGGCTTCCAAGCTGACAACTTTGCTCCACACTTCAACTGTATTTAAGGAAAGGTTTGAGGGAGTTTTTCAAAATCGGTCTATTCCTGCAGCGAATGCAACTCGCTGGAATTCGACGCTGAGACAGCTGCAGTCCATTATCAATCTTGATAGGGCTCCGGAAGTTGGGGGAATTGTGTAGCGATGAGTTTGCATATGTCAAAATCCTTCCTAAAGACTATGTCCAACTTAAAGAGCTTTGTGAAATTTTAGAACCTTTTTTGGAGGCTACAGATTTAACTGAGGGCGAATTATCAGTGACAATCAGTATGGTCGTTCCATGTGTCCTTTCCCTTAACTCACACCTGGCATCATTTTTGGGCAAGGCCAAACACTGCCAGCCGATAGTCAGCAGCCTCATGTCTTCCTTAAGGAAACGCTTCCGTGGAATTTTTTTAACAGTTGGCATGGACAGTCAGGGGTTGACTGGAGGAATTTGTCCATTTGGTGAAGATGTATATTTCTCAGCCGCTGTCTTGGATCCTCATTTCAACTTCAGATGGATAGCCATCGATGTAACAGCTACTCCTGATGTCAAAGAGAAACTGCAGGATAAACTTATAGGTAATAAAATCCAAAGCAGCTTTTAATGTTATAAATGCTGTTGTTAAAAGGTAGTTTGTTGTTAAAAGGTAGTTTAGCCCAAAGAGAAAGAGGCAAAATGTATATGACAATGATATGAACTTTATCATTGAACTTTGAAGACGTTAACGGCCTTTGTAGCTATAAGATGTCCTTAAGCAATGGATTACCACTATTTGCAAAGAGGTTGGCAGTGCTAATGATAATTTTGCGACTTCAAATTAAGGGAACACCTAAGTGTCTCATTTTCTTACTTTCACAGTTTTATCTAAAAATGTGCTATGGAATTATTTCAGGCAAAAACAGCTGTGGTAAAATGGCAAAATCAATAAACGTACAAACACTGTTTGTAGACACCGCACATTTTGCACATCATGTGCTGTATGTATGCACAGCACATGATATACTTGTTAGCAATGTTGAATTAAATTTTACATAATAACTTCACTGTAACTGAAGTCAGATTATACTTTAAACCTATTGAGAGATTGTATTTTGTAAAATTATTTAGACATGATTGTAACGAAAATGGAAGCTGTCGCTGTCACAAATATCAACATCTCCAGCCATGGCCGTGACGAGACTGAACCACCTCTGCCAAAGAAGAGACGCCTATTTGATCATTATGATCAAAGCACCTCCACTGCTGATCCACAGAAGCAGCAGACAGTCGAGGAATTTAGGAAGTACCTGAAGTTGTGTGACACTACAGATCAGCTGCCCTGCTTGGACTTCTGGGCAGAACAGGCAACTGTGTTGCCACGATTACACTCGGTGGCACTTACAGCATTAGCAGTCCCTGCCACGAGTGCTCCAGTTAAACGTGTCTTCAGTAGTGGGGGAATTTTTATGCGTCCACATCGTGCCAGATTATCCAACAAAACTTTCTCGAATTTAGTGTTTTTGAAATGTAATCTGGACAGGTTACAGTAACTCTTTACAGTAATTCTTTCAGTTTAAATTGTGCTTTTTTACAGCAGATTAATTCTTTCTGAGTAAATTTGGCCTTTATTTTTTTTGACATATTACATTAATTGTTTTGGCCTAAATTGTGCTGTTAGTTCTTCTGTGCCATTAAATTGCATTTTTCAATGTATTTGACTATTTGGTGTTGATGGACTCGGACTCGGACTCGACCTTTTGGGACTCGGACTCGGACTCGGGCAACTCTGGACTCGGACTCGACTCGGACTCGGCTTGGGTGGACTCGGACTCGACTCGGACTCGGCTTAGCTGGACTCGACTACATCACTGGTGCAAGTTAATATAACTAAATATTATTATTATTATCATTATTACTTATTAGTAACTTGTCGTGCCAGTGTCTAATTGTCAAGGCTTCAACCGATGGCACGGCAAAAAAGCTGTAATCAGGTCAATGTCTAGAAGATCAGTCCATAAGATGACAGGAAAAAGTAAGTCTTAAGCCGAGAAAAAAATGACATAGGTGACTGACTAGATGGAACAGATACTGAGAGTGCGCTAATACATGGCAAAATCCACTTAGAGCAATGCTTGTTCCATGGTTCCTTTGATGCTTCAGGAACTAGGAGCGTGACAACAGGAACGCAATAACTTTGTGAGGTTCTTAGAAAGCAGATACATACATTGCCTCATACGATCCAATGAGCAGCAATGTTAATGCTGGCTATGCAAAGACTAAGGCTGTGTCAAGTAAATACATTTAAAATGGATTGCAAAATGTAAACCAACTGCCAACTGTAACTTCTGTGTTTGCTTTCGTGTACTAGTGCCACTGCTGATCACTGCAGGTGTAAATTTTTATTAGAAATTTATGTAGAGCCATGTCAAGAGAAAATAATCAGATGTAGGTCTTGTAAAATCATTTGAGTGAATAGTTATGACACATGTTGACTTGTAGATTGTTGTGTGAAATGCATTTAGACCATTACTACCAGTAATGCCTACATATTCCTTATGCTGTTTTATGTATATGTGTCTTGCAGGTTAAAAAAAGAACTCCAACAAGTCACAAACGCTTGGAAGAAGAAGTTCGCAATTCTCCAAGACAGGTGTGTATTATTATTATTATTAAAAATAATAATAATAATAATAAGTTTGAAAATGTGCCCGCTGCAGATTGTCCTTGCTGGGAGTAATGCTATTGCCAGGCAGGTCTATTGATAAATGCATTCAGAAAGAAATTTAAGATCTAGAGAAAGTCATCACAAGGCTTGAGACGCTACACCCACATGACCCATTCACCCTCCTGAGGAGCAGCTTAAGCATACCAAAGCTGCTATACATATTAAGAACATCAGCCATTCAGCCTGCAATGTGATTTCAAAATTCACATGAGCAACGATCAATGGATCAATGGCATCTTTACCTGTTGGTATGTGAAGCCTTCACGACCGACTGCCACATGGTGTCATTGTAATGTTCATGGATCCATTGGTAGAGGAGGCTTCACGATTTCTCTTTCTATATGAGCAGAAGCCTCGTATACAAAGAGAATGGGAAAGTGCACCGATTTTGCAACATCAAGGCCTTTCAGAAAGCTAATGTTTCTGCAGCAATGACAAGGATCAATGATGTGATTTGGTTGGCTTTCACTAGAGCCAAAATCCCAGAGAACCCAATGGCCTCTTCATATCTGATGGTAAAAGCCTGATGGAGTCACCATTATACCCTGGTCGAGAGGTCTTTTCGTGGCATGGGATGTCACAGTGCCAAATACATTCACACCATCTTACGAGCATTTAACATCACAAAATGCAATTGCTGGAAAAGGCAGCTCATAATGAGGAGTGCAGATATGCTGCTATCTCACAGTTACACCATTTCTTCCCTTTCCCAGTCGAAACCGCAGGAAGCTGGCACATCGAGTGTCTAGAGTTTGTCCAACAACTTGGAAGCAAGATATCGGTGGTG
>OY744617.1:13367374-13372374 GCA_963556255.1 Allolobophora icterica
TTGGTACCCTCCACTTTTCATACCAAAGTTATGCATGCCCCTGCAGTATTTTCCATCACACTTGTATAAAATTTTGGACAACTCTGTAAAAAAACATACATTTCTGTCCTGTGTCTCAATCTGAACTGCCTTTTTAGGCCTGCTGTTTTCTTTTTTTCGTAAGTCTCTATATCTGCTGCCTTCTTTCCCAGCATATTTTCTCTCGTTCATATCTCTTGGGATTTAACTTTCTAACTTTTAAGCAAATGTACTCATGTTCAGTTCGCAGTTGGGGACAGCAGCTGCCTCTTGGTGCGAGACAGTGCACTGTCTCTAGCAGTCTATAATTTTTGGTCAATCGGCAGGTAACTTGCTCCTCCTATTCCTCCATTCTGGGTGAGTGTTGCAGCCATTTGGTAGCCGCCAGAAAGACACAGAGGAGTGCGATCAAGTGACCAAGGTGACCATGAGTGACCCTGGGCCCTGCATTCATCGTGTCTCTCGGAATGTTGCGTTTATCTGTATAACTCAGTGGACAATCGTCATCTACAACATAGTCCCCAGAATACTATGCAAAATCACACCCAAAATAGTTATATGTTGCAATCATTTGTGCCCGTTATTTGGTCACTGTATTGAGTCACTTTTAATGTGTGTTTTGCAGTACTAGGCCTTATGTTACTGTTGAGGAGGAGTACGATGATGACGACGATGATGATGATGATAATGGTAATGAAATGAAGATTAAAATGAAGTATGGTATGATGACAACAATGATGTTGAATTGATGATGGTGATTATAATAATGATGATGATGGTAGTGGTGGTGGTGGTGGTGGTGGTGGTGGTGGTGGCGGCGGCGGCGATGATGATGATGATGACGATGATGATGATAAAAATGAAGTCATCATCACAATGATGAAGACGACGACGTGAAGATAATGATTATAATGATGACTATGATGACGGTGATGAACAACGAGAAAAAAACAATGTTCATAAGGTTTCAGGGTACGATGTATGCTTACACTGTCTTTCTGATTCTGTAAGCGTCAACTGGAGGCTGGCTCCCTCTGATGGTTCGTAAGAAAAACTGGTCATCGATGGCCGACAGAAGGCGCCTGTTGATCGAGCCATCATTACATAGCGCCACTGTGAACGCTCGTAAGACTAAAATACAAACAATATAGCAAGGTCATTTCAGCTAGGCAGTGTGGGAATTGTAGAAAAAAGACTCGAGTTTGAGCATTTTATCCATTTTTTTTGCAAACTGACGTCAACGAAATTTGAAAGCAGCTGATTTCAATACTAGCAGTTTTGCAAGTCAGACTCAAATCAAAATCATTTCCTTTGTTGAGAAAATTAAAAAATGCATACATGATACACCATGGAAATGTCTTCTCTATGCCAGAGAATGAGTCAGATATGCTAATCACACTAGCACAACTGAGGAGGTTGGAAACGACCCCATGGGGTGTGCAATGAAGACAACTGTGGGGTCCTAAGAAAGACTAAGGGGTTGAACCCCCAAACTTCCCTACAATTCCCACCCTGCAGCCAGGCACGTAACTAGGATTTTTCGTTTGGGGGGGCTTAAACCTTGAACATGGCAACATTTATAGTGTTCATACGAATTTTAGCCGTAAGCATACAACGGCTTGACTTGTTTGGGGGGCTTCAACTTCGTTTGGGGGGGCTTAAGCCCCCCCAAGCCCAACGCTAGTTACGTCCCTGCCTGCAGCTAGGCATGGCCTTCAGTTGACGACATAGGGCCTTTACCCACTCGTCCAAAAACTTCACGGAGACGTTTACGATCAATCACCCTAATGCTGACAAATGACTGTCCTGCACTGGCCGCACAGACTTGTCGGCATCTTCTTCCATCTATGAAGGACCAATGGACAGTGAGGTAACCTTGTGTTGTGGACTTCCATCAGCTGTCGCTGTTCCTCATTGCCAATGCAACACATTCCAGGAATTCTTCACAGGATATCGTCTGCTAACTCTGGACGGCGGGAAGTCAATGATAGGACTGTAGGCGAGTGTGAGGAGCTCGCCAGTGCTCACATTTCTAGTTATCTGAGCAATGTTTTCTTACTGATGAACTTCTTATTCCTTTTGGCTTTAATACCATCAGATAGTCCAGCGCAAAGAGCACTCTATAGGTTCTCGTGACGACTCCTATACAAATTTTTGGTTACAAATACCGCGTGCTAGACTTACAATTTTGAGCTCTGAAAATCTGCATGGTCGTGCACTGTATCTGTTGCCCGTGTTTCATAAGTCGATGGCCTTCCATCCAACTCTCGCAGCTAGGCCTAGCAATTAAAGGTCGTAAACAGGGACCTCAAATGGTGTGGTACCCACTAGCGGCGATCTTGGTTGACAGGTGGGGGGGGGGGAACACGGGACACTTTTGAACTGATCTGGTCAAAGAAGAGGTGAAAATGTTTTCGAATTTGTTACCTTTTTGGTGTTTCTTCAAAATTTGGAGACAACAACTGTATACCCCACTCTTAAAGGTGGGTACGTCTTGTCCCCTCCAGTGCTCGAAATGGACCGGAACGCACCGGAACGCCGTTCCGGTTCGTCATAGGCATCCGTATTATCGTTCCCTTTCGTCCACTATGAAATTAACGTTTTTATTGTCCTCTGAAATGTGAATGCTCCCATATCTTTGACTAGCGTTCCGTTTCGTAAAATTTTCCATTTCGAGCACTGGTCCCCTCGACCCCCTCCCGGGATCGCCGCCCATGGTGGTACCCATTCAAACATGCAGCGATGGTGAAGAATCTCACCCGATCAATTTATTGAAACACGAGCATGATTGAGGCCCTGTAATCGCTATAGAAAAACGTGTACATTTACATTTACACCTTAAGTAAATGATATTCTATTTCATGGCTGCCCTTCATAGTTATGAGCTCCCCCACAACTAAATAGCCATAGCCTCCACCTGACGCAGATGACCATGCAGCTACACCATGGGCCTTTTGCCCTTTTCAGCGGGAACGAAACAAGATCCAAAATACAGAAGGCACATTTTCAAACAATTGGTTATACAATCACATAAACACAGGCGTAATTTGTGGGGGGTACGAGGGGTACCCGTACCCCTCACTTTTTGAACTGGGGGGTAGGGTACCCCCACTTTTAAACAATGCCAATCAATATTTTATTATTGTGCCTTCCCAGAGAACGAAGTCTCCGCCCAAAGTACGAAAATACTTAGATACACAGGTAAACCGAGAGCCAAAATTAATGAGAATACTCGCATGGAATATGTTCAAAATGGTCGCCATACGAAAAGCTAAAGTGGAGAAGAAATTGGTACCCCCCCCCACTTTTTAGACCAAAGTATTGGTACCCCCCACTTTTTAGACTGAAGTTACGCGAAAAAATATGCCTAGATTCGCATTGAATTGGGAACAGGCTGTTGTCTGTAAGTTTCCACTAATTATAATACATAGGCCTAATATTACTCGGGCCTATCGCATACGGCCACGTAGGCCTACACTGGGCACATAGCTGGCCTGCACTGTGCCACTGATGGTAACTGATAGCCAGCCAATACGGGTTTACGCGCATTTTCTACTTACCTTCTACCGAGCTTGTTCAGATCAGACTTATATAGATAGCCATGTAAGGGGAAATTTTGGGAGACGTTTGAGAGGAGCTATATAAATGTTTTATTACATTACACTACAATGCGATTGATTTGCTAAGCACTTACCCAGCAACGGAATCGAGAAGTGGCATCTTCTGGGTCCCAGGTGATCATGTAGGAGTTCCAATCCTCATCCCAGAATCCGACGCAAGTCAACTCCCAGTCTGCAACATCTGCCAATCCAACCAGAAAGACAACAATATGCATTATTCAGAGTTTCAGTCGACCTTCTCCATCATCACATAGATGCATATCTTTGCTGGGTGCTAATGAGATACCTGGTATTGCTTAACCTTATTACTGTCCTTACATAAATACTCTACAACAGCTTCAGCGGGTGATTTCGCTATTCTAAGTATAGTCCAGAACGCAGTATAGGCCTATGCATGGGCGTCCGCAGGAATTTTTCCAGTAGGCCAAAATTTTCTAGGTGGCAAAATTTTTCCGGCGGGGGGGGGCAAAATGACGTTTTTGCGTGGAAAAGGTATTCACGAACACAGAAAACGTGACAACTTTCAAAATCCTGGGGGGCAAATTGCCCCCTACCTCCTTCGGACGCCCATGATTGTATGTTTTAAGACAATATATCGCCTTACAGAACAGCGCTGATTTTGAGCATGTTTAAATATCTGTCAATCTGGAGAAATGCTGTAATGCCAAATAGTGCAATATACTTATCTAGGTGCACGATTGAACAGGTTTGGAAAACGTCTGGGGATACACATCGTCTGTACGATGTTAAAAGGTCTTGCTTTTGTAAAGTTCACTCATAGGCGTAATTTGTGCAGGGTACGAGGGATACCTGTACCCCCACTTCTTTCACTGGAGGGTACCGTCACCCCCCATTTTTTAAACAATGTCAATCAATATTATTGAGCCTTCCCAGAGATCGCAGCTTCCGCCTTTCTTCGTGTATGTAAGAAATTCCCCCCCTCCCCCACTGTTTAGATCAAAGTTACGCCGCTGAGTTCACTTCATGTAACTCTCATTCTGAATGTCAACAAGTTAGGGCCTATGTTTCTTACATAATACTCTCTTCAGCTATTAGAAGAATGACTTGGCTGTCTTTTCGAATTGCAATCACAGCCTTGAGAAACATTTGTTATCCCGTTAAACGTTTTGTTAAAAAATTCACTCGCTCACTTCGAACTTAGCCAGAGTAGAAGTCAGTCAAACGTGTTTTGTGGAATAATGGCGATTATTATTTTAATTGACTGCTCTCGCTTCTTAACAGGTCAGACAAAAATGCACCCTCAAAATGCTCAATAATTATAAATAACGATGGCCTAGTCTTCATCGTGGCGCTGGGACAAAGCCTCAGCACCGTCTCTGGTGATGTACGAGAGACGTCATA
>OY744617.1:13374874-13389874 GCA_963556255.1 Allolobophora icterica
TAATTGTCTGCTTAAACAGGCAATTGCTTATTGCCTGAAAATAATTATCCGTCTATTTTCATCATAGAAACCGCATGCTTTTGTTAATTTAACACGACGTTATACAATTCTGTCACTAGGAGCGCCACACTACGGACGCGATAACTATAGTCACATAGGAACGAAAAGAAATGACAGATATCTGATCAAAGTGTACAGAAAGTGTTAAAACTTGGTATTAAAAATTCCATTATTTGAAGTGTTTTTAGTGTTGTCTTTACTTTTAACTGCAAACGCTAAATTTTTACAGTTATTGCTGCAGAAAACTTAGCCTCCTTAAACCCCTTTTTGGTTTACGTCAAATAAAATATATAAGGCAGCTTCGAGATACAGCGCTAGCGCTTCTCGGTCTATTGCACTAAGATCAAAGTGTTTACTATGTACATGAGTAAAATCGTGTATCTGCAGGCCCTGAGGGAGGGGGGCTAAAATTTGGGGGGTCCTGCCAGGACAGTCCAGTCCACCTGGCTGTACATGGTAACACTTCTTCTGGTCAATAGCCAGAGGCAAAAAACAAAAAAATAAAAAGAAATAAGAAACATAAAGCGTTAACTAGAGTTTGACTGATCTTCTGGATGTTGACCTGATTTGGTTTTGGTGCACCATCAATTGATGCCTTGTGCAGTAGACACAGGCGCTATAGAAGTTACTAAATGACAATTACCATTTTCCGACAGTGATGGCGACTGTGAGGTATCTGGAGCCGGAGTGCATCTTGCAGATGAAGTAGGATTCCTTGTACAGATACTGATCGATGCGTGTCTTGAAGTAGATGTGGGAGGCGTTGATGTCGACGTTCACATCGTTTTCGCTCATGTGATACCAATGACCGGAATTGTTCTTCGGAAAGTTGCACATCGGACTCGTATAGTCCAACTGGTAACCGCCGACCACTGAAAAAGATTGTTGTCTTAAACTGGCGCTGCATAAATTCCCAGCAGCATAATACGTTTATTTTCTGTCGATTTTGTAAACTCTTACCAAAAATAAAATTATTATTTTAATCTTAAAGTTAGTATATAATCGAGTTAAACTAATTCCGTTGTTTAACAGGGGCCTATATTTGAAATTTAGTCAATCATAATTTCGTTATTTTATATTTTCGCTGTTATGTTATTGTCTAACTTGAGCAAGTTCGCCACACATTCGTTTAATCTTCTCCATTATATTTTTATACGGTAATAAATTTGTTGGTTTCTCGTAGAGTAAGGGTTTGTGATGAAGACAAATAGTTGAAGCATTGCTTCCTTTATGAACTCAAGTCAAGTCATTTTTCACATGTAGGATTAATAAGCCAAATTTTTAACTTTTTGGTAACCGTATATAGACCCTAATCCGTTAAGTTGCCTGTTCTGTTTCCGCTCCTGGATTTGATATATCACAAACAGACACAGTAACAAGAACAAAAGAGAAGAACGTAAGACTATAACGAGTTCTATTTGTATCGAAATCGAACCTGGTTCGATAAGAAGCCGAACCGGACCGTCGTATGGACTCTTGAGGGATGAGCACTCGGCCCACCAGGACATCGAGTAACGGACTTTGTTCAAGTCTTGCTCCTGGTCATGACGGGTCAGCTACGAACACACGAAAACACACACGTTCAGGTTCGCGAACCTTTCAGCAGTCGCATTAATTTTTGTTTAAGACGCTGTATATATTATGTACACATGCATGCATGTATACATGCATACATACATGTATACATGCATACATACATGTACACACACATGCATACACACTGTGACACACATACACACATACACACATTCATACATACATACATACATTATGTACATACATACATACATACATACATACATACATACATACATACATACATACATACATACATACATACATACATACATACATACATACATACATACATACATACATACATACAGAAGATATGCAGTTGTGTTTCAGTTTACATACAAGACAACGGAATCTGTCCCTGTAGACGATCTCTCCAACATCGGCCACTCCTGACCAGATGTTTCCATCATCGTCGGTCCAAGTCCCCATGCACTGGAACCGAATATCTACACGGTGTAACAAGATAACAGGTTATGGTTAAATGACTAGAGCTTAAATGAACGTCGCTTAAATTATCAACGCTAAAATGACCAACGGTTAAATGACCGCCGTGTAAATGACCAGTGCTGAATGACCAACGATCAAACGATAATTGCTTATTTGATCATTGCTTAAATGACTATCGCTTAAATGATTTCCGCTTAAATGACCAATATTTAAATGACCAATGGCTAAATGACCACCGCTTAAATGACCAAAACTTAAATGACCACCGCTTGAATTAACAGCACTTAAATGACCAGCGCTGAAATGATCAACTGTTAAACGATAATCACTTAAACAATAATCTCTTAAATGATATCGCTTAAATGACCCACGCTTAAGTGACCAAAAGTTAAATGACCAAGAGTTAAATAACCACCGCCTACATGACCAAGACTTAAGTGACCATCGCTGAAATGATCAACGGCTAGATGCGTCCACTTTGCAGGGGGCCTAAGCATGCTAACAATATATAATGATTGTAATCTGTTTATCGTATAGTCTGGCGAGACATAGTATTTTTGTCTCTCTGCATGAGTTTTTATCTTACAGTTGGAGTCGAAACATGGGATTTTGTCTCTGTCTCTTGACTTCATCCCAGATTATATCAATTAAGTCACTGGCTTATTTCTTAATTGAGCTCAAATTGTTATTTGCCCAGTGCGCTGTTCATGGATCCGAGCAGAAAGAAGAAGGCTTTCATTGGTGGAAACTAGGGATCGAATCCAGCCATTATCCAGGCGTACGTTATCGAGAAAGGCCAAGTGGGTCGAATTTCTCAGTTATTTGACAACATTTCAAATACGCTTGTAGTATAATCTTAAGATTTAAATGACCTTTTACGATTTTTTTAATGAAATCATGCATCATGTATCCATGCTTTACGTCGTATATTCTAGAATGCACCCCTCCGGGAAAAACTGATGTACCCTGCCCACCTTAATAGCATGATGGGGATGGTCTGAGCTAGTGAGGGTGAAACTCCTCATCCTTCCTCCTACAAAGACGGTGCCTTGATTCTGACTAACTTTGGTTGACGGAGGTTGAGACTTCCGGGCATTTAGCGAAGTTCATGAGGAAGACCTGGTTGTCGACGTAGGGTGACCCCGGTTCCTGGCAGGCGATGATCTGTGAGTAGGGGCTGTCGCAGATACCCCCTCCGCCCACGTCCATCTCGTACGTAAAGTGGTAGATGCCCTCCACGGTGTTCTTACAATTGACTGTTATCAGCGTCTTTCCTTTCATCGAACAACGACAAGGATGGTTTTAATGATGATGATGATGATGATGATGATGATGATGATGATGATGATGATGATGATGATGATGATGATGATGATGATGATGATGATGATGATGATGACTATTCAATCTTCGTCGTCGTCATCGTCATCGTCGCTGTCGTCATGATGACCATAATGACGATGATGATGATGATGAAGGTCATGATGGTGATGATAATAAAGTCTGTGTCGTCGTCGTCATTATCATTAGTATCATTATCACTAGTAATAATCATCATCGTCGTCGTGATGATGATGATTATGATGATGATGATTATGATGATGATGATGATGATGATGATGATGATGATGATGATGATGATGATGATGATGATGATGATGATGATGATGATGATGGTGATGACGACGATGATGAAGATGATAACTTCGTCGTCGTTGTAATCATTTAATAACAGCAACAATAATTATGATTACAGTTGTGATGATAATGACTACGACGATGATGATGATGATGATGAAGGCACCAATTCTGATCTTACTGAAGAACGTTGACATATCTGCATTCGGGGAAATTGAATTGCAGATTTCATCGAGAGTTGGCAGAGGTCCACTTCCGGACGGAGTTCGACACGTCGCTATGCACATAGACACACATACATGTACACATACAATGAGACACACATACACACATACGATCATCTATTCCATCAACTGATGCCCTACGTATTTTATATGTATATAAATAACATATATATTAGCATCCGGGTCAATACTTAGCATACCAACGATATGTTTTATATGTTCGATATATATATATATATATATATATATATATATAATGCATTTACTTTAAATATTCTAATGTATTTACCTGTAAATACTCTAATGTATTCACTTGCTTGGTGGTTTCCAGGTCGTACATGTGTGGCTTTCACGGATGGCTCTACTGATATGCTGCATGGACCTGACGCGGCATCCACGAATTTTGGCATGAGTGTTGGAATGCACTAACCAGCGATCTTCAGTGGATCGCATGATTATTGCTAACAGATGGCGCTACAGAAATTCCTCGGACTAAATCATAAAACACTTACACCACTTGTACTGAGCAATGTTTGGCGTTCGATGGAGCATCCGATAACACTTGTAGCAGTTACTGTCTCTGAAAATGAGTATAATAACGATGTCATAGTTAAAAAAAACAATAGCCTTTACCAATTAATGAATTTCTTATTTCGTTAAACATAAATATGTTTACAGTCATATTATTAATATTTGAGTTTAGTTAGCAAGTAATATGATATTGCTGTCATTCAAAACTATAGCTAGGTTGTAGACAAAAAATTGAAAACGAAAAATATTAGCCAACAAGTTAGCAGCATTTATCCGGGCCTAGGAGCGTTCTTCCGTTAGATTAGATAAGGTCAGAGTCTATGGGGAAGAGGTGAGCGGGAGGAGAGATGGGAGATGGAAAGGGGAGGGAAATATTTGGCCCTGTTCTGAAATAGTTGGCCCTGTGCTGGAATATTTTTGGGACATGACGAAGCAAGTTCAAGGAACGACAGTAAACGGCGGTGTATCTTGCATACGTAACTATTGCGAGGGATCTGAATTAAGTAGCGGACAACGCAGATTAATTCGTTTATGGGGAAGAGGTGAGAGGGAGGAGAGACGGGAGATGGAAAGGGGAGGGGAAGATAGGATTCGTCACCGCAACTTTGTGGGGAACAGTCACGCCCTTGTCTTATGAATTTGTTTTTATATAGCGCCTAGAGAGAGTGTCTTACTCGTCGTGCATCAGGAGATCGCTGCTGAATCTTCCGGTGGCATCGATGGTGTTGTTGAAGTCGAATCTTTCGTAACAGCTTCCGTCGAAGACGTTGTTCGTCAGTCGTTTGTCGTTGATGAGCGTGTCCAACTCAGTCCCACTCTCCATCGAAAACCAGTCGCCCTGGAAGTGGCTCGGAATAGTGCATTGAGCACTCACTGAAACACACACGTTTTTCTTTCTTATGCGATTATGCATAAGCGCATGTTAGGTATAGTTTGCGAGTGAAGGCCTTTCTGCACTGTCATCAGCAATGTCTGCTAGAGCAGACACGCGCGGCCAATGAGGACACTAGTGTGGCCATGCAGAACGCTAGTGTGACCATGCCGGAGAGCTGTGTGGCCAAGGACGATCCTAGTGTGGCTAAACAGTACGCTAGCGTAACGAAGTAGGACGCTAGTATGGCCAGATGGACAATAGTATTGTAATTAACTTCTATCTCGCCGGTGTCTAATGCACAAAGCATTTACCGATTGCCCACCAGTGTGGTCAATGAAGACACTACCGAACCAGCCGTGCAAACACTGGGAAAGTGTTATGCATGCACGTGTTGGCCAACGCTGTCCAAACGTGCATGTGCTGACTGGGTATTGTGGCCAATGAGGACACTTGTGTGACTGAAGTGATCAAGGTACATGTAATAAACAGTGGTTGATTTGATTACACATTGACCTTACGTTACAAGGAGTGAAAAAGATGAAGAAAGCTTTGAATGAGTGTACACATTTCAGAGCAACAAGTGCAGGCACAAATGCTTACAAACAGTTTTGCAACCAGTGGCACAATGCGGGCCACCTATACATGTCTGGGCACTGACTGACTAGTTGATGAAGGAATACACAACGCCTGGTTCACGCTTGACTAACTTTTGCATTCTCAAGTGGAGTGTGACCTACAGAAAAGACCTTGAGGATTCATATCGAGGACAACCCCACGTTTTTTTAAAGCGCCACTACACGCGAATAGATATGTGTCTTGCACATCAGTAACAGGTGCGGCTTATGACAGGTGCATCTTATAACAGGTTCGTCTTATAACGGCGCCTGACCTGTCAACATCATCTTCCTTGTCCTACGTTTACGACGATAATTAAACGCTAGATAAATTACTGTTATATCATGTAAAGACAGATATATCTGGGGTTTAATACAGGGATCTGACTACGTTTTGTTTACTTGACGTAGATCCCATAGTATGTGTATAGGACCAACTAACCTGAAGTCGATTGTTGAATTTGACAGAGTTGGTGAAGAGTGAGAAGCCAGGCAACATTGGAGACGATCCCTCGAAATGTATAATCCATGTCTCGCGCGTTGTGTTTCATTTGTTGTGTTTTGAATCCTCCGTTAGTTACTTGTAACACAATGTAATGTAATGAGTTATATTCGTTGCTCGTGTATTTAAGCTATGCGTATACACCTGCGCGTAATTACGGGCAAACGAAGCCCACGCCAATCTTCTGCTTACCAAAGGTTGCGTGTTATCTACGGAACTGATAAAGACTTACAGGTATTGATAAGACGGCCATTGGCTGCGCAAGACTTTGCACATGATGACTTATTCACTATGATTCATTTTGTATGCGCTGTCATAATTAGAGACGTATATATACCAACCCTCCTTCGTTCTCTGTCATTCTTCTCCTATATACAAATATACATGCGTGTGTGTATATACCGGTATATGAGATAAGAAATGTCGATTATTATCTATAGCCCTCATGTGTAAAAGTACATAATCTTGATGCATGTGCAGTTATGTAGGCCTATATAAACGTTTTCTGTGCGTTTAGTTGTGCATCATTATATGCATCTAAAATGTAGAGGCCAAAGGGTCTGTACGTATGTATGCACGCATGCATGTATGTATATATGTATGAATGTATGTATGTATGTAGGCGGCATGTATGTATCAAGACACCTGACGTAGTGCGTTTAAGAACCTCACAAATCGCTGCACTTACGACTACAACTGATCTAAACTATCGCGTCTAAGTCAGCTTGCAAATGTATGCAGCACGAAGCCATACAGAGATCTTGGCGTCATCTTGGATTCAGAACTCACCCTCGCTCGATGGGAGAAGGGGATCTTACAGAACAGTATGGTCTGTGGTGTCACATTGTGGACACGGCTACGCCTAGCCGAGCTTTTGGTACCAGAGAAACACAGGGAGAGGGAGAAAGCAACTTGTCAGCAAAGTAGACTTTGATTCTAAAAAAGAGACATCAAATATAGACATCTTAAAACATAAAGAGTCTTATGAGATTGATATCCGCCCGTTCAACCAGAACTTTTGTAGCGCCACTGTTGAGTCGACGTTATCTAAGAACATCGAGCCTAGGTTGATTCGGTCAAAGTACACCGTTTCTTAACAGGCATGCAACTGAAAACGAAACTCAGTTCGAAACAAAGTTTAATGAACCGATATAAACGACAGTTAACGAATCGCGTTTTCAGTGTGGGGCTAAATATTATGCTCATAATTTAACTACTGCCTTGCTGCGTACTCCATATCATAAGTTAGTTTGTTGTTAAGACTCACTATTTTACTCTTCGGGTCTCTTCCTGCTAAAGATAAATGTGTTTAGTTCAATGATGCGTATTAATTAACGCATCCCTCTATTCTCTCCTCTTAAAGCCATTCTATTATTATCGTGCTTTTGTAATCTGTTGCGTAATTGTCAACTGAAGTTGTTGAATTAAACGAATATTGATTGTTTGATTGATGGTAACTTCGAATACGCAGTTTAGATATTATATAAGTAGAATAGCAACGCTGAAGTTGTCAATTAAGATTACTACACCCGTTGCGATTGCCTTTTTTATATAAGCCGCTTGAGTCACAATCCACAAATATGACGTCATCGCATAAATCACGTATTTTCACTTGTTCTCTTATATCAGTTTCGTGAACATTCCATCGTAGACGCTTGTATATTAAGCGTCCATGATTCGATTCGAAGCTGCAGACGATAGATGTGGAAGAATACGACCATCTGTTAATTAATAGATCTGTTAATTAATAGATCTGTTAATTAATAGATCTGTTAATTAATAGCTGCCGACCGCGATACCACTTTGAGCATATCGACTGGTTCCGATAGTGCTATGCGTCCAATCGTGTTCAGGTTCTAAAGACTTCAACTGGAACTCACACGCCACAAGGCAAACAGGTATCGCATGCCCATCTACTTCTTAAGTTTTATTTGAACACTATAGTATAAAGAATTACCACATGTGTCTAGTGATGCATAGTATACTCTACTTCCAGTCTATTCTGATCTGATCTGGAACTGCTATAGCGCCATTGTTCAGAATGCACAAGGCATCGGTCGTCTGTCACTTCTAAGTAAAAATTGTAGTCCAGAAACAGAATCCATTTTACAGAATCAGAACCAGAGGTATTATGGGTAAATTCTCGAACTGTAGATAAGAAATCTCATAATTGCTGTTCCATTAGCAGCGTTTGGTGAACTCGACAATGGATGAGAAGATATCGTGAAGAGGCGGTATATAAATCTTCTGAATGAATGAATGAATGAATGAAATGCCTCAAAGCTCACTATTCTCGCTGGCTTTTGAACATCTGGAGGTCTCGATGTTCTTCATCTGGCAATTGAATAACCACACATCAGGTTCATAATTCTGTGTGACCGCATGCATGAAAATTTTTAATAATAATTAATAATACAGAATGAATAAATAAGTTGTGCTTTAGTATTAAATTTTACTTGCATGCCACAGGTATGTTGCTTCGATCCATTCAACAATGGAACCCTGTTGACGTCTCCGCCATATGCTGGTCTCCCTGTTGTCCTTGATTTCTACTCCAGATCTGGGAAACGATTCCCAAGCGCATTTCTTGTGTTCTGTTCGGTCCAACAAATATTGCGGCCTTATCCATTCACTCAGGCCATTGGATTTTGCACATGGAGCCGATCAAGTCCTCCAACAAGAAAGGTAACAACCGCTCAGAAATTATAATTAAGCAAAGTCAAGGTAAATTGGTGTTCAGGAAGTGGCGACGCTAGCATGGGTCGCGGTAGGTCATTTGACCTGCCTATTTTACTCTTGACCTGCCATATGACCTGCCTATTTTACACTTGACCAAATCTGTAAAGATTAGTAAAGTTACTAAAGCTTGACGTTTTAATTGCTGAATTGTTTCAAATTTGAATATGCTACAACAATTGTCACTTGGGCTATAAGTGTTCAACAATAATTTTCTTCGTTTTATATATCTAAGTCTTGCTGCTCATGTTGAGGTTAATATGCTGCTTGATGCACTCAAACATTAATTTCTTCAACCTGCTGAATAACTCCCATGACCCTGACGCGACCTGCTGAAATTGTATAGTTGTGTTCAGGTAAGGTAAGGTACTACTGGTCAGATGAGATTCGGATAATAACAGTCTAAGGTATTAGTTAGGTAAGATTAGGCAAATGTATAATAAAAATGGTGGTGTTGGTGTTGGTGTTGGTGTTGGTGTTGGTGTTGGTGTTGGTGGTGGTGGTGGTGGTGGTGGTGGTGGTGGTGGTGGTGGTGGTGGTGGTGGTGGTGGTGGTGGTGGTGGTGGTGGTGGTGGTGGTGGTGGTGGTGGTGGTGGTGGTGGTGGTGGTGGTGGTGGTGGTGGTGGTGGTGGTGGTGGTGGTGGTGGTGGTGGTGGTGGTGGTGGTGGTGGTGGTGGTGGTGGTGGTGGTGGTGGTGGTGGTGGTGGTGGTGGTGGTGGTGGTGGTGGTGGTGGTGGTGGTGGTGGTGGTGGTGGTGGTGGTGGTGGTGGTGGTGGTGGTGGTGGTGGTGGTGGTGGTGGTGTAAACTGGCGGAGATCTTTTGGAAATTCATTCCAAAGAGCCGGTGCAGCATAGACTAAGATCGGTTGCAGAATTTCAGAGAGGAGGAGATAGAGAAAGATATGATGATGAGCGATTAGACCTATGTGGTTGGATGGTTGAGAGGTTTCAAGGGCATTGTAGGTAAGAGATACAATTTTGTTATGGATGAATTGAGGACTTTTAGCCAATGGATGGTATTTGGGAGATTTGGTGGCTGCGCGAGCGAGAGCATTCTGGACTGTGTGCATGCGTTTCATTTGAGAAGAGTCAATACTGTAGAAAAGGGAATTACAGTAGTCGAGTTTCGAATGGACAGTTGAGGTGGCTATTGTGCAGGCATTACTTGTCATGAGCTCATGACCCAGTAGTACTTCATTCAGGCCTTTGCAAGATGCCATTTTGGTACCCACCAAACATTTCTCTATGCCTTCGATTTAGAATTATTGACTGTGGATGAAAGCAGTGATTTAAAGTAACAATATAGAAAGAAATTTGTATGAATTGTAGCAGTGTATAAAATATTCAGAAATGTCAACTGCGCACCTTTCCTTAAACTTTGAAACTGTACTTGGACTGGTAAGTAAAATTTCAGGTATTAGAATGAAATCGTGTATAGTGAACTTGAGCTAATTCTCTCAGAAATTCATACTACATTCGACAATGTCAACTGCACACTGTATGTCAGAAAACGCTTTACTTTAGGCCCTGAATTGTAGTTTAGCTCATGGCAACAGACCGAATTACGATCAGCCGTTGTCTATGCAGTAACAACAGTGAAAGACGAGAACACGGGAGAGTTGAACTCACGAGGTGCGTCAGGCCCTGTGCGATCGTTTCTGCGTCTGCCCGGGTCTCGTCGTCAACCTCCCCCACTGCATCAAACTCTACCCCAGTCGCGAGATTAACGAGGCAACGTTCGGCGTCCAAGAAGCCATCGACGCCTACGATACCACTCCTACATCGAGACAGAGAGGACCGCCATAATCCTCATCCTCCTTATCCTCAACTGTATCCTTAGCACCCTCATCCTCATCAACCTCATCTTCATCTTCATCCTCGTCCTGGTCCTCATCCTCAGCATTCTCCTCCTCATCTCAAGCATCCTCAGTCTCACCATCCTCATCCTCCTCATCCTCATCCTCTTCTTTGGCATCCTCATCCTTAGCATCGTTATCATCAGCATCCTCCTCCTCAGCATCCTCTTACTCCTCCTCCTCATTGTTGTTATTACTATTTTTATTATTATCATCATCATTATTATTCTTACTATTATTCTATTACGCATACCCATTACAAATCTTTATTAGTCGATGTTTTTAAATATTATTATTATTATTACTGAATTATTTGCCCGTCATATGACGGGTTGAAACAGAAATGAATGGATTGATAGGAAGAGGAAAGAATTTGTTTATTGGAATGCTTGATTATAGTCACATTGCGAGTTAAAATTCGAGCATCATTTAGCAAATTACCTTGACGGTCGGTTTTCTTGATGAGTACTTTGATGTTGTCTCCGGTGATAATGCGCATCAGTCTCATGTCTTTGCGACCTCAGACGATCGAGGGTTTCTTGGCTTTGTCGGGCCATCCACCTTTGTTGTTGCGCACGATTTAAAAGTAATCGTCGCTCTTGGGACTTTCTTCATTCATGGAACAACGAAATTTTCAAGGACTGTTTACCAACAATATAGTATTTGCTCTTTATTGTTGTTTTTTGTGTATTTGACGTGACCAATCGATGGTTAGGCTAATCAGTCTTCGCCTCGTTCTTACTCCTCCCCCTCAACCTTCCGTCATATCGTGTGCCATATTGAGGGAGTGATGCCAGGTGGGAGGGAGGGATACAGGCAGTGAGAGAGGGAGAGGGATGAAGGGAGCGAGTGAGACGGAGCGAGATGGAGAGCCTTAGTGAGGTCGGCCAACGGCCTCTCAAGCGTGGTTACCAGCGCCCGTGTGCCTGCATCGGAGGTATGCATCGGGCTTCGCCCGATGCAGGCCTTAGGGAGGTCGGCTAACGGCCTCTCAAACATGGCTAGTAGCGCCCGTGTACCTGCATCGGCATGCAGGCATTAGGGAGGTCGGCCAACGACCTCTTAGGCATGTTTAGCAGAATCAGTTACATTCCATATATTCACAGCGTTTTTCGTAGGACGCACAGATCTGGGAAACTATATAAGAGATTATTTTAACGCCCGAGGTAAACAAATCCTTCCGGCTCTTAGAAACTATCCGAAGAGCTTGGTCGTTCTGGAGTATACCGGCAGACCTCTAGTGTCTACATCTAATTTTTATTTGTCTTGAGACTTGACATCTTTGGTTACGTGTGAGCCAAAATAATAATAATATGTTTTGCAATGTGTGTAATATTGGTTTAAAGAAATTTCTATTGGGCTTCATTTGTAGCGAACTACTTGTGAAAATGGCAACGACCCGCGAAATTCTGTCTGGCAGAACTGATGTCTTCACTCGATGGAACACAAATCGATCCAGGAGAGACACCGAATATCCAGTTGACGGACATTCGAGCAGCAGGTAGGCCTAAGTTTGAGTTTGTATCAAAATTTGTGACGAATCCAGTAGAGCGGTTGACGATAAAGGGCCTACTGAGTAGCTGAGTCAGGGTCAGTATATAAATCAGAGCCAGGATCAGGATTTATTTACATAATCGTTATTCTGCCATTGTGTATTAAAACGCATATATTTATTTCCGCCGGAATTATGACGCTTAAGTAGTGCTCGACTTTGTAAGGGTGTGATCGGTAGTGTGGTGGTTAGCGTGGTTGACTTTCAATAGAGATCTGGGTTCAGATTCCCTCCATGGCAGAAATTTGATGCAAGATTGCTCCTCCATCTGCGTCCCTAGCCTACTCAGATATTAATGAGTAGGACTGATCGTGCACTATCGTTGAGAAGATGAGACGGCGAGGCAGAGGACTGGCCACCCGCCCTCATATGCGGAGGATAAGAAAATGAAGTCGCTAACTTCGTATCCATGGTTGCCTCAGGGATAGCTTAAGGGACTGCTCTTCTTATTCTTTATGCGTTCTTTTCCATGTCATGGGTTTAATTTAGTTTCATTGGGTATACGCCCTATAATTCGTTCCATGATATTAGGTTTCATTAGGCATTTCTATGTTTCATTGGGTGTCATTGGATTTCAGTGTGTGTCAAAACAAAACCGTCACTGTTACTTATTAGGAGATTCGCGCACTGAAGATTGAAACAAAATTAAATTTAAGATATTTCTGATAACGTTGAATATTCACTGTCCAATGTAGCCGCTCTAGGTTATATAAGAAATTCTGACCATTTTACAGTTCCTCGATCACTGAATCCTTTTGTATTGGCCTACTTTGTCAGCCTTTGTAGCGCATCCCGTCTTTTGTAGACTTTAGTACCAGAATATATGAGATGGTTGAATTGTATGGACACACGATTATGCCTCTGAGGACTCTTTGTATTCTAGTCATAATGTAGCGCGTAAACCTGGTATTTGATCTTATACACAGAGCTCGTGAATAGACTGGTGCCCTGAGCTTGGCCTTCGAGTGGCGCTCTAGAAGTTTGGAGATTACGATTACGATTACTCGCTACTTCAGTTTAATTGCCCCTATCTTTAGCATTAGCAATCAAATGCATAACATAGTAATGAATGTCAATCAGTTTCTTCAGTTTAATTATTCAATATATATGAGAATAATGCATATTCATTACACAATCACGTGATCAATGTTCCATAATTATATAAATTGCTAACTGACAGAATCGTAGATAATCACTACCAATCTAGCATCGCGATTAACTAGTTATTATTTACCTATGCTAAACTCCCCAACTTGATTCTTGCCGTTGACTCGTACTTGGATTGTCCCGGAAGAATGTCTCTTCACAGTTCGCACTGCTCGTAGAACTTAAGCATTCCATATTCGAACTGGTTGAAACTTCAATTCAAAGTTCACTCCTTGTTGAAGTATAATATCCAAAATCGAAGATAGCTGCCTTCACTCGACGATTATTTCGCACGTTCTTGTCACTGTCACTTCGTACAACTCGCAAACCGTACATACAACTGTCCTTGAAGGTACTAAACCTCAGACGCCGTCTTCACTTCTTGTCGAAATATAATATCCAAAATCGAAGATCGCTGCCTTCGATCGACGATTATTTTGGGCTTCAGAAAACCAGATTAAGGTTGCATCACCTGGAAAAAATACCAGTCTGCGTTTTTAGACCTATACATTACAATCCTTGCGATGTTTAATCTACTTAAAACTACTTAAGTAAGGCGCTATATAAATGTATACAACATCACCTTGTCGATAAATTACACAGGTCAGACCAAACCGGCAGTTTTGGCACCGTCCAATCCGGCCGCCATGGCAGCTCTGTCACGTATGCGGCACGTCAGTATAGAGAATTGGCATTGTCAGTACTGAGACACTGTAAGAACTATAGGCTGGACATCGATAGCATGATGATCGATAGCCATTGCACGACTAGTTCTCACGGTGTGTCGGTATGAGACTCTGTCACTCCTGACACCGGTCTCTATGACATCTGACATGGCAAGCTGTTCGAGTTGTCCCCGGCAGCAGTATCTGCACCGCCAACGAACGGAAGAATGCCGCCGACTGGCAGAATGTCAAGTCTCTTCCAAAGTCTCATGGAAGCAGGTACGTTTGAGTTTTCATTATGACTTAAGACGAGTCCAACAAATAGGTATGTTGCTGATGAAATCGTCTTGGATCATGATGTTTTGGTTACTACATGGGAGCCAAAATTATATGTTGTTCAAAGCGTGTTCTATTGGTAAAATGAAATGTCTAGCTTCGTTTGTAGCGAACTACTTGCAGTAGGCTAGGTGTGATCGTCGCGCAGAGAGAGAGAGAGAGAGAGAGAGAGACAGACAGACAGACAGACAGACAGACAGACAGACAGACAGAGACAGAGAGGTATTGTAAAGACAATGTA
>OY744617.1:13397374-13399874 GCA_963556255.1 Allolobophora icterica
AAGTACTAACCGGACGAAACTGATTGCACTTCGTTGACCTTTGCACTTCGTTGACCTTTGCGTTCAAGATTAATGCCAGAATATGCATTTACAGGTTGAGAAACGTCGATGCAAATGCCATGACCCTGACATTGACCTTGACACGTCATCCGCGTTCCATCCATCTCGAGACAAAGACCTGAGATTAGGCCGATACGTGACCCGTAATCTAGGCCTACATATCATAATCCGTAAGAACGATGACACATACCCATTCGTTAGGTCCCCAGACGTGTCTTAATCCGTAGAATCATTAAACGTTAATCTAACCTAATCCTAACACACAATGGTCGTTTCTCCGTAAAACGCATCATACGCATGTTTCAATGTTTTAACTCCCGTTCCATGCAATCGCCCACACGCTGTGAACTGTCTGCCCTGCGTAATTACAGATCTTCTGCAGCCCGTGTTATATATAATACAGGCCTACCTGTAGTTAGTTCCCTGTACGCGAGAGCAGACCCACAGATCTGCCTACAGAGAATGAGCCAAGTGCGTACTAGGGTTGGCCTGTGCATGTATACACATGCACCTTTACGCACGCGCAAGCGACTGGAGAGACTCGCCGTTCAGGTTAATGTACTTGGGGCTATAGTTCGAGTCAGTGACAAATATTTGCAGGACAAACATCGTAACCGTTGCCCGACTGTTTAAATGGGCCCAGAACACGAGCGGCGTTCAGAGGGCTGTACTGTGCACAACACTTAACAGCTACAACCCCTACTGCTATCTCTATCTAACCCATACTGCTAGCATATTATACGCTGCCATATGCTATAATGTTATGGGTTGAAATGCCAAACTATCTGCACAGCAGTATAATGGCCTAAAATGATATAATACTATGGTCTAAACTTCTACAATGTATACTCATATTGGCATATTGCTATGGACTCAAAATACCAAAATATACCCGTAGTGTTATGACCTAAACTGCTATGATGTACGCATACTGTTATGGCCTAAACTGCTATAATGTACGCATACTGTTATGGCCTAAACTGCTATAATGTACGCATACTGTTATGGCCTAAACTGCTATAATGTACGCATACTGTTATGGCCTAAACTGCTATAATGTGGCCATAGTGCTATTATCTAAATTGCTGCAACTTGCTCATTTGCTATGGCCTAAAATGCTATAACGCGCCCATAGTACTGTGATCTAGGCAGCTGTAGCGTTTCCGCAGTACTGTGGCCTAACTGTTATGTACCAGAAGTACCATAGTCTAAACTGATAATCACTCTCAAATGGCATACTCTAAGGCACAACTGTGCGTTACTTCCAGACTAGTGTGTGTCTAGAAGCCCCAAAAGACGCACTAAATGTCTAACAGCATGTCACATTTAGTGTTGTGTGCTCCAATTAAAATACTACCAAAGAATCCAGTAGGCCTAAATAATCGCTCGCTAAATATTCACTCGGTGAATATCTCCTTATCTGAATATTCACTTACTGAAAATTCACTGTGTGAGCTGCGCTACTGCCACATTGATCTCTATTGTTACTAGATATTAAGAGCATTTACCATAATAAAGCCGGTGTGCTATCAAACGTGTCTAAAAGTCGTTCACGTTGTCTTGCAGAGTCTTTCAACCCGCCTCCGAGCAGATGATTAGCGCCGGAGCGATAAAAGAGATACCATCAGCTGTGTTCACAGACATTCCAGACACGTAATGCGAATACAGCAATGGTCCTCGATTCTCGTCCAGCAGTTACAACGCTCAATCAGTCATTGGCCACATTATTTTGACGCCACGCGCAGATACACGGCCACATATTCGCACGGATAGATTTCTATCTATTTTGTCTTGATTGAATACCTAGAGGTCGGTAATACGGTTGTCCAAACATGGCTTCTGAAGCACTAAGGAACAATACAATTTTTTAAATCTTCCATATGATTTTTAAATTATTATTATCGTTGTTGTTGTCATTGTTATCATTATTGTTGTTGTAATTGTTATTGTCATTATTGTTATTATTATTATTGTTATTATTATTATTATTATTATTATTATTATTATTATTATTATTATTATTACTATTATTAGGCCTCTATGTCAATTTGTAAAGCGCAAGACATTGTAACTAATGCAACGCAAATTCCCATTTAATAGCCTATAGTTACCTGCAAACGTGAATGTCATGCTTATACACTAACCAACGGAATTCCTTACTCTTTCTTGATAAAAGACCCCTATATCTTAAAATATTTATGCATATTATGTATTATATTAGGCCTATATTCAGCTCATAATAATTTCGATATTATATTCTAGCCTTATACCTAATACCCTTGACTGCAAAATTGGAAGGCGTGTCACTTTGTCGACATAAACAGTAAATGTATGTGCTTACGTATAGGCTACTCGTGCAAGTTTTTATGATGTGTGTATTTACGCGTGTATGTATAATTACAGTATGTACGTATGTATATATGTATACGACCCACTACAT
>OY744617.1:13404874-13532374 GCA_963556255.1 Allolobophora icterica
AACGAACAAAGCTTAAGGCAGAGCACAGGTTCATTACAAATGCCTGCCTTCGCATCTCCAAATCTTCACACGAACACATTATGCTCGTGTGGGGTCCGCGCCATACACGTATATATATAATATATATATAATGCGTGTATTCATGTATGTATATATATATATATTCCTGATAACCTACTCCATACATATGCATACATAATTCCGATACACTACTCTAGGGATAGCAATACATATCTTTGTATTTTATTGGTCGTATGGTCTGAAGTATGACGAAAGTGTCATCTTGGCAAACATAGCACAGGTCTGTTAATAGAGACGCGACGCCCAGTGGAACGCTTCAATCCGTAATAAAGTTTAATAATAGCATTTTCCTTTGTGTGTGCATGGTTTCGTATCGCAGATATGTCTAAAGGATTATGATAGTCTGTAACGGTTTGACAAGTAGCCGAAGTCTTTCTGTCTGTGAATCATAATAGTGAAAGAAATCATTCGAATCCCATACGTTGTTATGCTACTTAGTACTTTTGTTGTAATCGTTTAACAAATTTATTACTTGGTAGGCCTACTTAGTTTTTCAAATCATAAAAATAACATTACAACTCTTCGACAATATTGCACATTACAGTTTACACACGAACGAATTAAAAGCGTATTGACCTAAACTAAAGACTGCCATGTCGGGAATTGTCGGTGGGGTTGGGGGTTCAACTTAGGACCCCTACAGATAAGTCTTCATTGCACATCCCTGGGGGTCGTTTCAAACCCCCTCAGTTGTGCTAGTGTGATTTAGCATTATCTGACTCAGAGTCTCTGACAGAGAAGAAATTTCCATGGTCTATAATGTATGCAATTTTGAATTTTCTCAACAAAGGAATTGATTTTGATTCGAGTCTGAGTTGCAAACTGCTGGCGTTGAAATCTGCTGAGCACTTTCAAATTTCGTTGACATCAGTTTGCAAAATACGGATAAAATATTCAACTCCACATGGATCAAAGTCTATCCCCCCTTCTACGTCTTTTTTGTACAATTCTCACACTGGACTGTGCTACGTAACTTTAGTAAAATTCAGTTGACGCTCCAAAACAAACAATGGACCTAACTTACAACTTCCAGCTTGATATTATTTTGCAATAATTTAATTTATAAAAAGCATTTTATTTTTAAGCTTTATACTTGTTATAGGGCCTAATAGCTCTGCTTCATTTATAATTACTCTGCTAATAATTAGCCTATATTAAAGTGATAAAACTAATTATTCCATATGGTCAAATGAAATGACATCCCATGGACTATGCGCGACTTCATTCTATTGCTGTAATTCGATTTCTATGGAAACCTTCTATGGAAACATTCATATAGCACCATATACATTCAGCGATTATAGCTAAATCCCTGTAGGTCTACACGAAGGCTCATAGGCCTACACTGAGCCTACGCCTACGCTTCCGTGGCCGCAATGCAAACCGAGGCGAGGCAATTAATTAGCGAATGTCAATAATTATTTCGTTTTATTTCTAAAGCTAATCAGCACGCAAATGGGAAACATAAAACCGGCAAATTAAACGGGACCGTATTTACAAAGCGCTGACTCGTTGCGCAAACAGCTGGGCTTCTACCTGTGTTTCTTTGGCATACGCAAGAAGGAACCTAGTTCTAAATGCTCGACCCAGTTCTACGCACCTACGCTATGGTGTGCAAATCCAAGGAACCGTCGAGTGATTTGAACAACTATGGTAAACTTACATCGTTTGCTATACGATACTGATTCAACGATAACAATTTCAGCTAGAGAGGTGGGAAAGTCAACATTCACAGTAGCCAACTGGTTAGAGAGTTCGCCTTGTAACGCGGAGAGCACGGGTTCGAGACGCCTCTGAGATGGTTACTGTGTAGTGTGTAGGTACCTTGGGCAAGTCCTTCACTCACAATCCCATCGATTGGTGCTTGGTCACTAGATAGTGACGCTTAATAGATGAATAATAATAATAATAATAATAATAATAATAATAATAATAATAATAATAATAATAATAACAAGAATAATAATAACAAGAATAATAATAATAATAATAATAATAATAATAATAATAATAATAATAATAATAATAATAATAATAATAATAATAACGATAACGATAACAATAATAATAATAACAATAATAATAATAACAATAACAATAATAATAATAATAATAATAATAATAATAATAATAATAATAATAATAATAATAATAATAATAATAATAATAATAATAATAATAATAATAATAATAATAATAATAATCCTCTTTGGTTCTCTGCCCTTAGGCAGGTTCGTATGTCCAACGGCGCCATTCCTCTCGATGTTGAGCTTCCGCTTTCATCTGTCTGTAGCCGTCCCTCTTTATTGTCCAGTCTAGGAACATTGTTCTTGGTCTTCCTCTTGTCTTTTTCCCTTCCATTCTACCCTCGATGATATCTCGTAGCAGGGAATTTCCTCTCATTATATGGCCAATCCATCTTCTTTGACGCTCTCTGATTGTCCTCATCATGGATCTCTCCTCTCCCACCATTTGCAGTACTTCGTCATTTGTCTTGTGCTCTGTCCAGCTGATTCTCTCCATAATAATAATAATAATAATAATAATAATAATAATAATAATAATAATAATAATAATAATAATAATAATAATAATAATAATAATAATAATAATAATAATAATAATAATAATAATAATAATAATAATAATAATAAAGAGAAAAAATAATAAACAGGCTTTATATGCTCTTGTTGTTATAGTAATCTCGAAATATCTTAAGCGCTACCTGGAAGCTAAGCGCAGGGCACCAGCTTACTCACGAGCGCCAGAGGTCCAGAGATATCAAGTGGAGGTCCAGAGATATCAAGTGGAGGTCCAATTTAGGTCGTCAAATCTCCGGTTACCTTCACAAGTGAACAGCGCTCAGACCTACAGCACACCTTCATCGAAATAAACAATGCTTACCTCCGTAACACTCTTCTACAGCATGGCATTATTTTCCTTACGCCTCTTGGCATCGTGTCGTTTGTTATTGTCGTCTGCTAACGCCGTCATTAGCACATCTTGCCGGCTGCTTATGACGTCATACCGTGCCTTGTCGTCTGCTTGTCACGTCATATTGGTTTAAGCTTGTTCGTCGCCTCGTGACGTCATAATACGCGGCGTAATCAGCTTGCAACGTCACACAGCATGTTTAAGCTTACTACTTTCTGAGTTGGGCGACCAAGACGCGCAGTGCCGACAATCGTACGGTATCGACTCACGCACGATCAACTGTGGGGCCTCCATCGACACAACACCCGTATAAATACGCAATTCGCGCGACAAGTCCCAACTTGCGCCGGGCCTTCATACCGTCAAACCTGCCCCGGCAGATCGTCGAGCCTCTTCGATCGGCTGCCTTCGAGGCTACTATACACGGCGGCCGAGGAGGACCGGGCTCGAAGCGTCGGTGGCAGACTGGGAGAACCGAGAACGAAGGAGGGGCAGAAATTTTAGCGAAAGAACAGGCTCGGTCATGTATATACGCATTATTTGTGGTCTAATCTAGCTATCGGCGAGGCAGTAATGAGCCCGGCGAGCAATCTGTGACGCATAGCCAGAGATCAATCGTACGTGTTGGGACAGATACGTTGTCAAAGACAAACACCCAGCCATTAGGTCGTCGACAAATATACAGAAAGCCCGTATGCACGCCGAGTATATAATTATGCGGCATAGATGTATAACCTTGCACTCCGAATACGTGCACATGTATGTACCGAGCGCTCATTATCCATCGAACGCTACTACGATACATGTCAATGGCCCTCTAGGTAAGCAAGGAGATCCTTAGAAGCTGCCAGTTTGGACATGTTTATTTAACGTTACCTGATCAACACTAAGACTATTCCTTATACTGTGTGTATATTGCACAGTGTACTTACTGCTAGCTTCTTAGACCTTTGCCGTTTATGGTTTAAACGCGTAGCTTAACCGTAGCTTAATGTAGGCCTAGCGTTGAAATGCCGACGATCGTCAACAACTGACCCACGAAAATAGACAAGTAGAATAGGAAGATTAGGGCAGAAATTATTAAGTGCAAGAGATGGGGAATCGTTTGGGTGATAAGACTGGCTCAACTTTATTGGACGCTGTCACAGCTTATAATATAGGCCTAAGAGGGAGTTAACAAGGATTGGTTATTGAGTAGGCCTGTTCCCGGTAATCTGAAGTGGTTCTAACATAGATTACGTGCTACCTGACCACTTAAAAAGCTCGTTATGTCATTTTGTTGCATGTATCCAATGGATCGTGATGTACTGTAGTCATAGTTACATGTAAATTTCACCAAGGCAGAAACATTGTTCAGATTTCTGTTCTTAGATCGTATATTATAGTCCTATGCCAAGATAGGCAGCGAATTAAATGCCTGGCCGTAAGCAACCGTTTTCTTGGCTTCATACCGAGGCCAAGAAAATGAAGTCGCTAATACTTTATGCCCATGGCTGGCTTTCTCAGGGCTGGCTTAAGGAACCCGGATGGTAGAGTCTAACCTCCTCCTATTAGGCTAAACGTTGGCCTACAAATGTACATACACCCCCTCCTCCTCTCTGTCTGTCTGTGTATGTATGTATGCATGTTACACTTATGTATGCCTGTCTGCCTGTCTCTGTATGTATGTTACAGTAAGTATTAATGTATGTATGTATGTATGTATGTATGTATGTATGTATGTATGTATGTATGTATGTATGTATGTATGTATGTATGTATGTATGTATGTATGTATACACATGTATGTACACACATGTATGTACGTATGTATGCATGTATGTCTGTCTGTTTCTCTCTCAAGTTTACCTCTCCTTCGCTTGCCCGTTCTCCTTCTCCTATAGCTTTCCACTCACTGGTTCTACTCCTGCGACTACCACCAGTCCACCACCATCGATTTCCACCGCAGCATCAAGCTGACTCCTCGGCTTTACCCCTCCCTTGGATTCTAACCTGACACCAAAACGGACCAAAAACCTGTCTATTACGGACTTGAATTGATATAGCGCCGGTGAATAAGCTGGTCTCTCCGTCATGGCTTCTGCATGGCGCTGAGAAATTTCGAAGATTTACATTACATTACATCTGAACCTTCGCCTTCCAATTCTTCCCGACCTAAACGACATCCGTCTTAGCAGCTGCTCTGCCACCACTCTTGATATGGACCCTCTGGAAACCGGACTAGGACCTCCTTTCGACTACCCTCTGCGAAAACCCCTTTGACTTGACGCAGCGCTCGTGAATAAGCCGGTGCCCTGCGCTTTGCTTTAAAGTGGCGCTTTAGAAGTTTAGCGTTTACGATTACTTGCAATATGGAAGCGAGTACAAGATAAAGGCGGTTGGCAGTGCATCCTGGAAAGTGAAACGTTGCGGATAAACGGATAAGTGCAGGTCAACGATGATGATGACGCTGATGAGCATGCAGATGTGTGCTCACAGAGCCACGCCGAATTCATTCATTCATTAAAAAAATTTAATATAGCGCCCCCTCAAGTTACCTAATCAGAAGCGCTCCCAGCCCAACCACAGCAATTAAACTGGACTTAGGTAATTTATAAAAAAAACAAGCGAACTATCACGAACTATCAAAAAGCTATCACGAATACCCCGTGATCGATCGATTACGTTGGTCGCAACTCGGCCAAGTCGAGATGGTCGAAAAATCTTCGACTTGCAAGTCAAGTCTATCAAATGTTTTGACAAGTCGAGTTGATCGTTGTTTCCTCGACTTCAATTGAATGTAAAATATTTTACTTATTATTTTTGCGGCTACGTCACACAATGACCCATGTGATGTAGGCCTAATGACGTAATTCTGTGTAAACACACAACTACCGTAGGCCCTATTAACCTGCTATTAACCTTATTTGAAGTTCAGTGCAAATTATGATCCTCTTGCTGCTTTCGTATAGGCCCTAGTGAAAGCTGTAGAGATACTTTATCGGTTTTATGGTGAAAATGGAGACATTAATGGGCTACAGACTACCAGTGTTGGGTAAACTCACACAAGAAATGAGTTAAATCAAAACTCAACTCACGCACCTCAAAATGAGTTTAAACTCAAACTCAACTCATCCTAAGTGAAATGAGTTAACTCAAACTCACTTGTTAAATGAGTTAACTCATAAACTCACACGTTTCATACTAGCACGTTCTAATCGAGCAACAATTTTTCCATCACGCCTACTTGTAACAGAAAAATATTTTCCATCAAGAATACACCGTACTTCAGCCATGTTGTTCTTAATTGTTCACAATATACAAAATATGCAGTGCTTAAATACTGTCCGCTATCAGTGTTTACGACCCTCCCTGCCGTCACCACTCACCAGTATGGAAAGCCGACGATATAAAAAAGGCTTGTTTGAACATAATATGTGCCGAGTGCCGAAGAGTGAGTTGAGTTTAAAATAATTGACAGTTACAACTCAAACTCACAGAAAATATGAGTTAACTCAAACTCATAACTCACACTCTTTAAGGTGAGTTAACTCAAACTCATAAAGCACAGCAAGTGAGTTAACTCGTGAGTTTAAACTCATATGAGTTAACTCATACCCAACACTGCAGACTACTATAGTAACTACAGACTACTACAGTAACTACTAACTGTTACTAACCTCAGTAATCTTGAACAGTTTAAAGTTTCTTGAACAAACTTTAAACTAGACACTGCACGTCCTCTACTGCCGTCTTATTTGTTGAACTGGTATTAAATTCTGTGCCGTGCTGTAGGAGATGTCCTTGTAGCCTAGCTGATCGAATCGACGGCGAAAACGTGGCTTCATACCATGAATATAACAGGGCGTAAAGTCGCGTGTCTTATGACACGATGTGTGCAGCTGACATTGTCCAGCTCACTTGTCTGGAGTGTGTAGTATGAATTTTGGGAGATTAGCTCAAGTTAATCACACACGATATCATTATGATACCTGAAATTTTACTTACCAGTTCAATTACAGTTTGAGGAAGACTGTACAACTGAAATTCATGAGTAATTTAGGTAGGGCCTACTGGAATATAAGAATGCAGAAGTGATCAGCAATTTTGACGAAGAGACTATACAGTTCAAGTCGACGAAAGTCGATCGTTAATTTGCCAAGTCGATCGAGTCGATCGTAGGCTGACCCAAGTCTATCGTAGCACTATCGACTTGATCAACCACGAGGTATACCACGCCGTACACGCTCAGCGACCTTCTGTGCCATGAGGCGTCGTTAAACATCAATACCTTCCGTTTCAACCTAGTACATGTAGTTGTGTCTAGACACAAGGGCAAACCAGGGACCGGGCCAGCCTGGCCTACCCCTCCTCAATTTGATTTGAGTAGGCGCGCCTTGGAGCCCACTAAACTTACAAAAGGTCAAGAGGAAACTGGAACACTAGGCCCTACTATCAGGTCATTGAAGCTGGGAGGCTGAAGAAGAGTCGTCAAAATCTGAGGACCTAAAAGGTCATTATAGAAGAACATTCTCTTAAGCTACCCTGAGAGACAGCCATTCGAACGAAGAGTTAGCAACTTCAGTTTCTTAGCCTCGGCATATGAGGGTCCTCTCCCTCGCCATCCGATCTTCCCACCGACAGTGTACGGTAAGTATACGCATTATAGCTGAATTGGCTTAGGGAGCGCATATGGAGCCGACATCTTGAAACAAAATGTCAGGCCTGGCGGAGGTTTGAATCTCCGACCTCTCGATTGACAGTCCATCACGCTAACCACTAGACAATCTGGCACCCCAAGCCATCTAAAGCACCGGAGAAACTAAGAAACGTTCATGAAACCTCAAAACTGGAAAACCAAAAACGGTTGTCAACTTTCAGTGTTGACGAATTCGACCTATGTCCCTGCATGTACGGTCAGTCGGTCACTCTAATAAGCTCTTCGATTCGCGCTAGTGAACCTTTATATAGCACCTATATTATTAGAGCAATAGTAAGCATAGGACCGGTCATAGCAGAAACTTTATAGTTATAAATTTTTCGAGGCCCCTGCGGATTGTGAGCCTTTGTGATGCCATAAGCTGTAGCTTTTTCAGCTTATAGGTAGGCCCAGGGGCGTCTACACCATAGAAACCTTGGAGCAAATGCTCCATCCAAGAAATAGGGGGGAT
Source organism: Allolobophora icterica (assembly GCA_963556255.1). Classification (NCBI taxonomy): domain Eukaryota; kingdom Metazoa; phylum Annelida; class Clitellata; order Crassiclitellata; family Lumbricidae; genus Allolobophora; species Allolobophora icterica. Next base: position 13,413,040 of record OY744617.1, read on the forward strand.
TTGTCAGTGTGTGTGCCACTATTTTAGGGGGGAAGTAACGGGAGGGGGGAAGAAGAGGGGGAAAAGGGACGTTGCTCCAATGACTTAGACGCCCCTGGGTAGGCCCTAAACATGGCACTGGTAGTAAGATGTCCATAATTACTGGAAACCAGGTCTACTAATCGTCAGGTAAAACCCGAAAATGCCGTTTTAGGATCTGGCCATACACAAGCCTGGATTTTAACAAGCAGATGAAGCTAATCGTCTTCGTTATGACAAGTCTTAAGACACTGGCGTACATATCACCTGGTTTCTAAAATATCATATATACTTTGTGTGACAAGGATATGAACTGCCCTGGCAACTGTAATACAAACTAGGCCTAGCCTATGTCTTCTTCTAGCCGAATCTAGCACAGGGTGAGAATTGTTGGAGGGGGGGGGGGTTAAACCAGTGTTTAATCTAGCCCCCCCCCTGTTCTGGGAGGGGAAACAAGGTTTCTGGGGGACCAACGAATTTACACATTCTTTCATTTCATCCATCGTGAAAAAGTTTCAGACTTTTCATCTTCAAAAAAAGTTGATGACCTTTTTTTAGTCCTTCGTCCGATTTTTATAACTTTTCTACAGCAATCACTCTCTCCAAAAACGTTGACCTTTTTTAGGAAATCATCTCTCTGGGGGGAACATGTATCCACATGTGTCGTGGGGGAATTTTCCTCCCCTAAAGGTCTCTACATTGTAATATTGCTGGCCCCTGGGGTGGAAACATAAATCCTGGGGGACATTTCCCCCCAAAGGCGTCTAGATTAAACACTGGGTTCAACCCCCTAGTAGGACCTCTCCAGTTGTCTTCACTGCATGCTCCAGGGGTCGTTTCCAACCCCCTCAGTTGTGCTATTGTGATTTAGCATTATTCGACTCCGAGTCACTGACAAAGAGAAGAAATTTCCACGGTGTAGGGCCTATCATATAAGCATTTTTGAATTTTCTCAACAAAGGAATTGATATCGAATCGAGTTTGACTTGCAAAACTGATAGCGCTGAAATCAGCTGCTTTCAAATTTCGTTGACATCAATCTGCAAAACAGGCCTATGGATAAAATGTTCAATACCTCTAACCAGTCTTTTTTCTACAATTCCCACACTGATCTAGTGTAGAAGTAAAATGCAAATGTGCACGTTTTTCAATAGCGACCGTACGACTCCGCTCATTTTCACTGAATTGATTATATCTTTCATCCGTGCTGTCTGTTTGAATGTGACCGTCCTAACCCAAGAATCAAATCTCTTAAATAAGTCACCATCAGGATGCGAACCGCCAGCCGCACGCACACAGGTGTCTGGGACGAACGCGAATTGCCAGTTTAATGTGGTACTATAAGCGTACAGCTACCGGCTCGGCTTTTCACCGCTCCGACATAGAGGTCCTGGTTCGCCAATGATCGCGTTGTTGAACTGTGCGAACCCTCCGCGGCCATCATCTTCAGTAAGAGACTAAGAGTGCCTCCTTACATTCGATACACCGTCGGGAGTGCCATTCGGGAGAAAGTCAGGTTGGGTCAACACAATCGTAAGATGGCGCTAAACATTCGCTTTTACAATTCTGTACATGCTTTAGTAGGGTAAACATTGCAACAGGTTGAGAATGGTCAAGCCCCTAGTCTTTCTTAGGACCCCTAGTTAAGACTTCATTGCCCCCCCCCACTGCAGGTCGTTTCCAACCCCCTCAGTTGTCCCAGTGTGATTATATTGTGCACATATTTTAGCATTTTCTTTCAGAAATCGCTTTGTGGGCTACTAATAAAGTAATGCTCGGGTTAATTGTGAGATTTGTGACCATGTGAATTTCATACTAATAAATTTGGCGATGTCATCACTTTAAAGAGTTTAAGCTTTTATTGCATTTTTGACTTTTCTTAGTTTGCAAAACTAGAATTAAATATTCAACTCCACATGGGTCAAACTCATCAGTCTGACCCCCCAGTCTTTTTCTACAATTCTCACAATGTGTAAATATTGGATCCAATTCAAACGCTAAGCTAGATTACTAGCAACAGTGAAAACTACATTATTCTACATTATTTTTCCTGTTGAATACACCAGTCCTTGATGCCATTGAAAACGACATCGTTGAACTGTTTGAATCTGAAGTCAAATCAATCTATTCCTCGTAGACTACTTTGTGACGTGGAAATGTGATCGATGGTTAGCTCAACACATAGACACGATTTAAGCCAGCCGTACCTCAACCCAACCGATTATTCCAATCAGTGCAGTGTATAATTAATAATATTCATGCTATTGTCACTGACAAACTGCAGTAAGTTACACTGAAACATGATGGCAGGATTATCAAGATCTTAATTAACACACGTCTTGGCAGATTGTAAGGTGTCCGACAATTTTACAGCTGCCCCCAGGCAGTGGAAGGCCGAGTCAAACTAGAGGGGCTTACATGTACCAAACCACTTTTCAAGATCTAATGCTCTTCAGGCCAGTGTTAGCATATTAACAAGAGTACTTGGGAGTATCATTTTCATAAAAAGAATTCTGGATTGTCTGAAAATGTTGACTTCAGTCGATGCACACCAACCTGGGCAACTTAACAAACTTGTCCACCAGAAATCAACTTTCAAGAAAAATGCATACAAGGAATGAAAGGAAGAAATGTCCAACCAGCCCACACCAGGGCAAATGCCCTGGTAAAAAAGCCTTTGCCCTGCCAGAATTTTTGCAGGCATGTTTGTTATATCTTGAGATATAAATTAACTAAATTCACTGAAATGTTAAAATTTGCTTTACAAAATGTCAAAAAGCGTTCAGCTTCTGGGAAGCTTTGCCCACCTGACCGGACAACTATAATAGTGCAAGGGGCGATTTATAGCAAGCGCAGTAGCGCGATCTTAAATGGTCACCATTTAATCTCGCGCTACCACGCTCTCCATAAATTACCCTCTGCACTGGTTACTTGTGTGACTGCCCTGGCTGAAAAAATGTCTGGTACCGCCACTGCACACAACCCCGATATCAAGAAATGCCGAGCAGGCTCTTGCAGAAACCAAACACAAAGACTAAAGAGTTAGAGGAATTCTGCTTCCTGAACTTTGAATTTGGCACCTGAATATGACTGGCAGGCATCTTACTTTGAAATGATTTGAATGTACAACAAAACACAAATATCGTTGACAGAGTATGTCTTTCTTCTTCGTAACACATCACAAACATATGCACATGTTTTACAGAATTTCTGTGTTCTGGAAAAGTTTACTACGAATTACTCGCCCTCGGCTCCAGCCTTCGTCGCACGGGTGTAGATGAGTTGAGCGTGATGGCTCTCCACCAATCGGATCAAACCTAAAACACATAAAGTAAAACTTTGGTATTTCGTACTTCAGTATTTTGAACTTCCAGTTATATCGAATATCAGTTAATGCCCAGCCATAACCAATGCAAACACATAAAAACATAACTCTGCTTTATCCAGCCAGATTTTATCGAAGTTTCACTTGCTGCAAAGCCACTTTTTGGTCCTGATCAAAATGGCTGGCAGTTATATTGAAGTTACAGGGTCATTACACAACTCGGTACTATTGACCTAGTTGTAGCCAATCTATATAAATAAAGCGAGATTTCTGTGTGTGTGTGTGTGTCTGTGTGTTTGACAGGGCTTAACTTCTACAATTTTGCACCTTTTCACTCGAAACCTTCACTACTGTGTCGGCCTCGGCATCGGACACCCAGTGGAGGGGTTCGCGTACCCCAGTGGTGCACAACGTCCGGCCCGCGGGCCAAATCCGGCCCGCGACGAGTCGTCGTGTGGCCCGCGATGACCAACAGGAAAAGCGACGAAGAGCCGACACTGACATTAAGCGTGTAGTCACTTGTGCATTGTGATCATTGGAAAAAACTACCCATATTGTAGTAATATGGAAGTCTACGGGTCTTCTCTGTACCTCTTTATGCTTACCTTTATACACTGCGTCCCAATTGAACTAATACCATTTTTGTTTTGACAATAAATCTGTCAATTCTAAAAATAATCTATTTAAATTTCCAGATTGAAAGAGGAATAAATTATCAACATCTTCCGAAAATTTAATCAAATTCTATCAACAGCGTCCAAAGTTATGCACATTCAAATTTGGACAAATAAAATTAGAACTTTCCAACATGTAAAAATTCATTTCTAATTTTGTTATTAAACTTTACAAATCGACAAAAACATGAAAACATCAACATTTAAAGTTAATCTGAGTCAAAATGTTGTTCTTTAAAGTTGATGTTAAAATGGCCGCCATTAGCTCGAATACATCTCTAAGGTGATCTCGCCATTCATTGATTGCACGATCAACAATTCCGTGTTTAAAATGGAAATTCCTAACAACTCGCTGTTTGAGATAATCAACGTCGCGTACGCGGGTTTAATAAACACGTTCTTGAAGGATGCTTCATATCTTGTAGTCGAGCGGATTGAGATCAGTGCTATTGGGGGCCAAACACTGGGTGAAATAAAATATTGAGTTTCTATTGACAGCAGATCCACAGTTTCTCTGGCTCGGCGAGCTGGAGCACTGTCCTGCAGGTATATGAAATTCCTTCAAAAACGTTTCTGCTCTGTAATGTTTTTCTCATCTCAAAATGTTAATCAAACTCAAATCATCTTTACTGAAAGCATTATCTTTTATTATCGCGTGCTTCAATGGAAATGAAGTCAAGGTATGCAGTTTTCAAAAAAATTTGTCTTTTACATGTTGAAAGTTCGAATTTTGTTTGTCCAACTTTGAATGTTCATAACTTTGAACTCTATTGATAGATTTCGATGAAATTTTGTAGAAATATTGCTAATGTCTCCCGCTTTCAATTTATAAAATTTCGTTAAATTAGTTTTAGAATTGACAGATTCAATGACAAAACAAATATGGTATCAGTTCAATGGGGACACAGTGTATAAGTTTTACTGCGCACATCATCTTCGTAAGATTTGGCATGAATTCATGTGGACTAAGCTGGGTCGCCTCACTTGTTTGGCCCCCGAAGGTTTAAGAAATCGTTTAGTGGCCCTTGACCGAAAAAGGTTGTGCACCACTGGCGTACCACTTTTCACCGCTAACATGGTGAAAACGCCCAAAAACTCTACCCAACCGACCGTCCCTGACGACCCAGCGCGAAGCGCTTCTATTTATGGCGCCGGTATTCCCCAACGTCATTAATAATTCGCATAACGACGTTGTTTACTTTCACACAAAATTTAATTACGATCGATTCGAACTATATTCATCGTCTTACAGCAAAATTGTATGTTCAAAGACTGCTTTACTAAGGGCAGTGAGGGCTAGATTTCTGTCGTTTTCTTTAATCCGCCAACGCCGGGTTCACCCTCTTCGACTGCGAAGCAGTCAGTCCACAGGAGACTGCGAAGCAGTCGTCGCCAGAGGGCGACTGCGAAGCAGTCAGTCCACGCCTAGACTGCAAAACAGTCTCCCCCACAGGTCGCCTAAATTTCTTCCTTATTCGCTACACGGATTTAAACTTATACCTAAATTTGTAGCCTATTCGCTACAGGGATTGAAACTTATAACCCCGGGCAACGCCGGGTAAACCTGCTAGTTGATGAATAATTAACAGAAGCTTCGTGTTTCCTGACTGGCCTCGGATATCAGACTCCAGATATCCGAGGCCAGATTCGCGTGTATGTCTGGATTCTGGGAAGTCTGTTGAGGCTAGGTGTTGTTAGATTCCACTTTCATACCTTAGCCTCATTTTACAGACTGAAATCCTAGAGCTTCTTGTAGATGGGGTGACAAAGCCAAAGGTTTTGATGACAGTGACACTACAGCCGTTACCTACACCAATTGCCTCAGAAGCTTTGAATGAGCTAAGTCATCAGACAATGGATAGAATGTCACATAAACGAAGATAGGCTGCTTTTTATAGGCATCTTTGCCAATGTTCCTGAACTTAACACTACAACCACTAGCAACCCAGTTAGCATGAAACCAAAGCACATCTTAAACAATCATGTTTGCTTTCAGAAATACATAATTGATCCTACAAATTTGGATAGATATTACTTGAAATGTAAAAATTGTACCCGAAATTTTTATAATACATTCCAGAACCACTAGCATATCAATACATTCTGGTACAATGTTCCAATCGCTTGTAAAACATCCCAAATTGCTTAGAATGCCATAACAGATACCTTTCTGGTGAAGTTCCTTCAGAGCAGCTCTAGCCAAAGACCCACGGACTTTCAGACGCTCCGACACAACGGATGGTGTGATCAGCTTGTAACTGGGCACTTCTTTGTAAAGCTTCTCGTACGTAGCCTTGTCAAACAGAACCATGTTGTCCAACTTGTCACGAACTTTTCCCTTGGACCACTTCTGCAAGGTAATAAATTCAGGTTACTAAAACACAGTTCGAAGAAGCCTAATCATCTGAAGCTTATATCTAAAGTAACCCTGTTGCGTTAGCTTTATCAGTTTCATTTCTATTTTGAGGATTTAGAAAAAGTTGTTGACTGGAAATTAAGTCAAATTTACTGAAAGCAGTGCTTTTTTTCTAGAGACAAAGGTTCTAGAAATGAACAATTATTGAAGGGCTAAATCAAGAAAAATCGGAGGTGAGGTTTGGGAAGGGATCTCTACAAGCATGATATCAGTATTACTGCCATCAGTAATTTTATGGAATAATGTAATAATGCACAATAATTTAAATTAATTATATAAATCAATAAACATGAAAACACTCAAATGAAATTAAAATAACTAATTTATTTTTTAATAGCTGAAAAAAGGTGTCGGAACGCCATTCCAGAGCGTTTCAGCAGAAAAAAGCACTGATTGAAAGTATTCTGACTACTACCAAAGAGTTTTAACAGCACAAAAACCTACAAACAGGATATATAACACAACCCTGGAAGGTTTTAAGTCTCTCCCGACCCATCTCCTCCAGTACTTTACACCGAGGTAACCAGCCCTGGTAAAAAAGTTTTCAACTTGATCAAAAAGCAAGTAATAAATGACATATAATATATACCAAAATTTTCGGATTTTAATCATTTATCTAGCTTTATTGTTAATGCAAACCTTCTTCTTGGCTTTTCCTCCAGAGCCTCCCTCCTTCTTCTTCGGCGGAGCAGCCGATGACTTTGACTTCGCTGCTTGCTGCTTTGGCGGCTGTTAATGAGAAAAACAATTCATAATCAGAACTGTAACACATCTTGAAACAGCTATATTTACTATTTTGTTATTACTACACAACTACTACTGCAGTTTTCCAATTAAAATTGCCAATATTGCTGATACGATTTAATACACAAAAAATTTCAATGTTGTGGTAGCTGAACTGGAATCTACTAACACTTTAATGAAGCAACTTTTTTGTTCCTAAAATCTGATAATCCTACGTGTTTTATTAAACTGAATTTACAAATATATTATTTACTCATTCCACGTACCCATCATTTATTCATTTATATTGTTCTCAGCCTATTCGTATTCAAGTTCTTAGGTTTCTTTAGCCATGTGCTGTCTTTACGCTACGCCTAGTCGCATTTCAAGCTAAGTAGTTTCGCATAAGAGGTAACTTTTACAGGTATATTAAAAATGGCAAGCAATTGTACGCGGAGCGTGGTTAAAACGACCGGGGTTATGGAACTAAAAATTGGATGTAAATGTATCAAATGGTTGTCTCGTGAAACGCCGCCATCTTGCAGTGTAATCCATGTGAGAAAGACACTTCGACAAAACACACAAATTCCCCAATTCTTTTCTTGTATACAGATCTCACATTTAGTTCTCTACAAGCAGTTCAATTATTATCACTTTTCAACAGCATGTAACTGATTTTGTAAAAGTCTAGTTGTCGAGATTGAGGAATTATGTCCACCTACCATGCTTGCGCTTTGGAACAAGACCAAAAAAGACCTAAGCAGGAAACAGTCTCTGCGAACAACCTAGCATAGAGTTCAAACGTAGAGCTGAGGTAAATTATGTAGCGCATTTCTTTAAGGAAATCAATGCCTAGCCAAGGGAACGATCGTATTTCTGCGACTCTTTCGTTTCAGTCGTGTTCCTTTACAAAAAGATAAAATAAATCGAGTTAATAATTTCAGTATTGATATATAGCTTTACCGCAAACTGAGTATCATCCAACATCAGGATCTCTACGACTCATGCCACTTTCAAGAAAAACTTAAAGACCGAACTTTTCACACAGGCCTATCTGGACTGATCTCTCTGCTCCCAGTGCTTCTGAATCGTTGCATCGATTTTCTTTCGACTGTTTACGAACTATGGTACTTAAATCTCTGCTACTATTATTATCTGGACTGCTTACTATTTTATTCTAACTGGTAATATAAAATTAGGCATGTAGTTTAGCAAGTAGGCTGGAAGGATAAACGTGTTAGTAACCTAACTCTGAAATTTTGAAGGAGGACAATATCAAATACAATTGTATTTTTATTGTAGGCTCTATTGTGCTGAGAGCAGTAGAAATCACAGTTTGAAACAATACAGGATGAACATGTCAGGAAAACAGAAGATGAGCGATTCTAAGGCAAACAACATATTAATCATATATTGAAGACTTTTTTAAATGAGTAGGGTTGATGCTATGCAGTCGCTATAGAAAAACGTTTGTATTTACAATTGTTTTATTTGATACAGGTCGTGTCTACATTTTATGCACATCACTGCTTGGCATCATACGCAGTTTCGCACTGAACGCTGTGTCTCCATCGCAGAATCAAACAAGATGGCGACGGTGCTTACGTTTTATGGCGACCTTATGGCCCAGTCGTGCCGAGCGGTCGCTATATTTATGAAATTTAATAATATTGCTTACTCGGAAAAACGGGCTATGCAGCGAAAAGGTCCATAACAAAGTTTTTCTTATCATGCATTATTGAGGCGGATTCAAATCTGGATGTACTATAGTATATTATAGGCTATTAGGACCCTGGAGAAATTATGAGGAGAGTCGTTTTTCTAAAAATTTGAGTGATGGTTAAAATATCACTTGAATTTCTAGACTGACGTTCGTTATGTCAAAGAGCCAAACGATGCACATAAACATCCCGTCAACCCAGAGGTTGTGGGTATAAACACACAGAAATGTTTAGACTTTTTGTACGACATGCACTTCTTAGCGAACCGTGACCGTATACTATGGGCAGGAAGGGAGAGGACTGGCCATTTTCCCTCATATGCTGAGAAAAGCTCCAGTTGCAAATAGTGTATCTCAAGGTTAGCTTTAAGGAACTGCTGTGAAAAGTGAGACACCAGCCCTTGTCTCGCCTTCTCTTAAATAGGTTTTGGTTGTTTGACCAGGGCATTAAACGGAGTTCGGTTGTGACACCATAGAAGCTAGTGATTTATAATTTGTTTGTTGCTAAATTTGAGTATGTCGGGATGAGTATGTCCATGTCATTGATTAATTCGTGTTGTTAGTTGATGGGGTGGCAGCGTGGACTTACCATGGCATGCCTAACCAGAAACTAGTCAAGGAGGGGCCTTGGTCATAGTTGTCTAATAGAAGTTTATGGGTGTGTTTTTAAGGATCTGCGATTGAGGAACAGAGTCGGATAAATCTGCTTCATGCCGTTCCAGCGATCGATGATGATGGCTTCATACTAACTGAAGGGCAAGTTGATCAAGTTTCCTTCGTCCTTGTTTGAGCCTTTCAGTGGTCGTTGAGACAAAATTGCCACTGATTCCTTGCTTCATCTGTGTTTTGTCATATGACACGTAATTTAATAGCACTTCTGTTTTGCCAGATGGTGCTGGAAATGTTCCAAATGAATGAATTCATGTTATAGCTCCAGATCCCAGTTTGTTTTTGCAGGTGACTAAACTGATGTGGTAAGACCACAGATCGATATTGTTCAAAGTACTGGGCCAAATACATAAATAAAAGTACTAAAGTGACATAAAAGTAAATTCTTTAAGAATGTGTGTGGATTGAAAGCAATCTACAACATGACCTCTTTGCACTTTCTTTGCTTCTTTCTTTGTAAGTGCTCTATTTGATCAGGTTTGTGTTGTTAGTTTGGCACCACCTCTGGTGTTTTTATCTTGAATTGTGATTAGTAGCGTCTTAAAATTGCGCCAGTGTCTAATGCACAAGGCATCAACCGATGATGCACCAAAATCAAACTGTAATCAGGTCAACACCCAGAAGATCAGTCCCTTGGTGGGTAAGCAATCTGAAAGAGTAAGTTTTAAGTTGAGAACAAAATGACACAAGCGACTGAGCAGAGCGCACAGACATATACTTTCAAAAGTAGGTCCAGCAACTGAAAAAGCTCGTTCACCAAGAACAGTTCTTGATTTAGGTATGACCAGACAAAGATAATCAGATGATCTTGTTGAAAAATGATAAGTCTGGGGAATAACAACTGATGTTAAGTATTGTGGCTGTTGAGAGTTCAAAGTTTGATAAACTATGGGCCCCAATTTGAAACTAGTTCTTTGCTGTACAGGAAGCCAATGCAAAGCTTTTAACACAGGGGTTATATGTTCAAATTTGGATGTATTAGTTATGGCACTAGTCAAAGAGTTCTGAACTCTGCAGCTTCAGCATGTTTGACTTATTGATACTAGTAAGAAGACATATAAACAGTGGTGGCAATCTTGTTTGACAGGTAGGGGGACACTTTAGAACTGATCTGGTCAAAAAAGAGTTTTGAACTGAGCTGGTCAAAAAAGAGGTCACGAGAAAAACTGTGGACTTTTTTTGGGGTTTCTTCCAAATGTGGGGGTCCGATGTGTGGTGTGTAAGAGTGGGGGGCACTCTTAAAAAAGGTGAGGGGTCTTGTCCCCCTCGACCCCCAGGATCGCCGCCCATGCATATAAAATTTGTGCTTACATTTACATGTATTAATTAAGTAAAAATATCTGTTATGGTGTGATATAAGTAAATGGATGTGTTTAGTTTTTGTTGGACCAGTTTTCTTGTACTTTAATTAAGTCACTTTTAGGCAGTGTTGCAGAGACCTAAACATTTGTGTAGCATGCACGTAGAAATTGGCTTGTGATGATGTACTTGCTGCATGATTATGGATTAAGTAACAGATAAATTGTTTTTAGATTTATTTTTCCATCTGTTTGGCTATATTTTCCTCTTTATTTTATGTGTGGTAACATTTAAGATGGTACTCTGAAAACTTCCAGGATGTGAGAAGAGCATGGTAGGCCAATTGATGCAATTGCAGGTATGTGTAATGAAGAATATCTGGGATTTAATTAAATTGCATGTACAGTAAAAGTCCTGATCGCTAACTTGGTGGTTTATAGAAATAAATTACATTTGACATTTACATCCCAGATACATACTTATGTATACATACAGAAACTGAAGGAAGAACAGATGTGGCGCCATTGGACATGTGAACCTGCCAAAGGGCAGAGAACTTGAAAAAGAAAAAGTTTGCATACAGGTTGAGCTAAAACCATGTGATAAACCCAGTGGTGACATACTTTTGTCATGCCGTCACAATCCAGTTGTGAACACTGTTTTACTCGCATTGTTGATATGCATCAATTTTTTTATTTATGTTGTGCATAGTGGAATTTCTTTTGATTTTGTTGTTTCATAGTTTTCTCCTATTTTTCTACTGTCAATTATTTCAGCAAAGTTTGCTAATAGGCAGTCATCGCAAATGTCTATTTCTTGAGTTTTGAGAATGCAAAATTTATTAAGTGGTTTTGTTTTTCGATTGCTTCTGAACGTTCTATGTCTGCGTTATGTCTCACTGTTAGCAGTAATGGTCAAAAGAATAGAGAATCTCGTAGAATGTCGCAGTTGATGACTTTGTTAGTTCAGGTGCTGTTCATTTTTCAGAGATGCAATCCTCAAGTATCTTTGCAGTCGATACAGTGTTGCTGAACACTGGTATCCCTCGGAACTACAGCTGCGTGCCCGTGTAGATGAATTCTGTACATGGAGCAACATGAATATTCATGCTTGTGCATATGGAGTCTATCATCACCAAGTAAGTTAATTATGCAACTGGAGCAACATGAATATTCATGCTTGTACATACTGAGTCTGTTATCACCAAGTAAGTTAATTATGTAACTGGAGCTACATGAATATTCATGTTTGTGCATATTGAGTGGATTTGGAGGAGTCTAGAATCGCTATGTAAAGTAATTATGTAACTGGAACACGAATATTCATGCTTTTAACTAGTCCAGCAATCTATAAAACAAGGTGCTAAGTCATACAGCTGAAAAACCTATTCCAGTTGGCAGCAGTCCTCGGTGGTAAAGTTAACTCAATGGTAAACTTGATGAATGTAAATTGGAGCACATCACGTTTATGTGGATCTAAAGACTTTATTTTAGTACATGTACTACAGTAAAGATGCTGTTACGCCAAAAGGATGCAACTGTATTAAATTTGTAACCGAAGACTTATATAGCGCCATTCAGGTCAGTGGTGCTCTCGACCCACATCAGTGCCAGCACCAGCAAAAAGAAAAGATGTGAGCTAGTAGTAAAAAATGCATAAATGTATAATTAATTTATGTTAAGATTATGAGAAATCAATTAAAATGCCCAGTAAGTTACTATGATTCAATTTCAATCACTGTACATTTTTACAGATTCTGGAGCCAAGAATTAAAAACATTCCAATCGATATGGAGAGACTCCGACGCTTCCACTTGGAATTGGAACGTGGTTTAGACAAGATGGAACAGGTGTTCCTGAAAGATTCTGCCTACGTCTGCGGCCAGGAGATAACCGTTGCTGATCTCATGGTAGCCTGCGAGCTCATGCAAGCAGTCTGTGCTGGACATAGCATTCAGGCTTCACATCCGAAACTTGCCGAGTGGCTGAGTCGTGTCGACAAACGACTTCATCCACACTTTCATGACGTTCACGTCATGGTGTCTGAACCAAAGGGTCTTCGTGGAAGCGTCTATCAGTGTGGAAGTTTTGATACATAACACTGTTTTCTCCTAATCATCGAATCCCGGCCATCTGTCTATCCCTCTTGCCGCAAGGTTTATCTTTCTCTTGGATTTTCTGCATAAGCAGCCTAAACTTTACACCTGCCTGAAAATGGCTGGCTCTAGGCACAGGCAGTTGCCTGGGGCACCCAAATCTAGAGGATGCCATTTTCACAAAGATTATGTGTTTTAATAGTTTTATATTTTTCACTTTTCTAGCCAAATGTATGCTTTGCCTGAGGCGCCATTTGGGCTAGGGCCGGCCGTGTGCCTGAAGACTTGTTTTTTCTACTGTTGTTGTCATGTCAGACTTCTTCCAGAGTAACCTTGCAGTTTGGTTTGTCTGTTGGTTTTGCTTAGCTATGACCATTGAATGTCACCTTGTGTATTTTTGTTGTGGTACTGCAGAACTCGTAGCCTACATTAGATAAGTCAACGTAATTTAATCATGTTTATGGAATTGATGGTTCTGTTGTAAACCATCTGTAAAACTGATGTTGTAATCTGCTAGCGTGTATTGTGTTTCTTGCTGCTGGTGCTTCTTACTTCACTGGGGTGTGCATGTTCGTCACTAGATTCTGATCAATACTAAAGTACTTCTGCTGTAGCAGTTGTAGTAGTTTTACTCTGTTTTGGTGTGCAATGACTATGTTTGTCACTAGATTCTGATACTAAAGTACTTCTGCTGTAGCAGTTGTAGTAGTTTTACTCTGTTTTGGTGTGGAATGACTATGTTCATCACTATATTCTGATACTAAAGTAGTTCTGCTGTAGCAGTTGTAGTAGTTTTACTCTGTTTTGGTGTGGAATGACTATACAAATGGTACAGATACCGTTCTTTCTGTCAAGCATAGAGTTATACATAGTTTGTTGGTGTTGGCTAGCATTTCATGGTCGATGTATTTCTGAGCAACTGTGTTCATCGTTGTTTACATGGTTAGTGTAAGGTGTTGTTTAATTATTCATAAAAGGAGGCTGTGCTTGGAATTAGAGTATGGTTGAACTTATGTTTTTCTTTACCCTGACTTCAGTGGCGGCGATCTTGTTTGACAGGTGAGGGGGACATTTTTGAACTGATCTGGTCAAAAAAGAGTTCTGAACTGATCTGGTCAAAAAGAAGTAAAAAAATTTATCGCCGTGAACTGATCTGGTAAAAAAAGGTAAAAATTTGATGACCTTTTTTGGGGTTTCTTCAAAAAGTGGGGGGTCCGATGCATGGCGTGTCCCCCCACTGTTAAAGGTGGGGGTCTTGTCCCTCTCAACCCCCCATGATCGCCCCCATGTATCTAACTGCTCTTCACCTGGTGACTGACTAACCGCACCTCAGATTCGCATTTCTGTGACTTTGTTCACGTTGAAAATGTTTATTATAATCTAGTATAATTTTCTTTGTTACACAGGCATGTTTCTTTATTTTTCTTTGGCAAATCATGAGCATAGATGTAATTTAATTCTATGTAACTGCAAAGAAAAGTGTCAGTACCAGCAGTTAAATGCACTGCAACTTTGTTGATTCAGAATGTAGGCATTGGCCATAAATTTTTTTTGCCTGTTGTTCGCCTAGTGGTTAAACCGGGCCTGGTTGTCTACCATTGGAGCATAATGGTCACCTAATTCAGTTGCTAGGTGTCAGCAGATTTAATACTTTTCATATTATGCCCCACCTTACACACATAATTCTTCTTCCTCCAGAGAGTTATAAAATCAAAAGAATAGAGCTGAGTCGGTATCGGTTTTCGTTTTTGTCGTTAGGGGCCTATATTTCTTCAGAGTTGATTCGGTTTAAGAAATTCCATAAGTGCAACTCTGTCCTGAACCAAAGGTCAACTAGGCGACTACCTATATATATACAGCTTCATACTTGCTTGAACCCGACTCTTTGGGCCTGAAAACTATCAGAGGTGTAAATTAGCTGTTGAATGCTAGATTTCCTTCTTCACAAATCCTTATGTGTTATCCTGAAAGACAAAGTGAGAGAGACAGACAGACACGACTGACAGACAGACAGACAGAGAGGAATGTGGAGTGTGTCATATGAAGAGCAGAAAGGCTTTGACAGCGGCAGGAGCGTAGCCAGACTTCAATTCAAGAGGAGGCAACTACTGCTTGTCAAAAAATTGATGACTTTTTTGGGGGAATTTCTTCGAACAAAATTTGATGGCCTTTTTGGGGGGAATTTCTTCGAACAAAATTTGATGGCCTTTTGTGGGAATTTCTCCACCAAAACATTTGATTTATTCCGTTCAAGAGGAGGCAACTTCCGCCTCTAATGGGGTGTACTTGAGGATGCAGCGCTATAACCCAAGGAAAATTTTTAAATCTAAAAAACCAAGAGGATGCAAATGCCTCCTCTTTCCTCAGTGTAGCTACGCCTATGGACAGCGGTTGTGGTATTATAGGCCTATAGCTAAATCACGTAATACTCCGCACATGCGCTTTCATAGACAGGCAGACTTGCAGACAGATTGAGTCAGTTTAACTTGAGTTAAAACTCGACAAGATATCGAGTCCGAAGTTTCTCATCGGCCAAATCTGGCGCTTCGGGCAAGTTCGGGGTATAGGCTATCGTTGTCGTCACGTGATGACCATTGAAGTTATTGGGTGGTGATAAAATTGTCTTAAGCACCTCAGTTTGCCGCCCTATTAGAAGTCCCTTATACATCGCCCACGATGCGGCTGCACCATTCCTCTACAATAGCTACGCCATAGTGACATCATCGCACAGAGAGACGCCTATAGACGAACGCTTTAACCAATGTATAGCTAACCAGCCGTATATAATAGTTTACCAAAGTGGAGGATTTTAAACTGATACTGATTAGGCCTACATGTAGCATGATTATGATTTGAGCGTGACAATTCAGTGTCAGGTTTTTAGCAAATACGGCAACAAAGTAACTGATTTTGTTAAGATTCTTTTTCTATCATAAAATTACAATTATTATAATTAGCTCATAATTTCAGCAAGTATATTCGGTTTAACATTATTGAAGAGTTTGCAGTAAAAATGTCTTGCAACGTTAATCTATACTAGTGTTCGTCTGACATTAGACAGTTTTGCACATGTTAATATTTTGTTCAAGCGGTTTCTACCTCTAGTCGTCTAGTCTCATCTGATCAGAGAACGGGCAGAGAACTGATTTGCAAAGCAGTTCATTAATAACTTTAAAAAGACTATATGCGGGTTTTGTTTCGTTACAGCGGGGTCGGATATTATCCAATTTATAATTTCTTTTCTTGCTTGCTCGTTTTCCGTTTCCAGATATTGACGCTCATGATCGCGATCCTGAATCCGTCTTCCGAGACTTTCGATCATCCGTTCTGACTTCCATTCTCCGCCCTTGCGACCCTACAAACACACACACCTACACACACACACGCGCACACATAATTATACACACACACACACACACACCTACACACACACACCAACACACTCACACACACTCACACACTCACGCACACACCATCACACACGCACCCACACACACACACCCACAACAACTCACACCCACCTAGTCGTAGTTACCCATGGAGCTTACGGGGTTTTACGCCACGCCAGGGGCTCCATGGGGTACTACGACTAGCACACACACACAACCACACCATCACACACGCACCCACACCCACACCAACACGCACCCACACACACACACACCCACACACCCACACCAACACCAACACACACACCCACCTAGTCGTAGTACCCCATGGAGCTTACGGGGTTTTACGCCACGCCAGGGGCTCCATGGGGTACTACGACTAGCACACACACAACCACACCATCACACACGCACCCACACCCACACCAACACACACGCACCCACACATACACACACCCACACCATCACACACGCACCCACACACACACACCCACAACAACACACACCCACCTAGTCGTAGTACCCCATGGAGCTTACGGGGTTTTACGCCACGCCAGGGGCTCCATGGGGTACTACGACTAGCACACACACACAACCACACCATCACACACGCACCCACACCCACACCAACACACACGCACCCACACCCACACACACCACACACGCACCCACACACACACCCACAACAACACACACACCCACCTAGTCGTAGTTACCCATGGAGCTTACGGGGTTTTACGCCACGCCAGGGGCTCCATGGGGTACTACGACTAGCACACACACACAACCACACCATCACACACGCACCCACACCCACACCAACACAACGCACCCACACACACACACCCACACCAACACACACACCCACCTAGTGGTAGTACCCCATGGAGCTTACGGGGTTTTACGCCACGCCAGGGGCTCCATGGGGTACTACGACTAGCACACACACACAACCACACCATCACACACGCGCCCACACCAACACACACGCACCCACACACACACACACCCACACACCAACACCAACACACACACCCACCTAGTCGTAGTACCCCATGGAGCTTACGGGGTTTTACGCCACGCCAGGGGCTCCATGGGGTACTACGACTAGCACACACACAACCACACCATCACACACGCACCCACACCCACACACACCATCACACACCCACACACACACACCCACAACACACACACCCACCTAGTCGTAGTTACCCATGGAGCTTACGGGGTTTTACGCCACGCCAGGGGCTCCATGGGGTACTACGACTAGCACACACACACAACCACACCATCACACACGCACCCACACCAACACACACGCACCCACACACACACACACACACCCACAACAACACACACACCCACCTAGTCGTAGTTACCCATGGAGCTTACGGGGTTTTACGCCACGCCAGGGGCTCCATGGGGTACTACGACTAGCACACACACACAATCACACGCACCCACACCCACACCAACACAACGCACCCACACACACACACCAACACCAACACACACACCCACCTAGTCGTAGTACCCCATGGAGCTTACGGGGTTTTACGCCACGCCAGGGGCTCCATGGGGTTCTACGACTAGCACACACACAACCACACCATCACACACGCACCCACACCAACACAACGCACCCACACACACACCCACACCAACACACACACCCACCTAGTCGTAGTACCCCATGGAGCTTACGGGGTTTTACGCCACGCCAGGGGCTCCATGGGGTACTACGACTAGCACACACACAACCACACCATCACACACGCACCCACACCCACACCAACACACACGCAACCACACACACACACACCCACACCATCACACACGCACCCACACCCACACACACACCCACAACAACACACACACCCACCTAGTCGTAGTACCCCATGGAGCTTACGGGGTTTTACGCCACGCCAGGGGCTCCATGGGGTACTACGACTAGCACACACACAACCACACCATCACACACGCACCCACACCCACACCAACACACACGCACCCACACACACACACACACACACACCCACACCATCACACACGCACCCACACACACACACACCCACAACAACACACGCCCACCTAGTCGTAGTACCCCATGGAGCTTACGGGGTTTTACGCCACGCCAGGGGCTCCATGGGGTACTACGACTAGCACACACACACAACCACACCATCACACACGCACCCACACCCACACCAACACAACGCACCCACACCCACACCAACACCAACACACACACCCACCTAGTCGTAGTACCCCATGGAGCTTACGGGGTTTTACGCCACGCCAGGGGCTCCATGGGGTACTACGACTAGCACACACACACACAACCACACCATCACACACGCACCCACACCCACACCAACACACACGCACCCACACACACACACACCCACACACCCACACCAACACCAACACACACACCCACCTAGTCGTAGTACCCCATGGAGCTTACGGGGTTTTACGCCACGCCAGGGGCTCCATGGGGTACTACGACTAGCACACACACACAACCACACCATCACACACGCACCCACACACACGCACCCACACCCACCCACACACACACACCCACCTAGTCGTAGTTACCCATGGAGCTTACGGGGTTTTACGCCACGCCAGGGGCTCCATGGGGTACTACGACTAGCACACACACACAACCACACCATCACACACGCACCCACACCAACACACACGCACCCACACACACACACACCCACAACAACACACACACCCACCTAGTCGTAGTTACCCATGGAGCTTACGGGGTTTCACGCCACGCCAGGGGCTCCATGTGGTACTACGACTAGCACACACACACAACCACACCATCACACACGCACCCACACCAACACAACGCACCCACACACACACACCAACACCAACACACACACCCACCTAGTCGTAGTACCCCATGGAGCTTACGGGGTTTTACGCCACGCCAGGGGCTCCATGGGGTACTACGACTAGCACACACACAACCACACCATCACACACGCACCCACACCCACACCAACACACACGCACCCACACACACACACACACCATCACACACGCACCCACACACACACACCCACAACAACACACACACACACACCTAGTCGTAGTTACCCATGGAGCTTACGGGGTTTTACGCCACGCCAGGGGCTCCATGGGGTACTACGACTAGCACACACAACCACACCATCACACACGCACCCACACCAACACACGCACCCACACACACCCACACCCACACCATCACACACGCACCCACACCCACACACACACACACCCACAACAACACACACACACACCTATTCGTAGTACCCCATGGAGCTTACGGGGTTTTACGCCACGCCAGGGGCTCCATGGGGTACTACGACTAGCACACACACACAACCACACCATCACACACGCACCCACACCCACACCAACACACACGCACCCACACCCACACACACACACACACCATCACACACGCACCCACACCCACACACACAACAACACACACACCCATCTAGTCGTAGTTACCCATGGAGCTTACGGGGTTTTACGCCACGCCAGGGGCTCCATGGGGTACTACGACTAGCACACACACAACCACACCATCACACACGCACCCACACCCACACCAACACACACGCACCCACACACACACACACACACCATCACACACGCACCCACACACACACACCCACAACAACACACACACCCACCTAGTCGTAGTTACCCATGGAGCTTACGGGGTTTTACGCCACGCCAGGGGCTCCATGGGGTACTACGACTAGCACACACACACAACCACACCATCACACACGCACCCACACCCACACCAACACAACGCACCCACACACACACACACACCCACACCAACACCAGCACACACCCACCTAATCGTAGTACCCCATGGAGCTTACGGGGTTTTACGCCACGCCAGGGGCTCAATGGGGTACTACGACTAGCACACACAACCACACCATCACACACGCACCCACACCCACACCAACACACACGCACCCACACACACACACACACACCATCACACACGCACCCACACACACACCCACAACAACACACACACCCACCTAGTCGTAGTTACCCATGGAGCTTACGGGGTTTTACGCCACGCCAGGGGCTCCATGGGGTACTACGACTAGCACACACACACAACCACACCATCACACACGCACCCACACCCACACCAACACAACGCACACACCCACACACACACACCCACAACAACACACACCCACCTAGTCGTAGTACCCCATGGAGCTTACGGGGTTTTACGCCACGCCAGGGGCTCCATGGGGTACTACGACTAGCACACACACAACCACACCATCACACACGCACCCACACCAACACACACCCACACACACAGACACACACACACACCATCACACACGCACCCACACACACACCCACAACAACACACACACCCACCTAGTCGTAGTTACCCATGGAGCTTACGGGGTTTTACGCCACGCCAGGGGCTCCATGGGGTACTACGACTAGCACACACACACAACCACACCATCACACACGCACCCGCACCCACACCAACACACACGCACCCACACACACACCCACACCAACACCAACACACACCCACCTAGTCGTAGTACCCCATGGAGCTTACGGGGTTTTACGCCACGCCAGGGGCTCCATGGGGTACTACGACTAGCACACACACCCACACCATCACACACACACACACCCACACCATCACACACGCACCCACATCTACACCAACACACACACACACACACCCACACCATCACACACGCACCCACACCCACACCAACACCATCACACACGCACCCACACCCACACCAACACACCCACACCATCACACACGCACCCACACCAACACACAGAGAGAGACAAAGGTAACCGAGTTCATGTGCGGCGAATTGGCATTTCAGTGATAGTCTAGTGATTAGTGTACTATACCGTCAATCGAAAGGTCGGGGGTTCAAATCCAATCATCCAAGCCAAGGCAGACATTTGCGCGACCATGTCAACTCTGCAACAATAGGTCCACTGACCGTACACCGTATAAGTGGGAAGATCAGGCGGAAATAGAGAGAAAGGCTCCTAAGAAAATGAAATCACTATCCTTTCATATCGATGACCTTCGACCTAAACTAGGCCTAGTTGGGCCTATTTAAGTCAGAGGATCTCACGGATCGATCAAACTCTGCCACTGCGCGTACTCTGGTAGTGCCAGTACCAAGCCTGGAGAAAGGAGGAGGGCGACGATAATCACCTTTGTTATGACACAGCGTCGTTAAACAGAACTACGGATCGATCTCGGCTGGTTACGCTTTTACAGTAGGGTTTTGCGTAAAGCGACCGTTGTCGCATTATGATAAAAAAAATTGTATCACAGAAAACTGGATGGCACACCGCAGCCAGGTAGGCTTTCATTAACTTGGGAATCAATCACATCAGAATAATAAATATAGCTAAATCTAATAAATGATCTTTTTGTCATAACGCACACTGCGACAGACTGAATTAGCATAATTGGTGGAGATTTTGGATGGCTACAGATAATAGCAAATAGGGCTGTGGCAATAAAGTTCCTATCATCCCTACTGGGGATTTCAAATTGGTGAGAACGTGGGCGAAGATTCTAATTGCTCTTAGCATCTGGTAGAAATAGCCCCCGAAGAATATGATGTTCGTTTTCGTCCATGAAACGAACGAGCCCGTCGTCGTCACGTGCCACCAGCTCCGCAATGCTCAGATTTATGCATTGTGATAACGTTGTGCATTATGGTAATTTTGAAATTAAGATGATAAGATTTCTGTCATAAACTTACATTACGAATGATTTCTTTTTCACTTCGATGATCGACTGTCGATCATTTTCTCACCATAATCGTATTTCGTCGTCTTTTTAATCGTTTTCAATGTTCAAATGTCAATGTTCTTCGACGTCTTTCGTCTACAGCGCCTTTGACAGAAATGAATGGGACAATAGAGGAAAATTACGTCATTCTTGCAATGATGTCATATTTGGGACAAACGACTTCTAAAAAAGACAATCGCAACTGGTGAAATAAGTAAGCTTAAGTAACAACTTCAATATCGCTATTCTACTTATATCTAATAATAATAATAATAATATTTATTCTTTAATTAAGCGCCTGCAAACGCACTGCGCTGTACATGTACATGTTATGCGATAAATCTTAACTACTAACAGAACAGACAGCCTGCAATACACGGCTCAAATTGCAGCCTACAAAGCATGTCCGCCTATGGGACTCGATCTCTGTACCTCTCGCACTCTACGCCAGATGTTATCCAATGCGCGTATTCCAGGTTACAGTGTAGGTCTCGCATCAAATTACATTGTAAATAATATTATGGAATACGCAGTAGTGAAATTAGTTCGTCACTACCTCACACTGAAAAACACGAATCGTAAACTGCTGCTTATCTTTGTTTATTACATTCTGTTGTGAACCGAGTTCCGTTTTGAGCTGCATGCCTGTTAGGAAACGATGTACTTTGACCGAATCAGCTCAGGCTCGATGTTCTTAGATAATATCGACTCAATATAGTGGCGCTACAAAAATTCTGGGGTTAGCTTAAACGGGCGAACAACAATCTCATAAGACTCTTTATATTTTAAGATTTCTGTATATGATCTACCTCTTTGAGAAACAAAGTCTACTTTGCTGACATCTTAACTTGATTTTCTCCCTCACCTTGTGTTTCTCTGGTGCCAAAAGCTCGACTAAGCGTACCAGTGTCCACAATGTGACACCACACTGTTCTGTAAGATATCCCTTCTCCCATCTAATCTAACCTTAATATTAAAATTTCTATGGGGTTGTTATCATAATTCACGAGGTATTATATCGAAAGCTGTGTCTCTTCTAATCAAAATCGCATTCCAATACCAGATAATCAGCTGTGAGCAGGAGCGTCTACACCATCGAAACCTTGGAGCAAATGCTCCATCCAAGAAATAGGGGGGAGATCTGTCAGTGTGTGTGCCACCATTTTAGGGGGGAGGGTAAGGGGAAGAGGAAGGAGGGAAGGGGAAGTTGCTCCAACGACTTCGGGGGGGATAGACGCCCCTGTATGGTGATAAGCCATTTGAAAAAAGTAAGTTAAAGCCTATAGGTTGAGACTGAAATGAACAGGCACGTAACTAGCCTTTTTCGTTTGGGGGGGCTTAAGCCTTGAACATGGCAGCATTTATGCAGTGTTCATACGAATTTTAGCCGTAAGCATACAACGGCTTGACTTGTTTGGGGGGGGGGCTTCAACTTCGTTTGGGGGGGCTTAAGCCCCCCCAAGCCCAACGCTAGATACGTCCCTGGAAATGAATGAGACTTTACCAAAACGAACAGTTGCGGAATAGTTTCCAAAATTAGGTCTATCAGCTGAAGAAGCTAGTGCATCCAAGTTGGGAATCGGCTTAGCCAACTTGTTGGTTAGGTCCGTATTGTAACGTCCGGTGTACAGCTTTTACCTACCTTACATGAGATGCTTGATACTAGAAACATTACGCGAGACCTCGCAATGACGTTCCAGAGCCTTTGGGGAGGTTTTGGGAAGGCTTTCACACAGGGTGAGAATTGTCGAGGGGTTGAGGGGCCTTTGGGGAGGTTTTGGAAGGCTTTCACGCAGGGTGAGAATTGTCGAGGGGTTCAACACCTCTCAATGGCGTTCCTCATCCATCATCCAGGGTTTATAGGCTTACAGCCATTGCTCCGTATAAGACCCGAGGCTCGGCTGCCGCTTGACACAGTCATGACCTTGTATAGTAGGTTTTGAGCAGGAGAATTCCTCGTTTCCCGCCCTTCCATCTTAGTCACCTGCACTCGTGCCATCTGGCTTCTGCACCATATGCCTCCTTCGTCTTGCTCTCCCCACTCTGTCTCTCTCCGTCTCTGTCTGTCTGTCTCTCCACGTCTCTCTCTGTCTCTCTTTCTCTCGCTGTTTTTAGTCTACCACTACATGTGGGCAGCCACACAAGACCAATACAGGACCAACGGTTTAAGACCAAGACCAAAGTCTCAAGACCGATACCAAAGGCTCAAGACCGAGAGCAAGGCCAAGTCATTGTCTCGAGATCCAATTATTGACGAGCCATGGCTTCTACGTCTAACGCGTCTTTCGAAAAAGGCTTCAATCAATCATTGTTAAGTTTCATTGCGGCACCACAAAATTTAACGGTTAAGATTATACCTTAAAACACAAGTACAGTTTAGGCGAATTGGTGACGTTCAAGACGTGTGAAACAATTCAACTACTAAACACAAAGGCATGTGCATCAGACGGTTGGCTGGTTGAAGAAAGCTGAACATCTTCAGCATACTGGTGTACAAGATATTTGGTGTTGTACAAAGTAGTTGGTGTAATAAGGCATTGAATTTGATAACCCATATAATGAAAAAAACAAAACTATATTCGGTTTTCTTCATAAGAGATAGCTACTGTGCTTTAAATATATTGTACACTGTACAAAATCGTTTTTGTTGCTTCATCTATTATTCCAGCGGTTTTCAAACAGTGGTACGTGTACCACCAGGGGTATGCCAGGTGTCGCTAAGTGGTATGTGAAAAAATTTAAAAACATTAAATGCTTAAAATAATATACTAATTTTAACATTTTGTCTACCTACGGTCCTATGCTAATTGCAATGGGACTTCGCGCTCGCCTGTTGTTTTTGATCTCATCTTTGCTTGTGGTACGCCAACATTCGATGTTTTTACCTAACATTCGATGTTTTTACCTGGTGGTACAATAAAAATAAAGTTTTAAAACCGCTGTATTATTCAATCATCAGCACAGGAAGCAGGCGATGCTGAAGTCAATGAAAACAAAATTGTGCGTTCACAGCAGTTGAATGCTTTCTCAGACTGAACAACACGGTCCTTGCTTCAACAGCAATTTAACAATCAACATTCATACAGGAGAAACTGTCCTACTGCAAATGCAGCACCTAATGCAGCATCGTGCCCTCCACATTCTACCACTTCTACTGGTAATTTGTATAGGTCATGTAGATCTTCCTGGAGGAACTTATTTCTGACCAACGCACCCCCACTGCCGAGTATTCTTGTGATGCAAGCATCTGTTAGTCTTTCAGGTGGCATCATTGTGAAGAGGTTGTGAGCAATGCCCTTGCACAGAGCACGATAGATGAAATGCGGCGACGTGTTGAATGCAGTGATGTTGGTCACGGCACCTCGGGCGTCGGGTGTATGTCGTTCTCCGAAAATGGTTGGAGTGATGACTGGTAGATTGGTGACTGGAAAAGATTCTGGTGTTTTGGAAAGGCAGTTCCAAACATGTTCAGCAGAAACATCAAATCCTAAAACAGAAAGAATGACCAAGGCCACAGACATGTTTTGTTGTGAAAATCAGGTACTAGAAGTAGGCCAGGTAAACTCAGGCAGTCATGAATTTTATTCTACACATAAACATAAAAGAAATGGATTGGAGTACTACATTACATTACAACCTCAATAAAGTTATTCGAAGCCTTTACATTTTAAAATTTCCTTAAATCAGGAGTGGACTCAGGATTTGAAATTCGGAGAGCCATGATATAATATGGTATAGGTGTGATGATAAAGAAGAAGAGCAGTCCTTTAAGCAACCCATGAGGCAACCATGGGTATGAAGTGTTTAAACATAGCGACTTCATTTTCTCAGAATCGGCATATGAGGGTGGGTGGCCAGTCCTATCCTCGCCATCTCATTTTCCCACCAAAAGTTTATGTCAGTGTAGAGTAAAATGTCAAACCAGTACAGTATGTTTTGGGCATACATCCATTAGCCATAGACAAGGACTTCTTACTTTGGACAGGCCCTCATTTTTCTTGGTGCCCTATGGACATTAGCTGAAACTCCTACACTGCCTAGTGAATCTTTCATGGCTTTACAGCCATAACTTGGCTCACGTGTTAGAAACGAAACCTGGAGAAGCAGACTGGTGATGAATATTCTCGGTAGTCGGTGGCCATTCAGGTTCATCATTGGACACTCCGTACATGAAGACAATTAAAAATACCTAAAGGCAGGGCATATAGATAACCAAGATGAAAAATACGGTACTGACCTAAGGTTTTTGTCCACTGCTGCAATGTATCCACAAATGCCGCCAAGACATTCCCGCCATTCAGACTTGCGGCAACGGCAAGGTACTGTCCACTGAAATACGGGAAATATTCTACGCTTTCCGGTGCTTTTCTGTTGTCTTCGTTTATAATCGGTAGTTGATCGAAATCGTGAGGCAGAGCGAAGCACACTTGCGCAGAAGTACTTATGTTTATAACTAAAAATATTAACAAGCGTTCACAATTGTAGAAATGAACACAATGCAGTTGGTACTCTCTGACTATAGTACATCAATTTATAGCACTCATAACTTGCAATTAATGCTGTGTGCTGAGAGAGTTAAGTGCGACTGAGATTTACAATACAGATACATTGTTATCAGGAGATATTTTTCACTATTTACCTACCGGCAGTCTTGTTGTCCTCGAGACCAAGGTCTTGGTCTCGAGTGCACTCGAGTTCGTTTTTAAAAGTCTTGGTCTTGAGACCAAAAGTCTTGGTCTTGGTCTTGAGGTTCAAAGTCTTGGTCTTGGTTTTGCAAGGCCAAGACCAAGACTTTTGTCAATATGAACAGTCATTAATTTTAACAAACGGCAAGAATTTTAAAAATTTATCCAATAATTACTCATGCAGTTATTGCTTAAATAGTATTTACACGGTGTGAATTAGGCTTCACTGTTGTTTTGGACAATTATTTTGACATCTGTTTATTTACCATGGAATGATTTCAAAACAGACCCACGATTTGTACATTTACATCCGGTTTTTGAAAAGCTGCTTTGTGTGCTAGTGATTTCAGCACTTGTAGACCGTATTTTTTCACATGGCAGAACTTTTATGAGGCCAAACAAGTCACGTCTTGGTCAGAAAATTCTGAGCAAATTGGTTTTTATAAAATTCAACAGGCATTTGGAATAACATTTCGCATGAAGGACTTTTGTAAATACGAATTCGGAATTCTCTGCAGTCTGCACTTAAAGTTGTTTTGCTTGAATAAAATAAAAGACTCACGTTTTTATTAAAATAACAAGTAGTCCTACTGGACAATTTTTAGTAAGGAATAGAAGTTTGGATATGACTGTGATTTTTTGGGTCTTGGTCTATGTCTTGGTCTTGAGGATCAAGGTCTTGGTCTTGGTCTTGAGGTTCAAGGTCTTGGTCCTGGTCTTTAGGTTCAAGGTCTTGGTCTTGAGGTTCAAGGGCTTGGTCTTGAGGTTTAAATTTAAGTTCTTGACAACAAGACTGTCTACCTATTAAGCCTTTTAAATATCAATTCATTATAAAAAATTATACTAAATACAAGTCAAGTAAACATCAATGTACCTATTATTCTAATTATTTTAACTTTAAGTTTACCAATATACCCTACCTGAAAAACTGGTAGACAAAAAGTGCACGTTGAAGTCCTCCAGTAGGGTTACTCGACAGTGTAAACCTACTGTTTACCACTGTTAATAAAAATCTTGTCCTTTTATCCTGGAGCTCAATAAATCTAGGAGGATAACTTAAAGATGAATACAAATGCAAAGAGCTTTTCAGGTATACCATGAATTCTGGCTAGCACAAGCTGTTAACCAGCTGTTTACTGTGGATATTACATTAAAGCAGCTGTGAGCGTGCTGTCAAGCTGTTAACTCTAGATATTTAGTTAAAACATAAGCTGTTAACCTGCACTGTAAGGTGACATGTGAAGTTTTGAGAAAATTGAACACTGAAGGTCTCCCATGGCAACCCCAACAACAGTGCCCTCTGGGATAGCACACCATGTGCGCGACATAGGACCAACGACACTTCTTGGATGAGTGACAGCTGGCAACAGGTGAACTGGAAAGTCTGCATCATGAAGTCTGAAAGAAAAACAACAGCAGCATCTGACATTTTTATGCAAGTATAGCACCAGGTGTACTTAATATTTTCAATGCCATACTTTTACAATGACAATTTCTGAAACTCAGCAAATGTGGAATTTGTCTATAAATGTTTAGACGGTATTAATATTAAAAACAATAAACATTTTTATCGGCAACATCCAGTAGAGCTCTGTTACCGTCTAATATTAATGTGTTTTTAAAATTTTAATTTCACCCTGTGTCTAGATGAGCTATTCACTTTACTACATGTATAAAATTTAGATTTCACGTCGAAAGCTTAACTGCCCCAATTGATGCTTACCAGCTTGCCCATAAACATTTGATGGAACCTGTATGAGCTCTGAAAGGGACCCATATTCTTATATGGGATCATTAAGGGAAGAGAGACCCATACTGATATAGTGGCAGTCGTAGAATAACTTCTGAAATGTTAAACTAATTCTGTCTGTTTAAATTACTTAACATCTGAAGTCTATTCTACTGAATACCAAGATCAGTGTACATTTTTGTATTCCAGGCATTCTCTTTTGTCTCGAAATATCCCCAGCTGGCTGCGTTGTGTGTTGACATTATCGGTTTATCCAAATTGCACAGCATGGCAACGACATAGTCTTGTATGGTGCCAGCACAGTTGTAGCCATCCAGGGACTCCGGCTCGTGACGCCACAACCAAAAGAGAGTGGCACAGCCAAATCCACTGGCCAAACGCAGATGAGAATACGGTTTTGGAAGTGAAGCGAGAAAATCAGGAGTGCAGCGACCGTCCTGCCAAGTGTAGAGCCGACTTACACGGCTGCCAACGCATAACTCACCTTTCTCGTTCTCTTGCCATTCTGCCCCGCTCTTCCACAGCATCACGCCGTGCATCTGGCCCGAAACGCCGACCGATCTCACATTAGCTCGAAGTTCCAGCGGAACCTTAAGCACGCATTTCTGAAGGGCGCACAGTATTCTAGCGGGGTCCTGTTCGCTAGCATTTATCCCAGATGCAGTGTTAGATACTGAAGCCTCAGTGTCCAGAGACCACGCTCCCAATAGTTCCTTCGTGTTCTGATCAACCACTGCAACCTTTACTGACGTCGTCCCTATGTCAATGCCAATCGTAGCATGTCTAGACATTTTGTGCCCGTTAGCTTCAAAACGAAAGTCTATCTGCGCCTAATTAAACCATGATGTAAAAATAATATGATCCAGTACGAAGTGCATCGAAAGATCACAGCATGTAACGCCTTCAAATTTGTCAACAAAGATGTTATATTCTAATAGACTCCCACTATAGGCAATAAGGCAATTTTGAAGCGCTATAATAAGTGTGAAGAATTTTATAAAACGAACGACATCGTAAATTCATAGTAAACGTTTCCTGGCAGCAAAAGTCGTTACGCTGATGATTGTGTATAAAACAGGCAAAAGCTTGTTTGAATTCACAACTCGTTTCAAACAGTCACGAGTTACTTAGTTACGGGACTTCACACTTTAATCACGAGCTGCATTGGTTTCCAATTCGCTTTTAGTACTCTCCGTGACTGTCGTCAATGTTAACACACACTTGGTCTTTGAAGCCGCTACAACATCCACAACCACCACAGCCAACCTTTTGGTAACAATGAGTGCGAACGAATAGTCGCAGATCTTTAGTCATGAGCAGGTTATTTATTTAGCTTTTGCAGTTTGCGCATAGCCACTCAACAGCAGCCTCATCGGCCTCATGTAGGGCGGGCATCCCGCCCGGAAAACGCGTTGTTACACAGTCATTTACGATGTGCGCCATTGTCTGAATTTCCCCACAGCTACAAAGGGGGTCGATGGCCTGACCCCAACGTACCATATTGGCAGCACAACGACCTTGACCTGTTCTGAAGCGGTTCAGTGTGACCCACTGACCCCGTGGGAGATCATTTCCCGGAGGCCATACAGACGGCACAGCCACGAGCGAGCGGTTGACAACTTCAGCTGCCAGCCACTCGGCACACCAGGCCGTATTAGCTGTAAAGTCCTCATCAGGTTGATTCCACCATATAGGTCGGCGTGAAGGGAGCCGTAATGAGCAGGTTATAACCTAGAAAGCAATTTCTGTTTGGCATTTCAGTAATTCATTGTCTGCTTCAATGGCAAGCCAGAGTGCAGGGATTACCGTTACTCAACACTTCACTGCAGTAAATTAGCCCTTTTACCGTCAAAATCAAAATAAAACACCACTGTCACCACTGCTCATTTTAAAAGTGGAATTTTTATTTCAAGGCTAGGTCTAAAACTTTCAAAGCATTGAGTTTTGGGAACGAACAGATTTCTATTTTGCTGGCTGAAGATACAAGCAGCAGTGACATTTCCTTCTGTGGAACAATTACCCTTGCACTCTAGAGTGGAACAGCCAACTGTTTAAATAGGCTTATTAGTCCTATAATTATCAGTAGTGTAATGACTGCAGTGTAATATGCAGATAAGGAAAAAATATAAGCAAGATAAAATTAATTTATTGGTGTCATTCAACTCCAGAGAAGCTGTGACATTAGCATGACTAATTTCTTTAAAAACACGCAAAAACCTAATTTCCTACTTAACTCATGATTACCTAGGCATCATATTTTATACTAGACACGATACAATATATCTATCATGAGTAGAGTTCATTCACGCTATTTCTAAACAATTTCTGCTAGGATAAAATCATACTCTCTCTAAAATCTTATTTACATACTGTCTTTAATTGTTTCTTGTATAGTTAATTTATGAAACTTCCAATTCAATTTCTTCCAATTCTTCTTCGATGGCATTTCGTTTCGCAAGTTTTTCCAACTGTTCTTTGTCTGGCGCTATCTTCCCTGAGTCAATTGCGGCCTGCAGTTCAATGATTTGCTTCAGTTTTTTCCTAAGATTTCGTGCACGCTTTTTATTAGCATCATCCATGTTCTCAAGAGGGGCACTTGGTTGAGCAGAGGGTGATGGTTCTGGCTTTGTGCTAACAGAAAGCTGAGAAAATTCTTCAACAACTGGTTCCTCTGTTTTCTGTTTCTTCTTCTCTTTACGTTTCAAGTTCTTTTTCGCAGCTTTCGAAAGTTCTTTAATGTCCTCCTGTGGAGTGGATTGTGTTGAGCAGTTCTCAGGCTGTTCACTTATGGATAACCCGATAGGGAGAGTTGGTCGGCTCTTCAACCACTGGACTCCTTTGTTTTCGTAACTGCAGGAAAGAAAAATATCATAGTGAGTTAAATGTTTAAAAAGAAGGGTGATGTTGAAAATCCTGGTGAGCAAAACAAAGATGGAAATTATTATTATGTGTTTATTACTTGCCACTATCCATGATCTAGCATCAATCAATGATGCTGAGCAATTGTGAGTGAAGGAATTGCTCCAGGTCCCCACACAGTAACTGTATCAGGGGATGCTTAAACCTATACTCTCCACGTTAAATGCCGAGTGCTCTAACCAGTTGGCTACCACGTCTCCAGAAGATCATGCAGAGAAACTAGTGTTCCAAAACAAGACAGAGAAGGAAACAATTAATTGTGCCATGGACAGATAAAGACCTTCAGCCCATGTATCGTGATTATGATGATGACAAAGATACTGAAACAGCAGATGATCTGTAGATAACTACTTTTTCTCAGGCCATTCATTAGCCTTTATTGCATAGTTGCATTTTGTGGCTCACATCAGTAGTTAAAATATTAAAACACAAACTGCAGTACCACATTTCAAATAATCAACTCAGTTTTACTAAATATTATTTTCACAAAATCATAATGAAGGCCCGTCGCAATTCAGCCAAAATTCCAAACTTGTGGAATATAAGTTGCATTTATTTTAACTCAAGTTAATTTCTAAAAAAATAAGTTAGTAGATGTTTCAAAATGTTGTTTCATGTGGCAGGCACATGCCGCACATGGGGAGTGCAGACTTATATGACGGGGCACAGTCATGACTTATTCATCGGTATACCCTTTATTACACACCCTCTCACATTTTACTCCATCTTGAAACATAGCAGAACATATGCTGAATAGCACTTTAAACTGAAATAAATTCATGCCTATGTTTTTCCAAAAGTCAACAGTAGGGGCCTAATCCAATTCTTTGACATCTTTGAGTGCTTTGATGGGAAAACCGTTTTTGAGCATTGGGTCTGTTTGGCATTTTCATCTCTCAAAGAGTCAGGGATTCGGTTAGACCCCTTTGTAAGAATGCTCTGATGTAAGTGATATATTGCAGACGAGTTCAATACCGGTGCAACTGGTGTAGTAACACCTTAAGCAACAATTTTCTGAGCAGATAATGACATACTTACATAGGGACTTCCTCCTGTGGAACATAGCCCTCTTTGACCTTTCTTGGTTTTCTCCAGCTTCCATCTGGCCTTTGTGATGCCGGAATGAATACTTCACCTGATTTAACAAAAACAAATCTGTCAGAAATGTGTGATTAAAACCTTATATTAAATAAATACATTATAAACAAGTGTAATAATTTGCCTGGTAAGATCACAACAATATATTAGAAATTGAAATTCACCCAAAAACTTTCATGCAACTATTCACTTCTTAATTGACTTCTACTAGAGAACTTCAGTGGATAGTGATTATGGACTTTTGGGTTAACCTTGAAGCAGCTATCCTATATAACAGTTTTCCAGCTCTGTGTAAGCATCTGTCTTCAGACAAATGCTATGACTCATGGCAATGCTTCAGAGGCCATAGGATGACTCCAGTCGATGCATGGGGCAAAGCCTGCGTAGGCCTACTGAGTCGATTAATGGTTGCAGTCGATGCATGAAGCGACCGGCCTTGGCGCCTGAAATTCACTCCCGCCCTACCCATACCTCTCTCCCTCTCACTCCTTCCCTCTATCCCTCTCCCTGTCACCTTGCCTCCATCTCTCCCTCCTTCCCTCCCGGCATCAGTCGCTCAATATGACACACGAGCTGACGGCAGGTTGGGGGGTATGGACTTGTCACGTCCAATACGCCTACCTCTCCCTCTCCCTCCTCGTCATATATGACGGGCAATCATCTAGTCTTGGTATAGTAGCCTTCAGCTTGACTTAGGTAGATTATATATTTGTGCAAAGTATAGCAAGTTAGAAGCAAAACTTACACAATAATTAATTATTGATAATTTTACTTTGCCAGGACGCACGTGGAAATAAAACTAACGCATAGAATGAATACAGCAAACCAAAGATGCAAACAAACCTGTATTTTCGTCCTTTACAACACCCTGCCTATCGACTCGAGGTGATGCCATTTTAAACTGATGAATGACTCAATTTATGAATCCAGAAGAAACTCTGATTTGCATCGATTTCTGCAAAATAAACACCATACGAGAGCAAACTCAGCCGGAAGCTACAACCACGCATTCGGAATCAAAGGCAATGTTTATGTAGCGCAATACCTAGCCGTTTATTCTAATCTTTTTTATAAGATGGTTTAAAATAAATAAATAAATACTGGAGATTAGAGTGCCGTATTTTGTAGACAGTCGATAAGATCGAAGCAACGATTCAGAAGCACTTGGGTCGCTACGCAGTGGCTTTAGGTGGATTCGAACCTGCGACCCTACGGTTACAAGGCAACGACCTACACCACCGAATCCCTCTAACCACAGTATATTTATACTGTGCTCTAACTCTTCCAAGTTCAAGTTAGAAGACTATTTCAGAATAAGCTGTTTCTTGAATATGGTTAAATATCAGACAAACAGCTGTGTGGATAATCATCAACTATTCCCCAAAACACTTGCCAAAAGTATATCGAGTTTATAGCTAACCGCAATGTCGAACTTTCAACAAGTGACGGAACCAGCTCATTAACAGCCATGATTCCGTGGACAGCAATGTAATGATAGGGCCTAACAATCACCGCAAGTTTAGTGTGATTCATGCGCTGAAACTCGTATTAACGCTATCTGTTTTATGGGGAAAGCGATTCTAAATCTATGGCTTTTATTCATGCTTGGTGAGGTTTTTTATAAAGTATAGATTAAATAGGGCTTAGATCGATTCGTTAATAGCGCCAAGCTTGTAAGAATAGCGCTGCTCCTTCAAAAATTTCATAATCGTAAACTCAGAAGTACCGGTGTTATTACAAGAATTCGTTTAACCAAGCTGCCAGCGATCTACAATTTAAGCCAAAATATAAATCGTATTAGAATATAATACATAGTTTATTTCGAGCACTCGTATGGATTAAAATAGGCTATAAACAACCCCAATTTCAAATAAATTTATAATGACTCTCGAGTAATGTGCTAACTGACTGTTCTCGAAACGATCGTGTATAATTATCATGACTACTTACTTATGTGCGAATATCCGCTTAGCGTCTTTTTTCTGGATCTTTATTGAACCTGTGCGTTGTGTTGTCGAAAACGAATAAAGTGAATTAACACAATATTATTAATTTACGCATGTGTTAATTTGTTTCTACTTTCAACTAATGGGACATTCGTATTCCGCGTAATTAAAATTGCGTCTACAAGCTTTACTTTAAAAGTAAGTATAGTTCGTGTTCAAGCAAGGCCAAGTGATTGCACGCGATCCAAAGCCGAGCTTTTGGCGAATAGCATTTGGGGTGTACCAGATTCCCCAATGTGATAAAAATGCTAAATTGACCCAATTCTTAAGACATTAGGCCGACTGACGTTACTTGTTTTAATATTTTTAACTAGCACAACGGATATACAACACAAGACAACTATTCAGCTACAAAGTTGGCCGAATTCTGGCAAATACTGTTACAGCAGATATTTGAAGGTTTTTGAAAATAACAATTTTTACCAAGGTAAAAATTGTTATTTTCAAAAAACTGCTCTTTCAACCGTGCTGGAGTCGGGAGCACCTCTGAGCAGTGGCGGCGCCAGGCAATTTGTGACCAGGGCAAACCCATGGCAGTCATACAAGTAACCAGTGCAGAGGGCAATTTATGCCCCGAACAAATCATGGGTAGGGCAACAAATCTGGCAGGGCAATGACCAGGGCAAAGGCTTTTTTACCAGGGCATTTACCCTGGCTCGCCCTGGTGTAGCGCTGCCTCTGCTTCAGAGTAGTTCTCCTTTAAGAGGCGCTATATAAATGTCCGACATGAGTGAATGCTATTGATATCTGCATTAGGCAGAAGTGATGCAAGAGAATATAAGAATGCTCTAATCTATATGTACAACCACGCCTTACCTTGAAATGTATTTTTTTAGCAATGAACCAACTGAATATTAAAATAAGCTGAAGGAGGGCACTGTTGTCCCATTACCTCCAAATCTCCTTCAGCTGATATATGCTGAATGACTGAATATTTAGTCATAAATTGTAATTGTAACTCAGTGCTACAATGTCAGTTTTCTTCAAAACAATGACTGACAGTTTGACACGTTTATGGTCAATACAAGAAGTGTATAGTCCAGTAGTGTATAGTACAACCTATTCCTTTAAGCTAAGACATTGGTGTATTGTGTTTTTAGGATGGACGTGCGTCAACAGCAGACTCCAACATCCCAAGATGCGTCACAAACTACCCCTTCTTCAAAAGACAGCAAGTTTACTGCAGCTCTTGAAAAGGTCCTGGCCAGCATCAACCCTGAGGAGGTAGAGAAGGCTGTAAAGGAAACCTCGACTGCTGGCGACGAGCTGTACGAGCCCGAAATTGCCGTGAAGGAGTACGATGATGCTGAGGATCAGGATGTCGAAGTAACAGAGGGAAAAGAGACGAAAAATAAGACAAATAAGAAAATGCAGAAGAAGAAGAAGAAAAAGAAGAAGTCTAGGAGCAATCAGAATAAGAAAGATAAAGAAGGTGAAAATTTAAAGACAAAATCTTCGGAACCCGTTGAGCATGTTGAAGTGGAGTACATCCCAGAGGTCATACAGTTTCTGCGTCATGATCCCTACTATGAATTCAGCAAGGTGTTTGAAGCCTTCAAAATAACTGAGCATGAGAAAAACAGAGACTTGGACAAAGCTGACGATCTGAGAAATAAATCTGAGGAGAAGAAGCCGGAGGAGATTCCGATCAAGGCTCGAGGAATTCTGGATCTGGACGACGAGAAGGTGCCAGAGGAAAACAAGCAGCAGATGTCGAAGAAGAAACTGAAGAAGCGCAATCGACTGAGCGTGGCCGAGCTGAAGCAGTTGGTCCAGCGGCCAGATGTCGTTGAGATGCATGACGTGACGTCGCGCGATCCAAAACTTCTTGTGCATCTGAAGGCAACGCGAAACACAGTCACAGTGCCAAGGCATTGGTGCTTTAAGAGGAAGTACCTTCAGGGCAAGCG
The DNA here is from genome assembly GCA_963556255.1 of Allolobophora icterica. NCBI lineage: Eukaryota > Metazoa > Annelida > Clitellata > Crassiclitellata > Lumbricidae > Allolobophora > Allolobophora icterica. The sequence continues at coordinate 13,449,593 of OY744617.1, forward strand.
TGGTATAGAAAAACCTCCTTTCGAACTGCCGGACTACATCAAGGCGACTGGAATTATGGAGATGCGACAAGCCCTGATGGAGAAAGAAGACCAGAAGACGATGAAGGCAAAAATGCGGGAGCGTGTACGACCAAAAATGGGAAAGATGGAGATTGACTATCAACTCTACCACGACGCTTTCTTTAAGCTGCAGAAAATACCAAGGATGACCATACATGGTGATCTGTATTATGAGGGCAAGGAGTTTGAGACGCGATTGAAGGAGAAAAAGCCTGGAAACCTTTCTGATGAGCTTAGAGTTGCACTGGGAATGCCCATCGGGGCAAACTCTGAAAGATTTCCCCCACCGTGGCTAATTGCTATGCAGAGATATGGTCCTCCTCCATCGTATCCAAACTTGAAGATTCCTGGTCTCAACGCTCCCGTGCCTGAAGGCTGCTCCTTCGGGTTCCAGCTTGGTGGGTGGGGAAAGACACCGGTCGACGAGTCTGGAAAGCCGTTGTACGGCGATGTGTTCGGAGCAACAAATCCAGATCCTCAGGCTGCCACGCAAGATGAAGAAGTCGACAAAACCAGGTGGGGTGAGCTGGAATCAGAGTCGGAAGAAGAGGAAGAACTATCTGATGAGGATGAAGACAAAGAACCAGATGCAGCCGGACTGGTCACTCCGGCCGAGACGGGTTTGGTCACACCAAGCGGCGTCGCCTCCATCCCGCTCGGAATGGAGACGCCAGACATGATCGAACTGCGCAAGAAAAGGATTGAGGATGCTATGGATCAAGGCGGTGATACTCCTGCGCTGTACACAATCCTTCCAGAAAAGAAGACGACCATCGGAACGGCGATGATGGGATCAGCACACGTCTATGACATCTCAGCGGCAATGGCAAGCAGTAAGAAGCCTGGGGAGAAGGTGAGTGAAGGTATAGAAGTGGCACTGAATCCAGAGGAGCTGGACTTGGACACGGCTGCAATGCAGGCCAAATACGATCAGACCGTTCGTGAACAGCAGGCCCAGATTGAGAAAGAAGACCTGAGCGACATGGTCGCTGAACACAACGTCAAGCAGCAGAAAAAACGCAAAAAACAGCAGCAGCAACAGGAGAGTGCAAAGTCTAAGAAGATGAAGGAATTCAAATTCTAAGGTGCGACATTGTTTTCTGAAAAGTTGAGTGACGGCTTGAGGAAACATTGAAGAAAACTGTGAAACATGACTTATTAAAACTGAAAATGCCATTTTATATGTCATGTTCCTGTATGATTCACGGACAGTGCTTTGCGAGATTTGGCTGAAAATAAGACAGGACATTACACAATGTCATTTTCTTGGTTACTGTTGTCTAGAGTATCATTGCCAGTTTAGAGAACCAAGTCCTGGATACTCTAAGGCAGCATGGTTAAGGGAGTAATTAAAATATTTCCCATGTCGGAGGATTGGTATTTTAGAAAAAATACTATAAATGGCACATATGCTTTATGATTCCAAAATGCTACTAACGATGGATGACTATTTTGATGAAGACTCGCTTAAAATGCCGACGTTTATTGATCCTAAAATTTATGTGATAGATGCAAGTCATCTTTCAATATCTAACCTGTTTCTACATCCAATTAATTAGCCATACAGCTGTCCATCTTATTGAACTCAGTCTTGTATTGACCGAATTGTGGATTGGTTTTGGTGTTCTGTTCTGTGGACCATGTGTTTGGTAAAGAAATACATGTAGTTGGATAAATTACTGATCTGCAGTAAATTCTTCCTTCAGTGCCGGCCTTAGGGACGTGCGAACCGTGCGGTCGCACGGGTCCCGCAACTTAGGAGGCCCGAAAATGTCAGAGAAATTTAACACCGTAATAATAATATTATGGTCTCGATTAAATCTTCTCTTTTGTCAATAAAAGAAAAGTCAAGTTCCTCTATATCCCAGAATTCTCGTGGTCGCAGTCAAATTTGACTTGTAGTACTTGTTAACAATCTACTAAAATAAAATGATTAGCAATGAAAAACAATTTGACTTGTTGTGTCATGGGGCCCGTACAATATACTCTGTACTGGGCCCGAAATATACTAAGGCCGGCACTGCTTCCTTTAGGCTTAATTAGTGGGCTATGCGTACAATCATTTTACAACATGAACGCAGATGATTTGGCAGTCTGTCTATAAATGTTCATTCATTCATTCATTGTGGAAATTTATATAGTGCTTCTTCAAGAGACCTACTCAGAGGCGCTCCCAGCCCAACCACGGCTAAATAGATACTTGCAAGTTAGGCTTTAGTTTGGATTGTTTTATTCCAATGTTAATTGCCTGCTGTTGCTAGGCTTTCTAGTGGGATCTCATTTGGCTTTTCAGACACTGGTGTTGTTTAGAATATGAATTACTGATTCGTTTTCTGCCCAACTGTGGGTCCAACCATGCCAACATTCTATGATGTCATGTTCCTTGTATAAACTGTGCTTGCATCTGTGACTTGATTGTGTCAGTGTTTTGCTCTCCCCTAGCTCTTGCACCTGCTTCCTAACTTTGGAGCACTTCTTGAAGTGGGATATCTAAATAAGCACTTACAACATAAATATCTTATTCATTCAAGACTGACTTCTTATCTGAATTTTCTGCTTTCAACATCATCAACGCTATAAATATCTCCCGCCTTGGATTTTAACCAGAGGCGTAACTTTAGTCTAAAAAGTGGGGGGTACCAATACTTTGGTCTAAAAAGTGGGGGGTACCAATTTCTTCTCCACTTTCGCTTTTCGCATGGTGGCCATTTTGAACATATTCCCTGTCAGTTTTCTCATTAATTTTGGCTCTCGATTTACATGTGTATCTAAGAACTTTCGCACTTTGGCGGAGACTGTATTCTCTGGGAAGGCAAAATAACAAAAATATTGATTAACATTGTTTAAAAAGTGGGGGGTACAGTACCCCCAGTCCAAAAAGTGGGGGTACGGGTACCCCTCGTACCCCCCACAAATTACGCCTATGATTTTAACTAGGCCTAGTGCTGAAAACAACTCGTCGGTATTTTAGTTTGGGGGGTCAACCCTCATAGCTCTTCTATTAAAGCCCCCTTAACTAGGTAACTAAAATATGTTGGGGTCAGGTCTTGACCCTTCCAACTCTTACGTGGCATCTGCTTATTACACATGGATTGTAGAAATACGTTTTTTGTTTTGAAGCTGTCAGGCATGACGCTTGAACAATGCCAGTCTATACCAACGAAAAATAACTAAAACACGACTCAATAATCTGGCTCTTGCAAACCTGTTTTGACTAAACATCGCGAACATCTGCATCAGATGCAGCTTTTTGTGGCGATAAGATATTTCGGTAGTTGGAAGTCCTTTGAGAAAATGATTACATAGAGCGACATATGAGTTGGCAAGTAACATTTATGAAGACCGCTCAAGAATGGCGCACAAGCAAAATAGAGACGTCTCTAGATACTAAAGCTACCCACTTATCTCTTCGCTCGTTGCATGCCCGGGGTCGCTGTTGGATTGTAGATATGGAACACCAGCGGGTAGAGCATTTACACACTATGGGCGTACTGTTTGCGCTATGTGTACCGGGGTAGTTTGCATACCATTTGCCTGCATATAATATTATACCTCCCGTTACTTATATCTGCCTTTTAAAATCTCTTAAGAACCGACTCTAGTCAAAGCTTCTCTACTCGCTCCTGTTCCCGACCTGATCAAACATGGAAGAGGCCCTAGTGGAGTGCTTGTTTACAAAAGCCATGGAGCAGACTCGCGCTTTGTGTGCATAAGGTGTTGTTGTTCAATATGAAACTACACTATAAGTAATCGGTAAAGTATCAGAAACTTGTTATTACGATGACATTGAATATGAGTTGTTGCCACCGATGCAAATCGATGTCGGGGCATAGTGACGCTATCATCACCCGACCGGTTGCGTCACGTGATACCACTAGCTAGTGTAATACACTCGCGTGTTCTGAAACACAGTGTACGATTTGTAGGGCGTATGATGTAATATTATCCTAAAACGGTTAGAGACATTTCTTCACTAATTGTGGTCCAAAATCTCGTGGACATTATTTCCCCTAGCACTGCATATTGTAGACGGCGTGATGCTAGGTTCACGTAGGGCTTTCCTAAGGCCCACTAGCATGCCGGCGTTATCTGCTACGGTATGTGTGATCAGAAAGTAACCACAATATTCTAGCTGCTTGTTTACAAAAGCTTTGATTGCAATAAAGTAAGTCATACAGTCTTTTATAAATCTTAAAAGACTGTATGACTTACTTCATTACATTTCATACTTGGGAGCAGATGCAGCAAATCTAACCTCATGCATTATCTATGTACCAGAATGTTCCTATTATGTAACTATACGAAATAAAGTAACGTAATTATTTTTAAACTTTGATATTATTATTATTATTAATCAGGGCTGTAGTCGAGGGTATACGCGGGTATGCAGCTTGTACTCACCTCTAGAGACCGTATACTCACCTCAAAATATTTGTACTCACTTCTAATGTGTTTCGGAAAACTAAGTGGTAGCGTGTACTGTACTCACCTCTAATTTGTTTCAGAAAACTAACCGGTAGCGTATTCTCACCTCTAATTTTACCACTACTGCTCTGTTATTAATAATAATAATAATAATAATAATAATAATTAATAATAACATCCATCGTTATTCAGCGTTTCAATGCAGTCGCCTCCCACAGGACTTTCGTTGTTCCAGATCTTGACAAGGACGGCCACTCCAGAATCAATATGCTTAATTAGTATCTGACACCTGAGGGATCATATACCTCGGGTAAAAAATAAAATAATAATAATAGTAACAACAATAATAATAATATTAACTTTAAGATATGATTTGCAGTCGTTGGTGCATTAATTGGATCTGATGGATACTGTTTCTTTTTTTTATTTGTGGTAGCAGCAGATGTGTTTGAGTATTTGGGTATCATTGTTAATAATTGTGAAATCATTTTGTTGCTTTTTTAGTTGAGCAGGCACAACTATCATGTCTGCTGACCATATAGAACCAAGAGAAAACCAAGGGATGGAGGATTGTGAGGATGCAGAAAACCCAACCTCAAACAAGAAGGTTGATCTTGTGGTCCTGGAGGATCGTAGCATAAAGGTTGTAAAGCCACAGAATTGCTCAGAGGGTAAAGAAGATGGTGTTCAGAACAGCGCTGATGGTCACGTTGGCGAACAGTATGAGATGATGTTGAAGAAGGAGGGTGTGGATGGTGGCGTTCAGGAAGAAGTAAAGGGGGAGACACTGGATCTGAGGTGTGGCTGTCGTCATGCATCGTCGCGAACGGGTTATGCGGTAATCGGAGTGATGCTTCTATCGAACGTGCTGAACTACATGGACCGATTCACAATTGCAGGTAGTTCTTAGATTAGCATATATGGCCAATTCTTTATCATGCACCTATTCTACGCTTTTACGAATGTCCACATCTTTTTTTAAATCAAATTATGAAGAGCGAATACATGTCTGACATCAAATACACAGTAGAGAATTAGTTTATACACCTGGCAAAAAGTTTCTCAGTGGGTTGCTTTGCCTAAATTGCCATTGAACTAAGAGTGTAATGCTAATAGGAAACTTTGTACAATAAAATATTTGAGTCTGTGACTGCGATGAGGGCATTGTGCAATGAGTCCCTGTTTAAATTTGATGTTGACTTTAAATGTTTCATCTTAAATGGTCTGAATTGTACTGATAAATGATGAAGTTTTGATGCATGACAATTTTTGTTGACAGGAGTTCTCAAAGAAGTGCAGGCGTTTTACAACATCAGCAATGCCAGCACCGGTCTGATGCAGGCAACGTTTATCACCAGCTACATGTTTCTGTCTCTTATCTTTGGTTACCTTGGCGACAGATTCAATCGCAAGTTGATCATTACATTGGGAATATTCTGTTGGTCGGCCGTAACTCTAGCGTCGTCTTTCGTTGATAGAGACGTAAGCTTATCTTTCATCTATGGACTCCTTTCAAACAACGATTAAAGCTGTTAATTGTAATATTATGGTTCGCGCTTGTTATTAATGAGTGCCTTGGATTAGTTGCTCTTAAGTGAGCATGTTAAGAGTTTTAATTTGCATAAACTACTTCTGGTAGTACTTGCATGACTTAAAGTTATGCTAACCTTGTACGAGAACTCAAACTGACGTTATGTTGCTTTTACTCAAAGCACTTAATGCACTCAGAGTCGATCTGAACTCGAGGCATGATAGAACGATGGTATGATTTAAGTATATATAGTAAAGCCATCTTAAAATGGTGACGCATTCCTGACCTAGAAGCAGACAGGCTAGAAGCAATGCTATGCTTTTAATTAAACTATTGATCTAGTGGTGCATCAATTCATATGTATCTTGGAGTTCAGGCTAGATTGCTTGTCTATTGAATTATGTGAAAAATTATTGTAAATTATGAAAAAACTGGCAACAAAATATATCTGCAGAGCTCTCTAAAAGCAGTATTGAAGAACTAGTGGCGAAAATTCAGCCAGTGTTCGTAACTAATTGCAGATATCTACACTGCAGTGAGAACCAAACTATACAAGATAAACTATTTTAATACCTGTTGAATCTACTTAATCCTGTGTAAAGTATTTCAGGTTTGGAAAGAAAAGACCGAGTGAGATAAGAGAGTGACATCTTTCTTTTTCTAGCACTATTCGGTCTTTCTGCTGATGCGAGCCCTGCTTGGCATTGGCCAGGCAAGTTATTCAACTGTTGCGCCAACGATAATTGCCGACTTGTATGTCGATACGACGCGGACGACCGCTCTGTCAATCTTCTATTTTGCCATTCCAGTCGGCAGGTCTGTTGCCTTGCTACAGAATATTTGAACATACTATTGTAAATGTAGTAGGACATTTATATTGTGCCACACAAGAGCAAAACAAATCAGAGGAGCTTTCTGTGCTGGCTTATATGATGTTAAATGTCATTTAGAACTAGACTATTACACCAGTTAGCAACGCAATGCACAGTAAATTAGAAGAGTCACCAGTGGTGGACACACACACACACACACACACACACACACACACACACACACACACACACACACACACACACACACACACACACACACACACACACACACACACACACACACACACACACACACACACACACACACACACACACACACACACACACACACACACACACAGCCAACTGGTTCCTGTTGCCAGTTTTACAAATGTTATGGATGTTCAGAGTCACTGCTCAGTTTAAGGATTGTTTACAATCTGGAAAACAACTGGAATGAGATGTAGATTGAGCCTGCATTGAACTGCTCTTACACTTACTTATCTGTTAACATGTGACATGATATGTTTGGGTGCTGGCTTTGTGATGTGGAGCGTGCAGCTTTGAGCCTTATCTGAGACACTTAACAAGAAATACAGCGCAGACAACTCAGTCAGCACTTTCAACTTATATTAGACTGCACCTTTCTATTTGTCATAGATGTTTATTGCTCTTGTAAGGCTTATTAAAAGGTGCTGTACATATAGCCAGGATATTTATATATACATACTTGCATCGATACAAACATGCATGCATAGATACATACATACATAGATTCAGACATACATACATACATACATAGATACATACCTACATACTATGTCATGCATACATACATTCAGGCATACATTTATACATACATACTTTCAGACATACATGCATACATACATACATACATACATACATACATACATACATACATACATACATACATACATATGTACAAGCTGGCATGCATACATATATACATACAAGCTTGCATGCATGCATACATATGTCTATTATTATTTATTATTATTAAAGTAGTTTTATATAGCGCCCCTTCAAGATTGCCTACTCAGGAGCACTCCCAGCCCAACCACGGTCAAATAACGCAGTTTTGAGGACAGTAAGAAACAGGGTGAAATGACCAATCGGTAATTGACGGAGCTTGGTAGGGAGCCCATTCCAGGTCATGGGGGCAGCCACAGAGAAGGCACGGCGCTGTCGTATGGCTGTCCGCGCGCGGGGAACAATAAGTTCAGCCTGCGCAGCTGAGCGGAGAGAGCAACGGCGCTGCGAGCATGAGGTGGGACAGCAGAGCTCCCGCAGGTATGGAGGGGCCAAACCTTCAAAGCACCGCCGGACCAAGGCAGAGATTCGGTAAGTGATGCGCTGTGGGTAGGGAAGCCAGTGGAGGACATCCCTCATATACGCAGACACTCTGCCAAACTTGGGGATGCGGCCTACAAGGCGGGCAGCAGTACGCAGGATTCTATTCAGGGACTCAATCCGGCAGGCCGGGAGTCCGTCATATATGGCACTGCAGTAGTCCAATCGAGAAACAACAAAAGCATGGACAAGCGTGGAAGCTGCACCGGGAGACAAAGAACGGGAGATCACCTTGAGTTGCCGGAGCTGGTAATAGCAACTGCGGGAGAGAAGATTTATGTGCCGCGCGAATGCAAGTTCCTGGTCCAGGATGACTCCCAAGTCCCGGACCCAGGTCGAGAAAGAAAGGTGTGGGAATTGCAAGGCAAGAGAAGACAGATCTATTTTAGAGAGCTGCTGGGGAGTGCCAAGCCATATAAACTGCGTCTTGGCGGGGTTTAGCCGCAGGCGGTTTGAGGACATCCAGGCCTGTAGGGACTCCATGGCATGGGTCATGGTTTCCACCGCTGCAACAGCGCGGACAGCCGGGCAGTGTATATAGGCTTGCAGGTCGTCAGCATAGGACTGGTCTATATATACATTACAAATAAGTCATACATATATACGTTGAGACATATATACATGCATATTTGCATACATAGATACATACATACATATGATTTTTAAGTACTTTTGAGCAAGTCCTTCATGCACGGTTGCTTAGCGTCCTCAGCTGATGCTTTACAGTTGGCATGTCTTAAATTCAGAAACATTAATGATGATTAGTGATCATTAATTAAATTATGTTGATGACTGAGGTGATACTGACATGTATCAGTATCGTAGTGCACTTTCGCACAATTCAAGTGAATCGAGTCCTGCTTTTTTATGTTCTTATATCAGTTGTTTGACGTTTTGGTTGCAGTGGTTTGGGTTACATAATCGGTGCGTACATGGCTCAGCTTCTTGGTGGCTGGCAGTGGGCACTACGGGTACGACATTTTCAGTCTTTACTCTACAAATGTATTGCACTACATGAAAAGTAGGGTATGTATGTAATGTATGTATGTATGTATGTGTGTGTACATATATGTATGTATGTATGTACGTATGTATGTATGTATACATGTATGTATGTATTCTTGTATGTATATATGTATGTATGCATGGATACATGTAAGTGTGTGTGTGTGTGGGTATGTTTGTATTTATCAAGATACCTAATGTAGCGTAATAGATAATTGCTCGTTTTTAATGCATGATGATTTGGAATTGTTTGCTAAGTATTAAGTAATGTCATATGACGTAATCACTGACCATACTCCTTCTCTTCAATATTTAGTCATTTTATTTTATAGCATTCAATGTTATGTTAGTTACGTATCACATCGTATCTTGGAATTTGTGAAGCACCGCTCACAGCATAAACTATTCAGAGATGTTCTCAGTGTGACAACCCTGAGGGAAAATAAAAGTCTTCAGGCAGCGGAGAGAAGAGGACAAGGTCCTAATCAAGATCTTACTACGGGTTGAGGGGGAAAGTCATACCATAGCGTAGGGCGAAGGATGGCAAAGGCACGATATTGCACCATGGTAGTCCGGGGAGCAGGGAGATCAAGCCGATTAGCTGACCGAAAAGGGCAGGAAGATAGACCAGAAAGGGGTTTATGCATTAAGTCGCATACATACTTTACAACTTCAATTTGTTCTGCATGGTTATCATGCTGCTCTAAGGAAACTTCAGAAACATCACATCTAGGTAGAAGATTCCAAAGCTGAAACTGCCAATTTGGTTGAGACTGAAATTGCCAGATTTTAAAACTGCCTCCATAATTGTTATTTTCAAGGTAACGCCAATTATTGGTCTTATATGTGGTATACTGACCATTTTGCTCGTGAAAGAGCCTCCACGTGGAGCAGCAGATGGAGCGTCGCACAAACTTAAGGTGACCTCTTGGGGGTCAGACCTTGCATATCTAGTCAGAAAGTAAGTCGTCTTGTTCTGCAGTTTCTTCTTTAAAACATCATTTTGTTCTGGTGGACTTTCTCTTGAGACTAATTTAAGGCAATGTTGTTGATGTTGTGATTGAGTATTCTATTCTTAACTGATGATTGCTGTGGCACTGTGATTACGATGTATTGGGCCCTGTGCATAGTATACTGTATGGGCCCCACATGACACACGTCGAATTGTTTTTCATTGCTGATCATTTTATTAAAATTAGTAGATTGTTAACAAGTACAAGTAAAATTTAACTACAAGTGCACCTGTAAATAATAATAATATATAATGGTACTTAATCGAGACCATAATATTATTATTAGGGTGTCTTGTTCATGTTAATTTTCTGTGACGTTTTTGACCCCCCCCCCCCTAAGTTGCAGGCCCTGTGTGACTGCATGGTTCGCACACCCCTAAGGCAGACTGCATCCAGTAGGTCAACACAACCTGATTGTTTGAATGTGCAACACAAACGAAATATTGGAAGGAAGAATGGAAGGGAGACCAAGAGTTGGATTGGACGATGTACATAGAGGTCGGATTGTGCAACAGAGAAGTTACATGACAGAGAAAAATGTTGTCGGAGCTGCCTAAGGACAGAGGACCAGTTATTGGATTGTGTTGCACATGCACGTGCACTTTAGCCAAATGACCCTTAAACATTGGGATAAACTTCTGAGGTCTTTGTATTGAGGAATGTAAGCAAGTTTGTTACCTTTTTGTACCATTTTAAAGCAGCAGAGAGCATGCTCTTTATGTCAGGAGTCCTTAGCAAGGGAGAGAACAGATATTTTGAAGGTAAAATTTGCCTTTGGAATGAACCAGAAATCTGTTTAATATTCAAATGGGACTTTGAAGCAGAATTCTCCTTTGCAAAGTTTTACCAATTTTCCTCCAACATTGATATACTACCTAAGTTTCTCTTTAATATTTTGTCATTTTATTTTATGGCATTTATTGTTATCTGATTTCTGGGTATTTGTCAGAGGTAGTAATGTTGTTTTTCCATTTTATTTAGCAAAAGCTTCATGTTGTCTTCAGCCGGATTTACGTGTGTGTCATTTGTGACTGGGGCGCTTGCGTTGTGGGCTCCGCTCTTCATGTACAAATCCATTCTTGTTCAGCCGAATGAAGCCAATGATGCAGAGTAAGTAGGTCTAAAGCACTGTTCAGTTTTTCTGTTGTTCCTGGTTCATGAGTGAAATGACTCTAACGCATGGACACTTTGGACAGAGCATAACGATAGATTGCTGTAATCGCTTAAACACAGGATTTAGGAAATGAACTTTAGTTTTTTCATTTATAGTATCCTTCCGTTGCCAATCCTTCTGATTAAATCCTTGTTCTCTTGTACTTAACGCCTATTTAACGTTCACCTTTTGAACGCTAATTCTACGTATAAGTATAACCTGAATTAATCAGCAACACAGTTTAATATCCTTTAGTTTAATAAGAAACAAACAGACAGAACTCAATTCGATTACAACTCAACTAGTCAGCCACACTACTACAGCGAACACACTCGAATTCAAACTTCTCTAGTCAGCATAATTCTTCGCGCCCCTTGACACACCTGTCTTCTGTGCGCCTCAGCGAAATCTAATAATATACATATAGCGCGCCGCTGCCGAGATTGGCCGGCCGCGCGTGTCACTAAGACTAAACGTTATACATTTATCATATATACATATACACGTGAAACTAAAGTAAACGCACTAAATATATACGCTAACATCTCGCACTGCAAGACTGTACACAAAACTCAGTTCACATTACCTCCTTCCTTTTTCTGGAATTGAGCAAATTAAATTTCAAAATTTGCGAAATTACCAAAATACATGAAACATATATATATATCTAAATAATTAATAAACAGTCTTACGATTACTTATAACCTTGACAAACAATCAGCAATAATATTCAATCTGCCCTTCTTGTACTTCACCTCAACATCAAAAGTTTGTAAGGCTAACGCCCAACGCACAAGTTTAGCAGACTTAGACATTGACTCAGTCAAATATGTAAGAGGATTGTGATCAGTAAAAATGAAAATTTTTGATCCAATTATAATTTCTTTTAACTTGTTTAAAGCCCAAACAATAGCATAGGCTTCCTTTTCCACAGTAGCCCATCTCTTCTGGGTATCAGTTAATTTCTGACTGATAAATGACACAGGGCGTTCTATTCCCTTGTCGTCCATCTGTGTTAAAACAGCCCCAACTGCAAAGTCACTACTATCGCAGTACAAATTGAATGGTTTTCCCACTTCAAAAACATATAACACTACTTTGGATCGCACAGCCTCTTTAAGTAAATCAAATGCTTGCTGATGTTCAACAGTCCAATCAATCTTATCAGAAACACGTTTACTAGTTAAATCAGATAAAGGTTTCGCAATCTGTGCAAAGTCCTTAATAAACTGTCTGTAATAATTAAAAAATCCAAGCAGTTGCTTAACTTGCTTCTTAGTTTCTGGGATCTTCAAATTAGTCAAACTTTCAATTCTGTCTGGATTCATCTTTATCTTACCAGACCCAACCACATGACCGATAAATCTTACCTCACTCTTACCAAATATGCATTTTTTCAAATTCAAAGTAACGTTATGCAATCTCATTTGCATCAAAAATGCATCTAGATGCTGCAAGTGAACTTTCCAACTGTCAGAATGCACAGCAATGTCATCAACATACGGTTCTGCAAAGTCACTTATAGGCTGTAAAACTAAATTTATCGCCTTAACAAAAGTTCGGCCTGAATTTATCATTCCAAAAGGAACACGAGTAAATTCATACAGTCCATTATGTGTTACAAAAGCTGTCTTCCATTGATCAGATTGTTTTACAGGACAAGTCCAATAAGCACTTCGACAGTCCAAAATAGAAATCACATTAGACTTTCCAACTTTGTTCAAAACGTCTCTGACAATCGGCATCGGATATTTACAATCCACTGTGAATGAGTTAATGTATCTGTAGTCACAGGCAAGTCTTAAAGATCCGTCTTTCTTTTTAACAATAACCAAAGGGCTTGCCATTCTGCTCGATGATGGTTTAATAATGTTTGTTTTTAACATTTCTTTGATCTGACGTTCCACTTCTGCTCGATAAATCAAAGGAATTCGGTATGCTGCAAATTCCTTTTCACGAAATCCTGGTTTTAGTTCAATTTCATGTTCAACCAATGTACATAATCCGGGTTTTTCTGAAAATCTGTCACAGTATTTGTTCAAAACTTTCAACAACTGTTCTTGCTGAGTTACTGTCAAATGGCTAATTTGTTCAGGATCGAGGTTAAGTGAATTCTTGTCATCTTGAACCTCATTCCTCATTGGTAATTCAACCACTGAACCAAAATCTTCATCTTCTTCAACGATTAGACCACAACTTAATGCTCGAGTAACATATTTTCTGATCTTGTTGGCGTGAATTATTTTTCGACCATTTTCACCCATATCGACTAAATAAGAGTACTTTGATCTTCGATGTATGATCGTACATGGACCATGCCATCGAGAAATAAGTTTGTTTGTTGACGTTGGATACAAAACTATGACTTTCTCACCAGCTTCAAATTCTTTGTGCTTTGCTCTCTTGTTATACTGATTCGTGTATTGTAATTGCTTTTCTCGAGAGTAAGATTCTGCAAACAATAATGCTTTCTCCATATTTTCTTTGAGTTCTTTCAAATACTTTTCTGGCTTAACTCCAACATGAGGTGGTAAGTTTATTTCTCTAGTCCAACTCTCTTTTAATATTGCCAATGGTCCTCTCGGAATTTTCCCATAGACAAGCATATATGGTGATACTCCAGTAGTTGCATTCGGCACTTCTCGTAATGCCCACACTGTGAAAGGAATTATCTTATGCCATTTCCTCGGGTTGTCTATTATCACATGATGGATCATCTTTTTAAATGTCTGATTCCATCTTTCTACTAATCCAGCAGCCTCTGGGTGTCCTGGTGTGTCGAATCTTGGACTACAGCCCATTAAATTGAGAAATTCTCTTGTCAAACTGGCTGTGAAGTTCGTTCCTTGGTCACTTGTAATCACAGACGGCACACCAACGTTCATGAACAGTTCCATCAACGCTTCACACACAGCCTTCGCTGTCAGCGATTTCAATAAAAAGATTGTAGGCCATCTGGTGCACGAGTCCACAATGCATAAACAATACTTGTGACCTGCAGCAGATACTGGATCGATCGGGCCAACGAGGTCCATCGTCATTCTCTTGAAGGCGACCTCTTCTCTTGAGACCGGAGTGATAGGTACTCTATCCATCACCAGACTCCTTGCCTTTAGTTGACACTTCTCGCAAGACTTACAAAATTTCACAATGTCCCTTCTCATCTTTGGCCATACAAAAGACAACTTTATTCGTTCTCTTGTTTTCTCTTCTCCTAGATGTCCTCCAAATACCGATTCATGCGCCAATTCCATCACTTTTATTCGTCTCTCTTTTGGTAACACTAGTTGATATATCGTCTGGTCTAATATCTGATATTTCTTATGCAATAAACCGTTGATCACACAGAATTCAGATTCTTTCTCTTGTGCTAACTTCCACCACGGCTTCAACGATTCATCCTTTCTCTGTTGCTCTTCAAACTTCTTCGAATCGGCAATCTGCACCTTTTGTTCTTCGTCCATTTCTTCATCTCTATACAAGTCTCCTATCCCCACATCACATTCATTGTCTTCTTCCGTTTCATTTAATGTGCCATTCTCGCATGCAGCCATCTCTTGCTCGTTTATCTCTGATGTTACACCATCTCGCAATAAGCTTCGTTGCTCATTACTTTCGTTTTCCTCATCACTGGAACTTTCAGTTTCACTCTTCTCATCAACATCTACCATTTCCTGTTTCCGACTCTGCGCTCTCGTCATTACATTTGCTCGTACACTCACATCTCCTTGTATCGTTTTAACTTTCATCTGTGGTACGGCTTTTAATTCGGCAATTATCTCTGGATGCAACAAGAATCTTTCTGTACTGCCCATCTTTGCAATACTAGCACACATCAAGGTGACATAAGGTGTAAGTGAACACTGGATTTTACGCGGAAATCCCTCTTCTTTCACGTCACTACCACACAGTCTAACATCGACTTTCACTAACTTCGCAGGAATGGCATCTCCTGCCACACATTGCAAGTTCACTTTTCCAATTTGTTCCACCTTCATGCCTTCCAGTAATTCTTCACTAATCACCGGAATTTCTGCTCCCGAGTCGCTCAGTGCTTTGACTTTCACTGGCTCTTTACCGTCTACTGCACGAATTTCAACCTCGACATATTGCAAGAACGATTTCTTCAATATTCGACTGTCATCTTTTCCTATGACTTCTCTCTGAATTTCAGCATCCAATAGAATTTCTTTTTGAATACCACATTTCATTACTGACTTTACTTCAGTCTCTTGGTTTTCTTGACCCGTGGTTTGATTACCTGTATCACTAACCACTTGAATCAAATTCACCCTTGTGTGTTCTTGATTTCTGCTAGAACTAGCTGCTGCCACTGGAACTGGACAAAATTTAACCAAATGTTTGTCTGAACCACAGTTGTGACAACGCTTCACAACCATGCCTCGTTGTTCATTTCCTTCATTTCTCTTATACTGCGTAAACGATGTGTTGCCTTCCCTCTTGGCGAACGGCGCTGACGATTTGTTAAATCCCTGACGACCAAACGTCACTTCTCTGGTCTCATTGGGTACAGGGACACTAGCCTTGACTTCTTTACCTATGAACTGATTCCCTGTTCCTGGATTACTTTTCCACTTTCCACTCTGGCTTTGGTTTACGGAACGTTGAGAAGGATAACTGTTTATATTTGGGATCGCAAACCCAATTCGATTGTTTACATGAATGTCTGCTAAGTCTGCCACTGCACTAGCTTGAAGACAGTCAGTTCCTTCCTTCGACAATACAAACTGTAGTGGACCTGGCGGTAAACATTCTTTCAGCTTATCCGCTACCAGCAAATCAAAGAGCGTATCATACTCTCTGTTCACGTTTCGACTTCTCACGTAATAGTTTAGCAAGTTCTTAAGTCTTGCCGTAAACATCGTATAAGTCTCTTCTGTCGTCTTCTTAGCATCCACAAATCTGGCTCTGTATTCTCTCGAAGTCAACTTAAATTCTTTTAATAAGTGCTGCTTGACTCTATCATAATTGTCTAGATCATCGTATGACAATCTATTCAGAACGGTTCGAGCTTTCGGCGTCATCAATGGTAGTAATAATTTCACCCAAAACGGCTTTTCCACAGCAAAACTACGAAACGCGTTCTCGACTGTTTCAAAATATAATGGCACCTCCATCATATCAGTTGGCATTTGAGGCAATACATGCTTCATTGCATCACCTATTTTCTTAATTTTTGACACCAAAGTTTCACTTTCTTGCTGCTTCCTTCTTTCAGCTTCCCGTTCTTCTCTCATTTGC
Organism: Allolobophora icterica; assembly: GCA_963556255.1. Classification (NCBI taxonomy): domain Eukaryota; kingdom Metazoa; phylum Annelida; class Clitellata; order Crassiclitellata; family Lumbricidae; genus Allolobophora; species Allolobophora icterica. The sequence continues at coordinate 13,466,225 of OY744617.1, forward strand.
GTTTCTTTCAATGTCAATTTTGATTTCTCCAGTTTCAGACGTTCCTGTCTTTCTGTCTCTGCCTTTTCCAAACTTTCTTTCTGAAATTTGAGTTCTTCTTGTCTGATCTGTTCGGCGCGTTCTAACTCTAACGTTCGCGCTTTTTCTTTTTCTTCTTCACGCATTCTCTTTGCTTCAATCTGTTGCTGACGAACCTCTTCATCACTTTTTCTAGCTCTTTCAAATTCAATCATCTGCTCCAGTCTTCTTCTTTCAGCATCTTCCCTATCTCTTTTCAGCTGTTCTAACTGAATCTCAAACTGATGCTTTTGCAATTCAAGTTCTGCCTTACGCACTTGTTCTGCTTTATCTTCTCTCTCTCTCTGCAGGCGCAATTCCTCTTGCCTTACAAGTTCTGCTTTCTCTTCTTTCTCTCGCTGCAAGCGCAATTCTTCTTGCCTTGCAAGTTCCGCTTTCTCTTCTTTCTCTCGCTGCAAGCGCCATTCTTTCTCTTCTTTCTCTCTCTGCAGACGCTCTGCTTTCTCTTCTTTCTCTCTCTGAAGACATAATTCTTCCTGTCTCAACTCTTTCTCTTCCTGTCTTCGTCTCTCCTCTCTTTCTTTCTCTTCTTGCCTCGTCATCATCATCCACTGCATCAACATCTCCATAGACATAGGCGCAGGAGGTTTTTCAATAGCCTTTTCTACGGCACCGCCAACGGCACCTTCTTCTTCGACTTCTTCTTTCACCCACACTTCAGCGAGTTCCTGCATCATGTCACCACGTGACATACCTTCTAATTGTTCTTCTTTAAAACCGGCTTTCAACAAACGCTGTTTTAGCCTTTCCGTAGACATCTTCTTAATATCTGCTTGTCTTTCAGCACTTAGTTTCTCCATCTTACTTGTTTACTTTGGTGATTTCTCTTTTCAAAGAAGTCACGGTTTTTCTTGGTGTGTGAATCGATAAACAAACGGGATTTCTTTTATATTTGTTCGTGGAAAACAACGAAATTTTTATACCGTTTCTCGTGTTCCACCGTCGATGATATCGTAAATTCGTCACACAGTAACAACGCGTAGATTCTTCTAACACCGTCGTAGATTCTTCTAACACCGTTGTAAATTCTTTATCACCGTCGTAGATTCTTCTATCCGCCGAAGGAGGTGATAACGTGAATTTTAATCCACCGTGAGTTTATATCCACCGTGAGTATTTATTCCACCGTCGCTATTCCACCGTGAGTTTTTATCCACACCGACGCTGCCACCAATAATGTCAACCCAATCCTTCCGTTGACAATCCTTCTGATTAAATCCTTGTTCTCTTGTACTTAACGCCTATTTAACGTTCACCTTTTGAACGCTAATTCTACGTATAAGTATAACCTGAATTAATCAGCAACACAGTTTAATATCCTTTAGTTTAATAAGAAACAAACAGACAGAACTCAATTCGATTACAACTCAACTAGTCAGCCACACTACTACAGCGAACACACTCGAATTCAAACTTCTCTAGTCAGCATAATTCTTCGCGCCCCTTGACACACCTGTCTTCTGTGCGCCTCAGCGAAATCTAATAATATACATATAGCGCGCCGCTGCCGAGATTGGCCGGCCGCGCGTGTCACTAAGACTAAACGTTATACATTTATCATATATACATATACACGTGAAACTAAAGTAAACGCACTAAATATATACGCTAACATCTCGCACTGCAAGACTGTACACAAAACTCAGTTCACATGAACTTTAGTTTTTTCATTTATAGTATAGTAACTTATTTATACAAGTTTACATTTTCTGATTTCGGTCAAAATTCTCTTGTAATTTCACTAACGTTTTGCTTGGTTTTAGCATTAGCTACTGAATCTTACAGTTCTTGCGATATAATGACTCGTCTGAAATGCTGCTTGTTTTCTATAAGAAGAAACACTTTCAGCTTATCATAAGCACACTTTAAATTCTTTTAGATAACCAGGCTTTGCCTATGCTTCCTAGCCAACTGGGCTAAAATGAGTTCACTCTCCAGGGGAAGATGAGGCTGGGAGGAAGGGGGCTACGAAAATGCCCTCGTATGTTGAGGAAAACGAAGTTGCTAAAGCTTCGTACAATGGTTGACTCAGGGCTAGCACTTCATCATTATCATCATCATCTTATTCTTCAGTTCATTCTTTCTTCTAGCCTTGTTGATGTGCCTTTATGAGGTTTCTAAAAGTGTGTGTATTATGTGTGTTGAGCTATGTATGGCAAAAGATATAAGGATATACCTATTGTTTCATGTATTGCATTAGGTTGTTAGAGGTCTGTTTAGAGAGTTGTTTTGATCTCGATGTGCAGAGTGAGCCTTGTCTTTGGCATTCTCACTTGCCTGGCTGGATTTCTGGGAGTAGCAATTGGATCACTTGCGGCAGGCCAGCTGCGCAAGGTCTCTCCGAGAGCTGATCCAATCATCTGTGGATTCGGCCTTATCACTGGTGGACCATTCCTCCTCTTATCACTGTGTCTGTCCAGGTACAGCACTAGTGTCACCTGGGTACGTTACACTTCATCCAACCGTATCAGCTCGCCAATCAATTAACTATCGCCATTATTAACATTCTCACTTTTGCTATTGTCATTGCCTTTGTCATTGTTATCGTCATAGCTTAGGCATCGTCATCTGGGAAAAATACTCGGCATTGCTATGTCAAGCTGCGACAACCATTTGCATTGTCAGACGTCATTGTTTTTGAAGTTGTCGCCGTTTTTATAATTTTATCACCATTGCCATCTTACTATAGTCATCATCATTATGGTATGATACTCCACATCTAGCTGCATAATCTTGCCCATCTGTGTTTTGTCATCATCAGATGTCATCATTTTGTTGTTGCCATCTTTCTCATTGTTTTCAGCATTACAATCATACCATCACTGTCATAAATCATTTCAATACTGGTATTAGAATGTTGTTAAAATTGACAACTTTGCACATGCATGCATTCATATGTATATACCGGGTGGCCCATTAAAAACGTTCCCAAACTTTGTTAACCTGGCAATTAAACAATTTTAAAGTAAATTGAATCATAGTATATCAAACTAATCATAATTCATATTTGTACAACACAGCCAAAATTTAGCGCAAAATACTCAACTGTTTGAGAGAAATTGTTGTTAGAACTGTATGACCCATGGTCAAAATTTTGCACAGTTGTTTCATGATGACGTTTTACGCGAACAAATGTTTAATTGATCCTCCGCCTTCTCTTGTAACGACCCTTAAACGCTGTTTCCACTGTCCTATTGACTTCTGTATTTGTGTGTCGTCTAATAGAGACCATTTTGCTTCAATGACCTGCTTAAGTTCGTCAGTATTTAGAAACGGTTTTCTGCGACCAGCATACACAAACTTCTGTAGGGCGTTCCATACATAGTAGTCCAGAGGATTTAGATCGGGAGAGTTTGGTGGCCAGGCATCACTGTGGATAAAATCAGGGGTGTTTGCTTGAAGAAATTGCTAAGCCAATCTGCAACGATGTGAAGGAGCACTGTCTTGTTGAAAGATGTAATTGTCGTCAGGATAGAGTGTATACGACATTGGGCAGTGTTTAATGTAGACGTCTGTTGGGGGGAAATTTCCCCCCAGGATTGATGTTCCCCCAGAGGCCAGCAATATTGTAATGTAGACACCTTTTGGGGTGGAAAATCCCCCCAGGAAACTTGTTCCCCCCACAAGAGGGGGACTAGATTACACACTGGACATTGGGGAATGAGCTTATCGCGTAACAAGCCGACGTAATACTCTCCGTTAACTTTGGTTTTCTGAGGATCAATGAAGATGACGTCTGTTTTACCGTGCATCGAAACTCCAGCAGATACCATTAATTTTTTAGAGGACAGTGGACAATAGGACAGTGGAAACAGCGTTTAAGGGTCGTTACAAGAGAAGGCGGAGGATCAATTAAACATTTGTTCGCGTAAAACGTCATCATGAAACAACTGTGCAAAATTTTGACCGTGGGTCATACAGTTCTAACAACAATTTCTCTCAAACTGTTGAGTATTTTGCGTTAAATTTTGGCTGTGTAGTACAAATATGAATTATGATTAGTTTGATATACTATGATTCAATTTACTTTAAAATTGTTTAATTGCCAGATTAACAAAGTTTGGGAACGTTTTTAATGGGCCACCCGGTATATGCATACCTACTTGCTTAGGTACATTACATACAACTAATAAAATTGCAAGTACAGTTACAGTATCAATTACAATGACGAACTGCCTGAAGTAAATGCTGAAAAGCATGACTTTTCTTTCAGTTTCATCAGATTAGGTTATTTAAATGAAAATTCTGCTGCTCTGCTTTTAAAGTTCGTCTTTTTATCTGATTGTTTCAGGTCCTTATATTCATAGGAGAGACGTTGGTTTCTCTAAACTGGGCCCTTGTCACCGACATCTTAATGGTAGGCAATTTCGGCCTCATTCCATTGATGAAATTTATTTCTAGATGAAGAATTTATTTAGCAGTTTTACAGATGTTTCTACGTCAGGGAAGAATGGTTATCGCTTTCAGTAAATTAGTGGTTTCAGTTTTTGAATAAGCAAGATGGTAACTAGTGGAATCTTGATTTACACTTTGAACGAGGATAATCTTGTAGCACAAACAGTGCAATGCAGTAAATTGCAGTACAATACGGTATGACTGGAAATTTATTATAACAGCTCAGAGAGACAGTTTGCACGTCCAGCAACTGTAAACTTAATGCTCCAAAAGAAGAGCAGAAATTTTCTGCTTAGACCAAAAAAGGATTGTTAAGAAAGTTGGATGTGAAATAACTTCGAGAAGATGTGACCAAAGAGATGGCCACACTATGAGAACTGCAAGTTACAAATCACAGGATATCTAAGGGGTTGAGATTTCCACTGATCTGTGTTGGATTTTTTGCAGAGCTTGAGCATTGCAGAACCTTCTTACACATAGCAGTACCACCCAGATTCAGTTATATTGGGAGGTGTGTGGAATGGAACACGGTTACAGGGCTTAACTGTTTCTGTGGAAAGACTATTATCAGTTACTATGAGTTCCCCAATGCAGTTAAACAAGATATCCTTCTGTTAGGTTCTGATGTTATGCTTGTTTGAATTGACTTCAGTACACAGTTATTCCAACAAGAAGGTCGTCTGCTGAAGCAGTCCAAATACTCATGTGCCACGCACTTGGGGACGCTGGAAGCCCATACTTAGTTGGTCTGGTATGTCTACTCTCATCTGACATTCATTCATTCATTCATTCATTCATTTAATTCATTCATTCATTCATTCAGAGTATTATATAGCACCCCTCTAAGATAACTTCTCAGCACCCTCCAGCTCAACTATGGTAAAAACTCAACACTTGTTTAGTGTAGGAGAAGGGTACATGTGGTGCTCCTGGCCAGAATGACACACAGATCTAGACGTAATGTGATGGGATGTAGTAAATTATTTTGCTAGTGTGATCTGCCATAACGACTAGTTGTAGCCAGCCATCTCGATTCTGGACTCTTCTCCAAAGTAGAATGGGCGCAGGTCAACTTCCGCAATTCTTGTCCGTCCGTGTGTGGTGAGGGCTTCCAACAGGTTTCTTCCAACCTCTTGGAGGGCCAGAAATCGTTGCTCGTGAGTCGTAAGGCCCACGTGCATTGTGGGCCTTGCGAATAACATATTAAGACGTGGACGTGTCAGTTGACTGAAAAATGGATATAATTATTTGCACCCATCATTGACAAGTGGCTGTTGTCAGGAACCAATGATTATGATGATGATGAGGATGATAGTTGCTGTGCCGTTACAATGATTAGTTTTATTTCGTGTATTGTTCGTGTTCTTGTTCCTTGCCAATTCTGGTGGAGGCAGGTCTGTTACATGCAATTTCTGGTAGAACATCTTTGACTAGTGGACTGATCTGGATATTTACCTCATTACGGCTTGGCTGGCCAGTGTCATGTACATTAGATAGAAGTTACTAATTTATGTTAATGATAAAAGCCTCTGCTTTTATGCTTGACAGATTGCTGACAGCATCATTCTGCATTATGGCTACAATGACGGAATCATAGACTACACGAGCATGCAGTATGCGCTCTTCATGACGTGCTTTGTGTGTGTAATTGGAGGTGGTTTCTTCCTTGGTACTGCAATCTATGTTGCCGAAGATAGGCACATTGCAGACTTGACGATAAAAGGTACTTGCATGCAAAAACTGCTTCAATGAGAGCAGAATACATAAATCTTGTTGTAGTTTTACGAGTTGTGGAACGCAAATTAGCAATCAATGAACTAAGCATTTATATAGCGCCCCTTCAAGGCAACTAATCAGAGGTGCTTCCAGCCCAACCCCGGCGAAAGAGAACAGTCGTTAGAGCAGAGAAGAAAGCGGTGGACGAGTCTCGAGGAAGAGACTGCAACTCAGGAGGAAGTCCATTCTAGATTGTGGGTCCAACCACTGAGAAAGCAAATTTATGGTGAGGTTATTTAGTGTAGGGGTAGTTGAGTATTGTGTTCAGTGATTGCTGCAGTCTTGTTATAAATTTTAATCTGAATTTATTTCAAACAGCAGCACAAAATATAGTCCGTGAAAACAGGTAATTGTAATTTGTCATTATAACAGAAGCACGCTGAAAGTGACTGCGAGTCAGCTAAGAAAAATTGTCTTCCAAGTTTCTTGTTTAATAGAACCTACAATGCTTTTGTATGGAAGTCCTCCATTAGGATGGTTCTTTATAAGAGAGGTTTGATGTGCCTCTGTCTGAGCAAGTGTTGTTTAATGATATATACTAAATAATTGCATGAGGTGCACTGTTCAGCTTTACTGAGGTGCACTGTTGAGATATATAAAGTAGCCATATTTAAATGCCTATTTCAGCTTTTTAACATGCACTATATGAATGTTTTAGACGCATATTTGTGTGCATACTAGTAGTAATAGTTGTAGTAGTAATAGCCATAGTGGTAGGGGTATTCATATTAGTAGGAGATAGTAGTAATATAATAATAATAATAATGATAATAACAAACTCTTGACCGAATTAATCATGAAGGCCTGGCTTTCTTCAACAGCCTCGGCCCCTACCTTGCCCAGGTAACTGGAGACAACAAAGAAACTACATTTCTTTACCAGCGCTTATCTGTGCCATCCAACGCTTCAATACAGTCGCTCTTCACAGCACTTTTGGCACTCAGCACAACATCAGCAGGGACTAACGATCCCAGAAAACTACAATCCCTAATATTTGAAATCCTGAGAGATCCCATGTACTTCGAGTTAAAAATAATTATATACTATTTTTAATACTAATGTTAAAAATAATAATAGCCACCTCTGACATGTTATTTCTCTAGTGTTTCGAGTGATCATATGTCGTTAAAAAAAATAACAGTTTTGCAGTTATTGATCTAGGAAATTCACAGCATATTGTAATATTCCTTTCCAGGTGTTTTAGTTAATGGGAAAACGGACGCTGTCTTGGCAAAACCGGATGCTGGAAAACCGGACGATCTGAGTCATTCCAAGGAAGCGAACCTGGCTGAAAAGGGGGAATGATTTCTCGACACCTTTATTGCAAATCAGTCTTCTGCTCAGGTCAACCTCCTTCGACCGATTCTACTTACGTTATCTGTCTTGTAATTACGTTTGGTTGTAGAGCTGAGGTTGGATTAATTGATGCATTTTGTTCTTGAATTCGGAGCTGTAATAATATGTAACCACAGGTTGAGCAGAACTTTAATTTCAGTGAGTATATATATATTATATATATATATATATCTATATATATAAAGAAGAAACTCTGTCTGTCACACCGACTTTGACCGGAATGCATTTCTACATTTTTAGAGCTTTGCAATCGAAACCTTCACTGCTGTTTCGGGGTCGGCATGACACACCCAGTGTGAGGCTTCGCGTCCCCCGTTTTCCCCGCTACCATGGTCTCCCGGGCCAAAAACCTAGCCGCGCCATGCATTTGAAGCTCGAAAAAATATTCTAAAATTCAACCTATTTGACTCGCCAGATGGCGACGCCGCGTTAAGCAGCTACAGTACGGATTCGCTAGAGGGATTGAAACTTTCACTCAACTAAAGTGGTGGTGGTGGTGGTGGTGGTGGTGGTGGTGGTGGTGGTGGTGGTGGTGGTGGTGGTGGTGGTGGTGGTGGTGGTGGTGGTGGTGGTGGTGCGGATTCGCTAGAGGGATTGAAACTTTCACTCAACTAAACCGGGCGTGGTGGTGGTGGTGGTGGTGGTGCTACAGGGATTGAAACTTATAACCCCGGGCAACGCCGGGTAAACCATCTAGTATATATATATATATATATATATATATATATATATATTTGATCTAATATAGTCAAAAGTAATTACTTCTGTGGCAGAGTTGTATGTGCACTGTAATGCATAAGGCTTACAATTAAACCATAGTCATATTGTGATCTGTTAGTTTGGAAAATCTCGGTGGAAGTCCATTAGGACAGGGGTACCATTAGGTCAGGGGGTACCATTAGGTCAAGGATACCATTGGGTCCATGATACCATTAGGTTGGGATACTATTAGATCTGGGGTACCATTAGGTCAGAGGTACCATTGGGTAAGTGGTACCAGAAGTCGGGATATAGTTTATATACAAGTTGACACAGATGAGTGTAGATTAGATATAAAGTTGTAAATCTGTTGTATAGTCATGTGCTGAACAAAATTGAGTTTCTACGTAAGACACCGCAAAACCAGCCAAGATTTAAATTAAACCAACTTTTTACATCAAGCGCAGTCAGTATTTCAGATGTTTTTTACTTGTCATTTTAAGTTTTACTTTCTATCTGGGTTGTTTCCAACATGCTTTCTTTAAATGTTCTCTCCATATAATCTTTCCTGAACTGTTTTATTTATTCCATTGGTCATGGAAAAAGCGTTTGAACTGTATTTCCTTAGATGTAAAAATGCTATTCAATAGATTTTTCAGAAATCTATTGTCTAAAGTTTACGGGCGTGGCCTCAGACTACTGCATGTAAAGCGTATGCTTAAATTATGTGTTTATTAGTTGTCCAATTGGGAGTGATCAATTTACTGTCCAACTGGGAGTGATCAATGTCTGTTTTTCATTGTGCAAGCAGTCGAATACTCATCAGAAATTAGCAAGATGCATGGATATTAGGCTGGTACTGATTAAAAAATATTAATCAATTAATCTCCAAAATTTAACTTCGATTAATTGATTAAATTCAATTAATTTGTCCTCTGTTACGTAAAGCGTGAAAAACTGTTTGAAATGTAGTCACTGAGTCAGGTACTACTTTCAAGCTGTTTATTGCAATGAAGACAGTTAATTTTGTTGCCATCTTTGACTTTTCCATCATCATTTACCTTAAATGCAAAATTGTCGCTTAATTTTCCACTCAGACGTTTCACATTATCATTGTTTGCCATATTGTTTACTCCGGAAATGGGCCGCTCGACAGCATGAAATAAGTAAGAAAAATTACTTGAACAAGCCGAAAATAATCGATCAAAATTTTTAATGATTAACGATTCATTAATCGTTAAAATCCGCAGCCCTAATGAACATGAATACTGTATGTATGTATCTAGACAATTACTGTAGCACCTTTTGCTCCTCACACAAGAGTTAATTTTTACACATCTTTCTGCGTAAGTCCTCGTGTGGAATCCCGAGAGTTAGCTATGGCAACGTGCAACTTGCTTTGGGTACAGCAATACAGAGACTGAATGAAATCAGGCTGAAATAAAGTGTTTCCTTCCTCAACAGATAAATACAGCATAGATAAGATATTTAAAATATTAAGTAACAGTTGTTTTAAGTCTTCAACCTTCCACTTGGAACAAAATCTGCCCGTTCCATGTGCATACTGCTGTAGTCGATTCTGTTCAGCATACACAGTCAAACTGCCTTTATGTATGTGTTTGGATCAGTCAGATAGCTGTGTGTGTGTGCAGTGCTTTTGGGTGGGGGATAGATGAATGGTAACACTCTTGCTCAAAGAACATAAGATCTTGAAAGAAGCGGTTTGATACCCGTAAGCTCCCTGTTGGTCGACTCAGCCTTCCACTCCCTAGAGGGCAGCTGTAAAATGAGCAGGCGCCTAACAGGCTGCCAAGACTTGTGTTTTATAAGATCTTGATAATAATTGTACTGTTGTGTGTTTCAATGTTGCTTACTGCGGTTTGTCAGTGAACGTGTCAATAAACAAGAATATTATTTTGTGAGGTATTTAAACTGTGGTGTATTAGGTGTCGTGATACATACAAGCATACATAAACATATTTTGTAATCTGTTGATGTAATGTATTAGGCAATGGACAGCAATTGCAAACGTTCTTGAAAAGTTAGCAGCAAGAGTGCAGAGAGATTGACTGTGTTTGATTCCTGTGATTTGAAAGCTCAGTGGACTTATAGGCTGTTGCATCTTGACCTCTTATGTCAATCAGAATTAGCCCCACATCCTCTATCTACACTTTGACAGTGATGGGCAATAGTTAACTAAAAAGTTGCTAACTTTTAGTTTAACTAAAAATTTGTAGTTAAGGAAGAAGTTTAACTAAGAAAAATAGTTTAGTTCAAACCATAGTTTAACTAAAAAAATTTAGTTGCTAACTAAAAAGTTTAACTAAAAAATCAGCAATATGCAACTATTTTTCCACAGTGAACATTGAACACTGTCAGCAAAAAACATTTTAACACTGCATGGTTTTAGCATTAGTGTTTTCAAATTCATACACTACTTACAGTACACATGTAACTGTATGCCAGAACAGTACACACTGCATAGTTTGAAGGTGAAATTGTCATTGACGCTTTGCATTATTACACTTAATGTCTTTTATTGTGAAAATGTTTGTCGTAAAAAGTAGGAAAAAAGTTGGAAAAAGTTTAACTAGTTTTTTTTTAGTTTAGTTAACTAATTCCAAAATCAGTTGCCAACTTTAGTTAAACTAGTTTTTTTAGTTGGAAAATAGTTTTAGTTTAACTAAAAAAAATAGTTTAGTGCCCCATCACTGGACTTTGATGTGTTTCGTTGAGGATCTGAAAACTTTATGTATCGACTTCATGACGTTAGGATCTTGATTGTCGAAGACGTGAATCATGATAGCTGTATCGGAAATGTGGTTTTGTTGATGTTATATGCTTAACGTGTTCGTTGTAAATCATACAAAATGTCTAAGTGTTTACCGATTCCGTTTTTGGTTTGTGAAACTTGCATATGTAACATGTATCATATCTACTGGTTGTGTAGATGTAACTGCTGAATCAGTTTGTACAACTGCTGTGATGTCATGTAGATGTACGTGTTGCAAACGTTTACCATGTTCAAGTACTTATAGAGTTGTTGTATGTAACATATGCCATCTTTCCTTAACTGTCCTTCTGATGTTACGCCATTTATCAGTGTCACACCTGCAAGACACTGTAACACTTGGAGGTCAGAATGACACTGACACGTCAACTGGTGTGATACCTATATGTCGGCATGATATCTAAAGGATAGCATGACCCCTGCAGGTCAACATGATAAGTGTGATAAGTTTCTTCGCTTTAAGGTTGACAGATGTTGTGAGCAACTTGCCATGTTCTGTTTTGTATGCTGTTTAGCAGTCAATTGTATGGTGACAAAAAAAATAATAAACGATGTTCAATTTCTGTTGCTACACTTTAAAAGCTTGCAGATTTTGGTGTCAACACTCTTGCTTTCTCTCTACCAACCTTACTTGTTAACGGTAGTCAGTGGCGGCGATCTTGTTTGACAGGTGGGGGGGACATTTTTGAACTGATCTGGTCAAAAAATAGTTTTAAACTGATCTGGTCAAAAAGAGGTCAAAAAATTTTTCGTGCTTATGCACAAAAAAGTTGACCTTTTTTTGGTGTTTCCTTTAAATTTAGGGGTCGGATGTATGGCGTGTCCCCCCACTCTTAGAGGTGTAAGGTGGGGTCGTGTCCCCTCGACCCCCTGGGATCGCCGCCCATGACGGTAGTGTAACAGTGCATTGCCACGCAGCACTGCATTCTGTCCTATGGGTTGTTGGTTAAGGACCTCCAGTTACCTCCACAAGATGGAATGAGAGGGGGTTTTGCGGAGATCCGTGTCTGAAATTTGGCACAGTAATTTTAGTACTGCTAGTGGTTTGAACAACAAGTTCAGTCAGACTCAGTTTTGTATTACACTGGGTTTAATTATACTCCCTTTTATTGATGAGGTAGTATCAGAAAAAACCCACCTCTTAGTACTGTCAGCCCTACGACATCAACAAGATAGCCTAAGTAGGGATCATCCATAAAGGACGTCCGCATTGAGGGGGAGGGAGGGGTCATCGAAATGCGGACAAGGGGGAGGGAGGGTTATGACCAGTGCGGACGTCCGCATCTAAACTTTTAAATTTGATAGTTTATTAAACACCACATTGTTTCAGCCTTCCCCAAAAGACGAAAAGGTCAGTGAAGTGATTGCATAAAACCTCATACATGGTATAACCTTTACTGTGACTTTAAAGAGGCTTTTATTACAGCACATTCTGCTATATGAAACCCGAGCTGTCGCTTAAACGTGCACAGGAACTGTGGAATAATTGTAAAAATAATGATGATGACATTAAAAATTGACTTAGGCGTGCGGACGTCCGCAAAGTGGAGGGAGGGAGGGTAAGGTCAAATGCGGACAAGGGGGGACGGAGGGGTCCAAAGTAAGTCATATTTTGCGGACGTCTTTTATGGACGACCCCCTAGGCCTTAGCTCTGCACTGGAATGAGTTATCTGTTGGATGCTGGAGGGTGAGAACTGGGGGTACTTACATCATATTCGTTTTTATTATTGATCATGTACTGGTTGACACACCGCAACCGTGGACAAGTTACACTGATTGAAAGTTAGCATAAAGGAAAGAATAATAACAATTCGAGAAATAACCTATAAATGAGAATAAATGCAGACAGAGGAGAAATGTATCCAACAACAAGTTCAGTCAGACATAAGTACCGGTGAGTCATTTTCTCGGACGTCCTTAATGGACGACCCGTCGAAATGATGGGTCGTTCGTTAGGACATCCAAGAAAATGACTACTTTAGAACGTACTGTAGGCCTATATCTACTTTGACAAAATTAGGGTTTGACGGAATGTCCTTGCATTGGGCTGATGTGCAAACATTTTCAGCTAACCTTAAGCAGTGATGTAGTCGAGTCCACCTAAGCCGAGTCCGAGTCAAGTCCGAGTCCATCTAAACCGAGTCGAGTCCGAGTCCTGAGGTGTTCGAGTCCGAGTCCGAGTCACTAAAGATCGAGTCCAAGTCCGAGTCCAAGTCCGTCCACATAAAATACACTGAACCACGCAATTCAATGCCATAGAAAAATAACAGAACTATTTAGGCCCTATGCAGAAAGATTTTTTAATGTAATTTACCCAAATTTCACATTACGAGCACTAAATTAAGTAAAGTTTTGTTCGATAATCTGGCACGATCATGAGGACACATAAAAATTCTTCCCTGCTAAATACAAGTTCAGTAGGTAGGAACAGATAGAAATGTAAATGCAACAAGTGCAGTCGTGTCATATCACGTTCTCGTTCCTTCTCTACACTGGAAAGGGCGATACGAAAGTTTCTTCTAATTCGAAGCGATAAATTAATAACTCCATGCACAGTTTAGCATTATGATTGAAGATATATTTACAAATCGACAATTCCTAGTATTCGGTTCAATATCATGCCCTTCACGGTGTTCGCCTCTATAAATGTGCCCGTCCACGCCGATAACAGACCTTATGGGGTATAAGACAGAGGGTCTGTTATCGGGGGGCGTGGACTGGGGACAGTCTATTTATGACACTCGTCTTCACTTCATTAGTGTCTATTATCTGCTGGTAGGAACTGGTTGGCGCCGGAATAGTTCCCTAGGGACCATCCATATATTACGTACGCAAAAATCCGGGAAAATTGACCCCCTCCCCCTGTTCGCAAGCGTACTTTCTTCCAACCCCCCCCCCCGGTACGTACTCTTGACGCACCCCCCCCCCCCGAAGACCAGCTGCAGAAAGTGTCTCGGCAGCGGACTGTCTGCACTTTAGGCCAGATTGAAGGATGAGTGAGGGCCAATATAGACAAATTACAGCACAGAATATATATAGCACAGTACAGAATAACTGCACATGGCTTTTATATAATGTAATAAAATGCCATCGGACGACTATAGGACAATACAGAGTTATAAATAGGCTAATGTGGACGTCATAATTAGAAGTTTATTTTGCGTACGTACACATTTTGTCCCTCCCCCTACCCCCCCCCCCGTTCGCACCCGTACGCAAAATCGAGAATTTCCGACCCCCTCCCCCTCCCCCTAAGTGCGTACGTAATATGTGGATGGCCCCCCTATAGGCCTATATTTCCCTATACCAGGCCAAATAGAGACCCTCTGTCTTATACCCCCGCCTATTCATGATACTCGTCTTCACTTCAAACGGATATGTTTCACCTGTTCTGGCTTATGCCTATAGCGACGGTCGGCCGGGTCACTTCTCGCTTGAGGGGTGGTCTTGGCCGTGACATGACAATACATTTGCTGTTCTGCCCAGAAATTGTGACTCGGAAAACGAGTCAGCGAGTCAAATTCGAGTCCAGGGTTCGAGTCCGAGTCCAAGTCCGAGTCGTGAAAGTCCAAGTCCAAGTCCGAGTCCGAGTCCCTAGAAAATCGGTCTCGAGTCGGACTCGAGTCCATAGCCGGACTCGAGTACTACATCACTGACCTTAAGAGGCTCCTTTTAGACCTGTTAGCCAATGTGACGCGGTGATGTAGCGGTATGTTCTGTGCCTTGTAACCAGAGGGTCACGGGTTAGAATCTACCTCAAGCCACTATGTAGTGACCTTGGACAAGTTGCTCACCCACAACTGTCTGTATATTAATATTCAAGATGCCTCTGAGGCGGTCGTTTTAAAGGCGAATGTTATATTGTAGAGAACGATCGAGTCGAATATAATTTACTGACCTAAGCAGTCATAAATACTGTTAACGCCGCCACTTAATTTTCATCACGCTAAGACCATGCACTGCAAAAGTTTTTTCAAAATTAGCTTTAAAATTAAATAAAATGTCATATAAATGGTAATAGACAATACAGCGCTTTTTAAATACTAGCTGGTTTACCCGGCGTTGCCCGGGTTTCGGAGGTTTTGGGCCGGGACACCATGGTAGCGGTCAAAACGGGGGACGCGAAACTGCTTAACCCGGCGTTTGGGTGTTTCAATCCCTCTAGCGAATAAGCAACAAAACACTGCTTAACCCGGCGTTGGCCGGGTTTAGTTCAGTGAAAGTTTCAATCCCTCTAGCGAATCCGTACTGTAGCTGCTTAACCCGGCGGCGCCATCTGGCGAGTGAAAATAGGTTGAGTAAGATTTTTTACCAGCTAAAAATGCATTGCCCGGGTAGGTTTTGGCCCGGGAGACCATGGTAGCGGTAAAAACGGGGGGCTCGAAACCTCACACTGGGTGTGTAATGCCCACCCCGAGACAGTGGTGAAGGTTTGGAGTGAAAAGGTCCAAAGCTGTAGAAATGCATCGCGGTCAAAGATCGCTATGACAGACAGACAGACAGACAGACAGACAGACACTCAGACACACAGACACACAGACACACAGACACACAGACAGACAGACAGAGTCTTGTCTTAATTTATATAGATAATGTTCTGTTTATACAGGCAATTGTTTATTGCCTAAAAATAATAATTCGTCTATTTTAATCCAAGGATTCTATATCATGTGCTTCTACTGTATGTAAAGTGCCCTGCGTGGCTGCCGTGTCTACTATATGTATGTTCACTGTACAACGCAGTGCGTTTGAAGGCGCTTAATTAAAGAAAAAGATTATTATTATTATTATTTTCATCATAGAAACCGCGTGTATGTAAACGCGACGTTATAAGCCTTTGCCAGTAGGACTAGTCTAGGAGCGACATGATGTTGAGGAAGGAGGGTGCGGATGGTAGCATGAAGGAAGAAGCAAAATGGAAGACATATATAGGCGTAGACTCTGTGGGAGGGGAGCCGGGTCACGTGCCCCTCCCAAATAATTGAGATTGACTGTACACCCAATGCAACAAGTGTAGAATGAATAACCAAATCCCCCCCAATATTTTAGACAAGTTTACGCCAGTGGGTGTGGCTGTCGTAAACCATCATCACGAATGGGTTATACGGTAATCGGGGTGATATTTCTATCGAACATCCTGAACTACATGGACCGATTCACGATTGCAGGTATTTCCTAGTTGAGCCTATTAATTGTTAGCTCTGGTAGATCTATTGTACGTTTATATGCTAAGGGGCCGTCCATAAATGACGTCAAGTCCAGATGGAGGGAGGGTGTTAGACTCGTGTGACGATAGGCCTATGTGGCCACCATTATTATTGTAAGCTTTGTGCACGATATTGATCTGTTGCTTCTGTGACGAGAGTCGAGGTAAATTTTGTGCCAAAATAGTGTTACGTTATTTATGGACGAGTCCTAAGAGACTGTTTCAACCACTCAGCTATAAGCAGGGTGAAAAAGTTCGTTAAGCAAGACCATTTCAGTTCTTGCAGAATAGCAGACAAAGGCTTTCGCTCTACACTGTCGAAATTTACCACAATTCCAACATTCCAACAAGTGCTCCATTATTCTTTCAACGCCCACTGATTCCAATTTTGTATAATCCACAGCAAAAAGCACACTTCTCAACCCATCTTTCTGGCACCTCGTGCTCCTTCACGCTCCTTATAAGCCCAACTCTCAGGCTCGCATAGCAACTGTATATGCACAATATAAACAAACATAAATAAACATATATAAATCAATTTATATAGCGCTTGTGTCCGTTTCACAAGGTATCAACCGATAGCGCACCAAAACCAGCCTTTAGCCAGACCAATACCTATAAATTCAATCCACTGACATGACATTAAGTTACCCTTTCGTTACAACTGAACACAGAATACAACGGATTTCTTCAAACAATCTACTAGAATTTCAGCACATTGTCTTGAAGTCCCTCATCACCGTAAAATAGTTTCATAGTCTGTAGCTTATCTATTTCTCTCAATCAACAGGGTTGGACTTTAAGAGGGGGAGAAACATTTCTCAGTAATTCTTATTTCTAACTCGTCCTGAGACATATTGTCACCCTCCACTGTTGCAAACAAAAAGTCGTTTACTTCCCTCAACCTTCAATCACCGTCATTAATTCAGCCGCAATTAGAAAGAAGGTTGAACAAACAGTCGCAAGTGAAGCTGACGCGATTCGAACTTCTCTCCCTGACGGTCTTAAATAGAAAACATTACCGGGTAATATCCTTATTTTTGCTGATGTCATTGTTGTCGTTGTCACCATCATCATCATGCTTCTGCTTACGCTCCTATTTCTCCTGCTTCTCTTTTTCCTCTCCTTCTTCTTCTCCCTCTTCCTCCTCCTCCTCCTCCTCTTCCTCCTCCTCCTCCTCCTCCTCCTCCTCCTCATCATCATCAACAACAACAACAACAACAACAACAACAACAACAACAACAACAACAACAACAACAACAACAACATAAACATCATCATTATGCTGTTCTTCCTTCTCTCAACTCCAATATCTCTTGCTTCTCTTCTTTTTCCCCGTCTCCTCCACATCATCTTCCTCTTCCTCCTCCTGCTCATCATCATCATCACCATCATCATCATCATCATCATCATCATCATCATCATCATCATCTTCATCATCATAATCATCACGTTGTTCAGTTTGTTGTCACAGTTTCCTAGTTGTCTTGGCTGATACATTGTCTTCAGATACCCTACATCTGCAGCAACACGGCAAAAAGTTAACGAGGTAAGAATGAAATTCATCCAAAGTGAATGGAGATTTCTGTCCAACGCGCCGCACAACACAGCAGGCTTTGAGCCCGAATCATCCCCGCTAGGTTTAACAGAAACAGACGATTGCAGGGGAGGAGCCTACGTCTCGAAGTGGACATAGTCGGCCTCGTGTGGCTCTGAAGAACTGATGTGCAGGAAGACGACCCAGTAGGTTACCATAAATCCGAGGAAGACCATCGGGAAAATGGCCCTCGAGTACCTGTCTATGGCGCAGGCCAGGGCGACGTTCGGATTGGCCTTGGTCTTGTCCTCGGCTGCCGAGGCCATCGAAGGACCTCCACCGACGGCGTTCTTTGAGCGACTGGCGCACAGGTCGGACCGCTTGAGCACCGAGTGAGCTGGACACTGGTCAGCGGCAGGAAGACGAGAGCACGTCAGAGGGGTCAGGACCTCGCGATCCGAAGACTGAACGCAACTGTTTCTCTTGTTACGACGAAGGTCCTCAATACAAAGAACACATGTCGCAGCTTAGGGCAACATGAAATCTAATATTGTATTGCAGCGTTTCCCAAACTTTTTTGGCCAGGGAACCCTTCTCATCTTTTTATATTATGGCGGAACCCCAACCTGAACTAAACGTATTGAGGCATACATAGCGCCTGGGAAACATACTACTATAGGCCTAACTAAATACACACCCACTTAAGCAGTTTTTTAAAACAATTTATTTTCTCTTATATAAAATGTTAAAGTGTACAGTTTTTAAGGCCAAGACTTATGGAGCACAATATTGGGAGTAGGCTACATGAAGTTTAATATGTGTACAATGATTTGTTTTGTTCTCGTGACAATTTTTTATATGTGGTTTAATGCTAGAAAGCTAGATTCTCATGTCAGGTGGAAAATGGCAGAAGCACGCTAACTGCACATTTCATGACAGTGGGGTATTCTTTAATTAGCCCGATCCAGAAATTTATTCTTGAACGTTCAGTGAAAGTCTGCTTCACTTGCGAGTCCAACTTCAATAAGAAGTTCATAATCTTTTACAAAAGTTTGCTTATTTTCGGCTACTTTTAATGGGTTTCGAATCCAATTAATATCACCCTTCATAGGAGGAAAGTAGTAAACCAAGTTCGCTTCCAGGTCGTGAATGTGATCTGCAATTTGAACGAATATTTTGGTCGAGAACACAATCCATTTCAACTAAATTTCAACTGAAAACTCATAACAGTCCATATTACTAGTTGGACAATAAGCCCAGAACCCTTAAATTTCCCTCCTTGACCCAACGCTGTATGTGAGATTTTTATACCAGGAAATAAAAAAATAATTGCTAATACTGTTGTACGATTATCAGACTAAGCTGTACTTTTGCGTTAAATCAAGTTCGGATTCGTTCGTCGAGGTAACGATAACAAAGATGGCTTCGTCCCTATTCAGACTTACGGCTCTGACCTACGTAGGTCTCCTGCAGTGACCTCCATAATCTATAATTCTATATGAAAACTTGATAGCTAGCCTAATAGAGCATTGAAAGTTCGGTTATCGCTCAACGAGGGAAAAATGCAAAACGACTGACGGTAGTTTTAAACTGTTATAAAACTTTTCGTGTATTTTTTAAAACTGTTTGGAATGTTTTACTCCAATGAAATTTCTCAATGAAAATTCTTTAAAATTACAACTTTTCGCGGAACCCTTGCGTTCACCCCGCGGAACCCTTGGGTTCCGCGGAACCCACTTTGGGAAACGCTGTTGTATTGTATTGTATCTAGAAATTTATAAAGCGCATCTCGCAGAATAACTATGCAGAGGCGCTCTCACAGCAAGAGCCCTGGGGAAACAGAACTGCGTTTAGGGACCGATGAGGACCGATGAGGAAGAGCCAGTCATTAGTTTGGATCTGAGCAGAGGGGGAAGGTCATTCCAGATCGTGGGACCCACTGCAGCAAACCCCCGGTGCTAGGCCAAGGCAGTTTTAGCTCTGGGAACAAAAGATCAAGCCCATTAACAGAGCGCAATGAGTGAGAAGAGGATGCAGATAGCGGCTTTCACAGATAGTTCGAGAGATATATAAATGATCATCTCATTTGACTTCTACAGAGCAGTCCTCATCTTCAATAGATGATCGCTTTAAGTAAGAAGACAGGAGAAGAGCAGTCCCTTTAGCTAACCTCGAGAGGCGGCCATGGGTATGAAGCGTTAGCAACTTCATTCTTCTTAGCCTGTGCATGTGACAGCGGTGGCCAGTCCTATTCCCAACCAACATGTGTGCGACCAGTGTACTCGTCATCGCTAAGTTGGCTAGAGGGCGCAGGTGGAGCAGAAATCTTGAAGCAATTTTTTTCTGTCCTGGAGGGGAGTTGAACCTCCGACCTGTTGGGTGACATATGACCACTAGGCTATCGCCCAACCCTCTAAGTAAAACTGTAGTCAAAATCCATAATTATTAGAGAGGTCCGGTCGAATCGGTATCATCATTTTTGTCGTTGTAATCGTCCTTGTCGTAGTCGTCGTCATCATCATCATCATTGTAATGGCAGTTCCTGTTCATTGTACGTCTATACATCAACGTCGTTTGAGCCACCACGGTTTCGAAGTTTATATTTTGCGAGTGAAGGGTTTCCCGGTTTACGTATGAGGCGATGATTGTACTGGGCACTGTGGGCAGAGGCAGGACATGTCGGATTTGAAGGGTTCTAAAAACAATCAGTTGAGAAGATGAAATGGAAACGGATAAATTTACGGAGTTTGGAAGATACAAACGAATAGAAACTGGTCCGAATGAGAAAAAGTTGCAGAGGTAGAGTAATTAAAGTTTCAATTGTAAGTAGCCACAATAAAAAAAATAGGCTGTTAGAAATAAATAATACACTGTCAGCTTCAGGATAATGTAGAATAGTTTTGTCTACACTACCGTCTACTTACTAAAGCTGACAGTGTATTGTTTAGTTCTGATAGCCTAGCTTTTTTATGTTTTCTCAATTAGGCAAATCAGTTTCTACCACTTCGGCGTCTAGATGTAGTAGACCCCTAAGTACCAGATCAGAAACGAATCTACACATACCTCTTCCATTTGCAACACCGGCGAGCTGCTGAGAGGGCAAGGGCCATTGCATCCAACCCTCCTCTTCCCATGGCCCGCCGCTGTAGGTCCTCGCCCGCAAGATCCTCTCCTCTGCGGCCCTGCCCCACCACACTCGACGACTCCGAGTTCGTGATTGGCCGCCGAGTGATCGATGCGCGGTCTCGCTTTGGGTGTCCACTTGAGGTTGCCAAGGTAACTGACGCATGCGTATTCGAGCAGGGACGCGAAGACCATGACGAAACAGGTGACAAGGAAGACGTCGATGCTCTTCAGGTAGGAGATCTTGGGAAGGGAGGCGTTGGAACTGGAGATGAGGG
Organism: Allolobophora icterica; assembly: GCA_963556255.1. NCBI lineage: Eukaryota > Metazoa > Annelida > Clitellata > Crassiclitellata > Lumbricidae > Allolobophora > Allolobophora icterica. Next base: position 13,487,465 of record OY744617.1, read on the forward strand.
TAGTCATCGTTAGAACGGTTGTGATGCCGAGGGCGACCCGTGCAGGCGAGGCGTCCCGATGCAGCCAGAAGGAGATCCAGGACAGAACGACGATCAGACATGACGGGATGTAGATGTGGATGACGTAGTAGCCGAGACTCCGGGCAAAGTAGAACTGGCACACGAGGCGGGAATAGTTACCTGCGTGGCAATGGACACTGTGGATAAATCTGCTGCACAGCTATCAGTTTCATCATCATCATCGTCGTCGTCGTCGTCGTCATCATCATCACCATAGTCGTTGTCAACATCATCTGCAGTACCTTCGTCGCTCGATCATCACCAGCAGAAGTAACACGCACAATTTTGAACTAGACAATTACATACGTAAGTTTCCTACAGGTCGACTCAACCTTCCACTCCCTACGGGACAGTAGTTAAACGAGCGGGCGCCTAACAGGCTGCCAAAACGTGTGTTCTATAATCTATAAGATCTGGATAAGTGTGCGGTCACGCGTTTCAATGTTGCTTACTGCGGTTTGTCAGTGAGCTTGTCAATAAATACGAATGCTATTAATATCTAAATCACATTCGAACTCACGTGATGAGCCGAGGAATCGAACCCAGGTGGCAGAGGTGAGGCTCCGACGTTTGCCTTTCAGTTACCTTGCTACCAGATGAACTGGCGAATAGTCCCACATTAGTTACATTCTCCATTGTTCATCTTGTTCTTGTGGCCTTCAAGGCGTTGCACTGTTCGACACTGCTATCTCTAAGCAAATGTATGCCCTGGCGGGGATTTCAACTCCTGACACTACAGTGCAACTGTATTTGATATTGCCCTCCTTCCAAAGTTCAGAAGTGCACACGACCATGCGATATCTATGTTGATTTCACATGAGACGGACCCTGGATCAAAACCCTGTACACGAGGTGAAAAGCGGACAATTTAACCTCCAATTTAACCTTTAACCCACATACGCAGCTCATGAGAAGTATTGGCATATGCCATATACATACAGACGGAAAATACCGGCAACTTATGCATACAACATACATTATAATTTTGTGCATCTCCGTAGATATATATATATATGTTTTTATATATGTGTTTGTATATATATCAATATATACATGTATATAAATACATGTATATATGTATCTGCTTGCCTGTAGTGAGAACTTCCAGTTTGTTTCTGGCTTTGAATCCTTTGATGCTGAACTGTGGCAACTGAAGAGATCTTTCGATGTCAATCGATTCTCTCGGTCCTTCCTTCCATTTGTAGATTATGTGTTTAATCGAATAAGCATCTGATATCAAAAAACCGCAGATACCCATAATTACCCCCCGCTACACGCTATACGCGCACCATTGCACACTATTGCTGCAGTAACTTACCGGTACTGCAATGTTTCAGAACATTTGTAGGCTACAGCGTGATGATGATGATGATGATGATGATGATGATGATGACGACGATGATGATGATGATGATGATGATGATGATAATAATAATAATAATAATCGGCCATCCAGGAATAGTCTTTTTATCATATGTCTCCGGACAATTTATGTCTGTTTCTGGAGGATCCTTGATACCCCGGGGCTAAAAATAATAATGATAATGATAATGATAATGATAATGATGATAATAATAATAATAATAATAATAATAATAATAATAATAATAATAATAATAATAATAATAATAATTATAATAATAATAATAATAACTGCTACGTCGCAGTAGCCTTCAGAGGCACGTTCACTTTACACTCTGGGGATGAGGACCACGTACTCCAAGCTTAACCTTTCAACCAACTGTTAATATCTTAGAGCTTGAGGGATCTTACTTACATCACGCGAAGAAATAATGATACTAATAATAATAATAATAGAGCCCAATGGCCTCTCGGGACGTGACTTTCAAAAGGCCTAATGGAGTCACTACCTTGGTCCAGAGGTCGTTGCTTGGCGTGGTATGTCACGGATACATTTGCAACAACATGCGAGCATACAGCATCGCAAAACGCAGGTTCGCTCAGCGGAAAAGAAGCTCATAATAAGGCATGCAAATATCATATATGCTGCTATCTCCCAGTCACACTCTTTAGTCCCTGTTGCAGTCGAAACCGCAGGAAGCTGGCACACCGAGTCACTGGATTTTGTCCAAGAATTGGGAAGAAAGACATTATAGGTGACAGAGAGAGACCCGCTATCTGCTACAGCGCCTTTCGGTCGCCCTTTATATTGGAAACTCCCTGTGTTTTGGTCATCTCGAATTGGAACAGACAGGAGACTAAATGACGGTTTATAGATACAGATGAAAACAATGAATTATTAGTCTGTTTTTGAGTTTGTTGGCTTTATGAAAAATAACAATAATAGAGATTGTTTACGGGCGTTGAAATGTAGGATAATGCTAACCTAATTTTTGAAACCGTGAGGGATTGCATGTACCTCAGATAAAAATAATAATAATGGTTTCAACCTCTGATGAAGGTAGGAAGGCTACAGGGATTGTGTTTACGGGCAATGATACACAAAATGTACAGTGATGAAAGGCTTTTAACCGCTGTTTGTGCAGGAAATGAATTGTAATTCATAATTATTTATGACTTTTATGCGCTCCGGCTCTCGCCATGTGCAGTGATAAATTCTCCTTAAAGCATGCCTGGCTCAGAACTGCCATTTCAGAGTCCGACGTTCCGAACAGAATTTATTAGCTGTGTTGATCTAAAATGTGTCCTACACACGTTAATGGAGCGAAATACGACGGTTTAATGGTGTGAAGAAAATATACATGTGCCCAGTGCTTTTTCAGCCGGAACGCGCCGGAACGGCGTTCCGGCACCTTTTTTCAGCTATTAAAAAATAATTTATTTATTTTAATAATAAAAACAATAATTTAGTTATTTTAATTTAATTTCAATGTTGTGAACTGTCGTCAGTGTTTATTGAAACCTCTGTCAACCTCCAATCCCAGTTTTCTCGGGATTTTAGCCCTACCATAATTGTTCAGTTTCGGAACCTATATTGTTCCGTTCCGGAACATTTTTTTCTAGACAAAAAGCACTGCATGTGCCTAGGGTAGAACGATGCAGGTTGGCCCTACTTGTCATACGACTTCCTTCAAAGCACCGGAAACCGGCTACTGGTGTCTATATTAATGATATTAATGGCCATATTTCTGGAGTTAAGGCATGCATAATGGTAGTGAAGAGAAAGTCCATAGCTAGAAGGCACATGTTGTTTGAGCTCAGAGGACACGTTAAACAGGTCTGTGTGCAAATAGCTAAGGTTATAGAAAACGAGAGGACCTTCACTGGCAGATTTCCGTTTCGGAATCTCCCGAAGCACAATTTACAACTGGTTGGCTCAAAACAGGAATTGTTTTACGTGCAGTGATATATATATATATATATATATATATATATATATATATATATATATATATATATATATATATATATATATATATATATATATATATATAAAATGTGCAATGATGAAAGGCTGTTAACCGCTGTTTGTGAACGAAAAGAATAAATTGTAATTCATAATTATGATTTTTATGCGCTCGCCATGTGCAGCAATAAATTTTCCTTAAAACATGCCATGGAAGGCTAAACAGTTTTCTCTTAGCTTTGAGCTTATTTTAAACCTAGCCCACGTCCCACCACTATTTATAATCGGGCTAGAACTCAGTGAGTTTGTATAGGTTATGTTATCATAGATCGCTATATGATAGTGGAATGCTGATGCCACATAATCAGTGACGTCGCTAGTCCAGGCGATCCAGGGCAAATGCCGATTTGACCCCCACCCCGCCTATCGATTTTGATTTGTCTAAGCGCCTGTGAATAAGCTGGTTCCCGCGACTTCGCTTTTTTGGGCGCTGTAGAAATCCGGAGATTACGACTACGAAATGCCCTGGTAAAAAGCCTTTACCCTGGTCGTTGCCCTGCCAGAAATTTTGCCATGCCCAGAATTTGTTCGGTCCATAAATCGCCTCTACCCTGGTTAATTGCATGACCGCCCTGGCTATCCCTGTATACTAAAAATGTCTGGCGCAGCCACTGCGTATAATATAATCCATCAAAACCGTTCCTCTAGGCTATCTCATTTCCTCTCTAGTCTCTTGGCAGCATGATCTTGTTCTTAATGCGTAATTCCTGGAACATCCTCTGACTTTACGGAACTAGACTAAGTGCTCTACTCCTTGTTTTAAAGTATACCACTTTATATTCGTCGTGATTATATTTATAAACCATAATCATTAAAACTGCGTCTGTACAGTGTTATAGCTTACGTTATCGCCACGATTGTTGTGTATTTTGGAAATTGCTGCTTTTGCACGAACATCAAGCCTGTTTTTATGTAACTCAATTTCAGACTTATACAGCGCGTATTCCGAGAAATAGTTTGCAGTGGACGGCATCAGTGAAATAACATTTGACGAGTGAAAATCAGGAATTGTTTACTGGCGTCGAAATGAAGGAAATGTTGGCAACAGATTTTTCTAGCGCTTTACAACGCGGCGGCCCTCAAATTCCCAGAACTCATGCGATATTGGACTTGCGGCGACCCTTGTGACATCATAACCTCGTTCAGGCGCCTCCGCTTTCGTGTCCCTCGTGACTCGCTGGCATTTGAATGACTTCATAATGTAGCATAAATCTCTAGCCTGGCCGCTGTAACTGAGCTACAGATGTAGGGAAAGAGGAAGCTATAAGAAGTAGGAGGAATAAGATTGACAAAGTCTATTGGGGCTAAGCAGTGTGGGAACTGTAGAAAAAAGACGGGGGGTGGGGGAGAGGCATGTTGAACATTTAATCCGTATTTTTCAAACTGATGTCAACGAAATTTGAAAGCAGTTGATTTCAACGCTAGCAGTTGTGTAAGTCAGACTCGAATCAAAATAAATTCTTTTGTTGAGAAAATACAAAATTGCATACATGATACACCATGGAAATTTCTTCTCTTTGTCGAAGACTCAACTGTTAAAAAATGCTAAACCACACTAGCACAACTGAGGGGGTTGGAAACGACCCCCTGGGGTGTGCAATGAAGACTTAACTACGTGGGTCCTAAGAAAGACTAGGGTGTTAAAATCCCCAACCATCCCGATAATTTCCACCCTGGGCTAAGTGAGAGAGGGCCAGTACCGGGGATACCGTAAGAATTTTTCTTGCTGTACGGCTTCCAGAAGTAGTAAAATTTAATTTAAACTATGATGACGACGATGATGATAGTTATGGAGATGATGATGACAATTATAATGATGATGATAAAAATGATGGTGATGAAGTAATTGTAACTGTAGTTAGAAAAGTACATAGCACTACACCAAAAGAGAATTAATCAGCGGTGCTCTCGGCGTGAACCTAAATGTCATCGACAGCACCAGTAAACAAAACAATGTGCAAAAAAACTACAAAAGTTACCAGCGGCGGCGAGCCCACGCATACACGTGGAACCAGGCCAACCGATTCCCATCCAGAGTTGAGGTTCCAATTCATGGTTGAGAATCCCATCCATAGTTGAGATTTCTATCCTTAGTTGAATACTGTTAGGCCTATCGATGATGATGATGATGGTGATGATGGTGGTGGTGGTGATAATGATGGCGATAATGATGGCGATAATGATGATGATGATGATGATGATGATGGTGGTGGTGGTGATGATGATGATGGTGGTGGTGATAATGATGGCGATAATGATGATGATGATGATGGTGGTGGTGGTGATGACGATGATGCTGATGATGATGATACTATAATGCCTTTTAAATGCGGTTTTACTTAGAAGCGACATCGATTGATGCCTCGTGCATTTCGATAACGACGATAACGATAACGACTCTTTCCAGATTAGATAAGATATGACGAAGATGGCGAGTCAAACTTACAGCTTTCTATTTCCAGATTACATATCTGCGTGTCCATTGGAAAGTACGTCAGATCCATTGCGCACGTTGAAGTTACCGTCAATCTGTCAAGAAGCGTAATTCGTAATTTGTAAGCGTGCACGTTTATATAGCGCATGTTCATCAATAACACTAACTAAAAAGTGCATCGTAGTGTAATGTAAACATCCGTTACGCATTTATGAAGCGCTTCTTTTTGGTCTCTCATAAGCAATTAGAATTATTCAGTTGCGACATCTATATTCCACTTGGTCCGTTTAGGATGAATTTTCCTCCAGGAATCAATCAATCAAACAAGCAATCAATCAATTTTCGTTTATTCCTCAGGCAAGCTGACAAAGAAAGCAACTCGTTATCCGGGCAGTTGACCGGGCATCCGTTATCCGGGCATCGCCTGCGCTTTGATGCGACCATTGACTTATTCCTTAAGTTACTAGTAGGCCCTATTCCATCGGCGCTATGAAGTTCCCAATTATTCATTACTATTGTTGATGTTACTATTGTTATCAGTGGTAGTAGCTGTAATTTGTGAATTGTTGAATTGCTTATTGCCAAAAACAAGTATTATTGTTACAGTTATGAATCCACAAGTACTGTGCAACAGGAGCCAAGAAAAGTTAATAGCTTATACTAACATTAGCCTCTCTTTCTTGAATATTAGGCCTACTCATAACATGTGTTTATTAGTTACATGTAATTAGTACTTAAGTGATAGTAATAGCAAAATACCAATAATAACAACAATAACAATAAAACAGCTATTTATGGTAATAGTGGTAGTAGTACCAGTAGTCATAATTAGTCATAATTATTATTGTAAGTCATTTACGCGGTGCTGAAGCGAGAGAGGAGTGGTATTCAGAAGATGTGCTGCCAATATCCATATCAATCTATAGAGCAGATATCTATATGCAGATATGAGACTTCTTACCCCAAGAACTGAAAGAACGTTGCCTGAGATAAATGGCACCAGTTCCACAGTGACGAAATGTAGAATGATGTTGACGAGAAAGTTCGTAGTAAAGAAGGCACAACAAAATGGAATTACGATTGCTGGTAACGGAATTAATCCCGTTCTCAGAAAGGTCAGCCTCTGAATCGTTGAATGGCGCTTTTATAGATGTTCGATTACAATTTCAATTACAATACTCGAGACATTGTTTATTCGACGACTTCGAAATTGCGCAAAAAATGCGACGACATGCGAAAAAGTCCAAAGAATCGATTTGAAAACAAAATAACCAGACACAACATCTTTCCTCTTCGTGTCATCCCTCTTCGCCTGCTCGACCTCTGGGGCCTCACGATCCCTTCTACCCCGTAACTCAAATCCACCATTCGCCTAAGGGAAAGCTTCGCAGCAACAATAATTCATCGCAATCTTAAACAAGGAATTTCTTTTAACGCCGAAAAACAGCAAAAGGAACCAGCGTATCCGCAGATGGAAACACGACACCAGCGTCGTCTGAAATGAAGAAAACAAACGTGAAACGCGCATAACACATAATAAGATGACTTTGTTGTTTTTCTTCTGGTTGAAAAGAAAACATGTTTATGGCGAGACGCCCGTCAGGAGGCTGGAGGTCATTGATTCGTAGGTAAATCCATACAGTAGACGTATGACCGGGAAGCGAAGGGGCGTGTAGAGAACATGAATCAAGAAGACGAAACCTTTGAGGTCACGCCCTGTGTGCTACGCTGGTTCCGTTGCGCCTAAGAATGACGTCTGCGCGTAAGGGAGCCAGCGTATTAAGAAAAAGTCTCTGGATTTTATTAGATTTGGGATCTGTTGGGATTTAGGTCCGAGATTAGGATTGGTCCTTAAAGATTAGATCACGAAAGATTAGATTTGCAATATGCAGATCACTGACAGATGAAGGCTGGTCGTTCATAGGTGGGTGAACATATGGATGGATGGATGGATGGATGGATGGATGGATGGATGGATGGATGGATGGATGGATGGATGGATGGATGGATGGATGGATGGATGGATGGATGGATGGATGGATGGATGGATGGATGGATGGATGGATGGATGGATGGATGGATGGATGGATGGATGGATGGATGGATGGATGGATGGATGGATGGATGGATGGATGGATGGATGGATGGATGGATGGATGGATGGATGGATGGATGGATGGATGGATGGATGGATGGATGGATGGATGGATGGATGGATGGATGGATGGACTGATGGAAGGATGGATCGGTGGTGGTGGAGAATTTGGATGGGGGATGGAATATTAGATGCATGGATGGATAGAGGGATGAGTGGGGGAAAGAGAGATGAGTGGGGATGGATGGATGGAATGATGGATGGGTGAAGGTGGATTTGGATGGGTGGATGGAAGATAAGATGCATAGGTGGATAGAGGTATGAGTGAAGATGGTGGGTGAATGGATGAGTGAGGGGTTAATAAGCTGGTGCCCTGCGCTTGGCGCTTTAGAAGCTTGGAGTGGGTGTAGGGTCGGCTGGATGAACGGATGGATAGATGGATGGATAGTTGCAACGGATAGATAGATGGTTGCCAGTGGAAGAGTAATATTACAGGGAACTTAATGAATCTTGTTAAACGCTCTACCTCTGTACTTACTGTTATTATTGTCGAGAAAGAGAAGCAGACAGGCAGAGACAGCAACAGATACAAACACTCAAAGACAGACACACAAGGACAGACGCACAAAGACAGACACACAAAGACAGACACGTTTTCCGTTAATCAATTGTCTCTTTCTTTCGTTATCCGAAATCTTAAGATTGATGGAGCAATCTTTGCGATGTCTGCATCGACATACTACATGTCCAGACCATACATTTCCAATCACACACACACAAATACTGGCATGTAGCAAAGAAAGCGATGTATTGAAGTAGGACAAAAAGAAAAAAAACAAGTGGAAATAGAAAGCGTGTGTTAAAGCTCACTTATAAAAGACGAAATTTCCATAACTTATTTTCTGTGTTTTTTTGTGCCGGAACGCTCCAGAACGGCGTTCCGGCACCTTTTTCAGGTATAAAAATAATTTAGTTACTTTAATAAACGAATAATTTAGTTAGTTTAATATAATGCGACGTCAAACATTTTCACCTAGACCCTTTCCCCAACCGCATTCCAGTTTTTTCTCATGCTTCGCCCTCTACTTAGCCCTTCCATAATTGTTCAGTTCCGGAATCTTTTTTCTAGAAAAAAGCGCTGCTTATTTAAATTGTAACAGTAGTGGCGATTGCATCTTTAATGATAAGCACTGCAGCAATTACTTCAAATGTAGTACCTTATCAGCCTTAATTGATGACCTGCCTGCCTGCCTGCCTGCCTGCCTGCCTGCCTGCCTGCCTGCCTGCCTGCCTGCCTGCCTGCCTGCCTGCCTGCCTGCCTGCCTGCCTGCCTGCCTGCCTGCCTGCCTGTCTGCTTCAAGCGACGTCTGTAAATGCACACGTGTATGTGTAGATGTTTGCCTACAGAATGCATGCGTGTTTGAAACACCCGTATACACAATGCATGCAAACAAGTACGCGTATATATATATATATGTGGCGGTCAAGGCCACAGTGCGTAAGTGGGAAGATTTATTTTATGCGAATAGCATCGTTTTCCTTCAGTTTACATGCGAAGGGAACAGCATCGTTTCTCTTAATTTTTCATGCGAAGACCCAGCATCGATCATTTAATTTTTATTTAATTTCAATAGGCGACGGTCCGGCAACGACCGTGGCAGGGAAGCCCGATCGACGGTCTGAAGCCAGCGCATAGCGAGCAGACGCGCTCATTCGGGATGCATAGAGCCTGCCTCACGGTGTGCTGCTTTATACGTGAAGAGTTGGTTCGACTCTTCATACATAGCAATACTGTCAAACAGCGTTGTTGGTTAGCGATTCAGTTACCGATTCAAATATACTGCACTCAGTGTGGTAGGCGAGTGATTTTGGTTACGACAGAGTCAGAGTTCGAGTTTCCGGTTAGTACAAATATATTTACGGACGAAAGGGGCGTTCGAATAATATAATCAGGCGATCCCGAGTACAGCTAAAGAAGTTCACTGTTGGGAGACGGGCCGACAGCGCCGATCCGGCGGGTTGGATCCCTCAGTTGATCGCGAAGCGGTCTAGATCCCGATCGTGGGAAATCTACGGCTGAGTAATACTCGGGGAAGGATACCGTTGATACACAGGAAAACCAATTCAGTGTGAGATCGAAAACCAGGGTGAATTTGGCGACGGGCAGGAAAGTCCCTCTTGGGTTTTGAAGAACTCCGCGATCGGAGCTTGTCCGGTAACCCATGAGAGTAGAGGTGACCTTCTTAAGGTAGCCATTTTCTGGAATTCTGAAATCCTTGAAACCAAGGGTGAATTTGGCGTCGGGCAAGGAAATCCCTCTTGGAGTTCGAAGAACTCCAAGATCCGACAGTGTTTGGTTTTACCCACTGAGACGAGTTTTACGCGATTTCGGCGTACTCGACACAGGGGAAGTTCTACGCACTTTCGGCGTACTCGACACAAGGGAAGTTCTACGCACTTTCGGCGTACTCGGCCGGGAGGATTTTACGCGACTTCGGCGTACTCGGCCGGGAGAGTTTTACGCGACTTCGGCACTCGGTGAAGTGACCGTCGGGATACCTGAAAAACCCGATTTAGTACAAAAACGATAATAAGGGTAAATTTGGCGACAGGCAGGATCGGAGCTTGTCCGGTTACCTGTGAGAGTAAGCGTGACCCTCGTTAGGGAACCAAAATTCGGAAATTCTTGGGAACAAAATTCAGGACATTCTGGTAACCTTACGGGGTCGGCGTTACATTTGGATTGTGACACTTGGATGGCTGACACGCCGGTGGAGCGTTGGAGGGGCTCCATCGCCCGGTAACTAAAAATAGTTACTGGGAAAGACCACTGTTACCGAAAGACCGCAGTACGGGAAAAGACCGCCCGACAACTGATTACAGTGCGGTAAGACCAGGAAAACGATAGAGTCAGGAAAATCTTGTATTCAAGCCAATCGTTATTCAGAGCAAATAACTTGGTGATCGAAACACGTAGTCCCGAGAACTGACCGAAGTGCGAAGTAGGGCCCACCTCGTGCGCCGGTCGGAACACAGTTCTGCGTGCGGTTAGGGAGGTTTTAGACCTAGAACCTGTCCTATCAGAAGAGAGTGTCGTGAGACCAGTATACCGCGTTAATATTACACGTGTATATATTATCGCAAGATGTTCGCGTGTTTGAGACGGCACGACGTGACGACTCGTCAGATGTACACCTTGTCCTCTCGGACAAGAGAACGTTCAGAGTTTTCCCCTATTGACGATAACTCGAGAGTCATGAGATGCAGAATGGTACGTGAGGGTTCGGTTAAGGCGGAGAAAAAGAGGAAGTCTTTGACTAAGAAATCTCACAGGAAGCTGAGGACTCCTGCCGGCAAGAGAGCGAACCCTGTTCTAAAGGACGGCCATCCTGAGGACGAGGACGTTGCCCACCCGGCGACCGCGGCAGTGGCAGAGTCCGAAAGTGAGATGGAGCTTGACAGCGACACTGTTCGCAAACAAGCGATACCCTCGGGACCTCCTCTTGGAGAAATGGGCACTGAGAGCGGAGACAGGGAACCGCTCGTCTACAGCAGAAGTAGACAGGATAGTGACCCGGGCGACTCCAGAAGGTCGGTTGGCTGGAGCCGAACCCAGCCCGACGACGAAGCAGCGTCTCGGGTAAGACCGACACAAGTTGGTACCACGTCTGATGAAGGGTTAGTTGATCTCGAGCGACGAACGTCACAAACTGGTACCAGAAGTGGGGTTCTAACGTTTTCTTGTCACAGAACCAGGCAAGGTCAGGAAGATACCGAGGACGAGTCGGATGAAGTGCCCCATAGTGAGCACGGAGGCGCGCGTCCAAAGTTACGTAAACGGAAAAGCAAACGAAGGTTGCTTAATGAAACGGGTGCACCTGACGAAACCAGTGCATTTGAAACGGAAGCTGGAACCCGCAGTGGGCGTGAAAGAGGTTTCCATGAGGATAACGGATGGTTGATAACCGTTCCAAAGACTACTGAGGTAGTACGGAACGATGTGAATAACGAGACATTCACACACTGGCGAGAGACCGTTGGTGAGAGTAGGTTTGACAGGTCCAAACCACTCGTCGACAATAGATCGGGGAACCTTGTGCAGGTTCAAGTACCTAGTATTGTACGGGGCAGGCAACCTGTACAGTTGAGACAGGCTTGTGATAGGCCAAGAGACATTGAGACAGGCCTGAAACCGCGGGGTGACGCCGTAGTGCAGAAAACGAGTGGTGACATCGTGGCGCATCAGCGAAACGAAGGTAATCGAGTACCGTTTACCAACATGGAAGAAGGTCGCCCAAGACCTGTGACCGATGAGGTAGATTGGCAAGCGGAGATGTCTTACCTGCGACAGAGTGTGGCAATGATGAGTTCGAAACTTGAAGAACTGTCTGTTCCTGCTGCTCAGCATGCGAAGTCTTACCGACGCGAGACATCGGGGAAACCTACGGGCCCAGGTTACCAGATGGATCGCCGAGGGAAGCTGCAGATCGAAGAGCCAGCACGGAGCCGAGGTAACACAGAGACACGTGAGGAAGTTTCGCTTTCGGAAACTTCGGAAAAGTTACGTAGCCGCTATCTTCCCGAGGACAGCGGGAGAGAGTCACACGGAAAAACGGCAAGGCAATCGAGTCGACAACGTCTGTTGACAAGAGGAAGAGTTGAGGCGAAATTACGTTCGTCAGTGAGTTCTTCGGATTCAGACACCGATAGTGTTGGTCCAGAAGAGGCCATGAGAACCGGAGTTTTTGACAGGAAAAACCTCCGCCAACGAGGAAGACATGAGAGTTATGAGAAAACTGAAAGGGAGACGTATGGTAAGGAACGTCTACCAGAGTACGAGAGACGCGGTTTAAAACAGGCACTTGATAGAGAAACCGAGAGAGAATCGAACATGGGAAGAGACAGAGATCATTTGGCCTGGGATGAGACCCACGAGCGGTACTCTAAAGGGCACAAACCAGATTCGAGAAGTCGTAATTGTCTTAGGTACGACGAATCTGACAGACCGCCAGAGTCAGGAAAAAGAGATATTCGCGAAGAAGACAGAAGAGTTACGTTCGTCAACGGAAACTCTCAGAGTTCTCGCGATAAATATAAACGATCGGAGTCCAAAGACTACGCAGGTGGTGAGCCTCGTAGAAAAGGTCAGAGACAGGCTGAGTACATCTCTGATGAAGACAGTGCAACGTCAGGCGACCGAGAGATGACTACGATGTCTTCTAAGTGGCGTACAGGGAAGACGTTGGGTACTCTGAGGGGACAGAGTCGGCACTGGTCAGTGGTGAGGACAGACGAGGAAAACGGTTCCAGGAGTAACGATGAGGACAACCGGAGAGGAAATCCCAAGAAGAGTGTCGGAAGATCACTTGTTACACGGACAAGAGGCGAAGACCGATCGGATCGCGGTATACGAATCAAGCTAGAGAAGTACGACGGCAAGTCAGCGATCGCAGCCTTTCTAGCAAAGTTCGAAGTTTGTGCACGGTGCAACCGGTGGAGTGATCAGGAAAAAGCAGACCAGTTAATGTGTGCCCTAACGGGTCCCGCTTCGCAGCTGTTGTGGGACATGGGTGCACAGAGGGACGTGTCTTGGCGAGAACTTGTTGAGCGGCTTAAGGCCCGGTACGGGTCTGATGACCAAACTAGCCTATATCGGATGAAACTTCGCACTTACCGGCAGGCTCATGGAGAAACTCTGAGTAGTGTAGTGCAGGAAGTAAGGAGGCTAATGGCTTTGGCATACCCAGGACCAACAAGTGATATCGTCGAGACGGTCGCTTGTGACGCTTTCATTGATGCACTGGCAAACCAGGATTTGGGGCAGAAGGTGCGCGAGCGAGAACCAGTTAACCTCGAAGCGGCGTATAAACATGCGGTGAGGTTGGATGCCTATGGTCGATCTTCGACACAAGGTGGTGATTTAGACCGGAGACACGCGAGAGTTAAAGTTACCATGGAAGACCGAAAAGACTCGAGCACTGAGGGGCAACAGTCTCGTCGTCTAGAAGATCTCGAGCGAAAGATTAAAAATCTTTCAAGAGAACTTGATCGAGTGACAATAAATCAGAATTTGGGCATCGTCCCGAGAAAACCTCATGAAAGGGAGAACAGTTCTGATCTAGCTGTGGGAGATCAGAGGACAACCGAACCAAATGTGGGATGGCGACGGATTTATCCGCCCACACGGTTGCGTGACCCGGATATCGAATGCTACTTGTGCAAACGAAAAGGACATGTGAAGCGATTTTGTCCTCAGAGAAACGCTGAGACGAATGGTGCAACCGGCACCAGTGAACCTACAAAGGCTGAACCGATACAAGAGGAAACCCAAAACCGACTGGTCAAAGGCAGTAGGGTGGCCTACGTGGTTGCGAGACTGGCAGGAAAACGTATACACTGTCTACTTGATTCTGGAAGTGAAATGTCACTTGTGCCACGACGTTTCGTGCTAGACGCTGTGCTAGTACCGTCAGAACAGCGACTCCTAGCCGCTAATGGAAGTCAGATTAAGGTGGATGGTGAAACTAACCTTAAGATTCGGATCGGAAAGCAGGTGTACCCTGTACCCTGTCTAGTTACAGACCAAGTGACAGAAGTGATCTTGGGGTTATCTTGGCTGGAAGCCAATCAGGCAAGATGGGACTTCGCAAGTCGATGCGTTTTCCTTGGGAGCGAGAAGATCCCTCTGAAAGAGGTCGTTACCGAGTCCATGTGCCGGAAGGTTATTGTGCAAGAGGACATAATAGTTCCTCCAAGGAGCGAAGTTGACGTTCCAGCTTGGGTAGTATACCCGCATTTCCAAAAGGATAACGAAGATTGGACGACCATTCCAATGGAATTATCAAAAGATTTGATAATCGGACGTACGTTGGTGACAGGAAGAGACACGGAAGTGTGGATCAGGATGTTGAATGTTGGAGACAGAGATTCGCTAGTCAAGAAACGGACTGAATGTCCGCTGGAGCGAGTGAACGTAGTCGATGTGACAGTTAATCGAGCCAGAACGGAATCGTATGATGAGCCTTACCGAAGCGAAAATCCGGGGAAGCCTATGGGCCCAGGTTATCCGGAGGAACGCCGAGGAAAGCAGCAAAGTACGATTGACCGGTTTGGATCGAAGATTAGTACAACGGCCAGTGTGGCGGAGCAGACGCTCAACCCACTTGCCGAACAGACCCTAAAACGACTATGGGAAGAAGTGCCAGCAGACATTTCGGAAGAAGAGCGAATCAGGTTACGAAAACTTGTGCTAACGTACAGCGCAACGTTTTCCCTTAACGAAAGTGATAACGGATTCACTTCGGTGATCCAACACGAGATCGATACAGGACAAGAGAAACCAGTTCGGCAACCTTTGAGACGTCAACCGCTTTCCATGTTGCCGGAAGTTGATCGTCAGGTAGAAGACATGTTGAGACAAGGAATCATTGAACCTTCGATATCGGAATGGGCATCCAATGTCGTAATGGTTAAGAAAAAGGATGGCAGTATGCGGTTCTGTATCGATTACAGGCAACTGAACCTGAAGACACGGAAAGATGCTCATCCGTTACCCCTTATCCGCGAGAGTTTAGATACCCTGGGTGGCGCCAGATGGTACAGTACGTTCGATTTGAGAGCAGGTTATCACCAGATGGCCTTGCACCCAAGAGACAAACACAAGACCGGGTTCGTTACGAGAAGGGGCAGCTTCCAATTCAAAGTGTTACCTTTCGGATTGTGCAATAGTCCGGCCTCGTTTTGTCGACTAATGAACTTAGTCTTGACAGGGCTAAACTATGACATCTGTCTGGTTTACTTGGATGACATAATTGTGTTCTCGAGGGACGTAGAGACGCACATGCAACGTCTAGAGATGATTTTCAGGAGATTACAAGAGTATAATCTCAAGCTGAAACCATCCAAATGTTACCTGTTACAACAGAGAGTATTGTTTCTTGGTCACGTTTTGAGTGAAGAAGGGGTCGCGACGGATCCGAGCAAGATCAAGGCCGTAGAAGAATGGTCTGCTCCTCGGAACTTGAGGCAAGTCAGATCCTTCGTTGGTCTTTGCTCCTATTACCGACGTTTCATACATGATTTCGCGGTGGTAGCTCAACCACTTCATTTTCTGACCAGGAAAAATGTGCCGTTCCATTGGACTGACGAATGTCAGGGAGCTTTCGAAGAACTTAAACGAAAGTTGGTTTCCGCACCTATACTTGGGTTACCGAACGACGAGGGCCAGTACATCCTAGATACGGATGCCTCGGCATACGCCATTGGAGCGGTGTTATCGCAAGTACAAGAGGGAGAAGAGACAGTGATTTGTTACGCGAGTCGGCTCTTGTCGACGGCGGAACGGAACTATAACGTTACCAGGCGAGAGTTGTTAGCTGTGGTGTATTTCTTGAAAGAGTTTCGTCAGTACTTACTGGGTAGTAAATTCCTACTCAGAACAGACCACTCCGCACTTCAGTGGTTACGCAGAACACCGGAACCGATTGGCCAACAGGCTCGTTGGTTAGAGATGATAGAGGAGTTTGACATGGAGATATGTCACAGACCGGGAGCAAAACACGGTAACGCAGACGCGATGTCTAGAGGTCCGGGTGAGGAACAACCTAAAGTGGTTACCATGAGAGTTACGAATGAAGACGTGATGTGGGCACGTCCGATCGGAGAAGTAACGCGCTCCGAGGTTACCAGTGAGGATACAGGCCAGGAAATCCGTTGGACAAAGGAGTTTCTTCGAAGAGAACAGCAGAGCGATTGCAATATTGGTACGGTCCTTGATTGGAAGGAGTCGAAGCATCATCCAACACAGGCAGAACTATCACCTGCTAACGGAGAGGTGAAAGTGTTGGTGAGCAACTGGAATCAGCTGGAAGTCCTGCAAGGAGTGTTACACAGAGGCTGGATTCAGGGTAACACAGGAAAAGCTGAGCGATCTCAGTTAGTTGTGCCCTTATCTCTACGGCAAGAGATGCTTCAGTTAACACAGGCAAGCTTTGCCGGAGGACATTTCGGGATTCGGAAGAGTTTGACTCAGTTGCAACGCCGGGCGTATTGGCCGAGTTGGAAGGACGATGTTAGGCGGTTCTGCCAAAGGTGCGATCGCTGTGCTCGTTATCGAAGGGAGAAACCTCCAAGACAGGGTTACATGCAGACTCCTGTGGTCGGTGAACCGGTGGAAGAGTCCGAAATCCACGCTAATGGTTGTGCACGTGGATAAATTGAAGCCGTTTTACGGTAAACCTCCGAGTACCTGGTTACCGGAGAGGGACAGAAATCTTGAGTTACCTACAGTAGACTGGTCAGTCCTGGCTCAAGATTCTTAAGCAGAACATGAACCAGAGGAACCTTCAGAAAATCCAGACGAGACCGCTGATCCAGAATTGCCACCTGGACGACGGACGAGACGAAGACCTCGCTTGGATGGATGACTACGACTGTAGAAGTCCTTGTTAGTGACCTTCTGAAGCAGACGTGTATCTAGGACCAACTAGATGAACGCTTAATTGCGTTGGTTTCATTGACTATTCGAGAACCATGTTTCAGTTGCCCTTTTGATGAGAGTATTTCTTTTGAGCGGTATCTGGGAGCATACAGTACCGGTGCTACCAGCAACGCTTAATTGCGTTGGTTTGACAGATTGTCAGTGAATGACTGTTTAAGTTTCCTTTTGATGATATGTTTCGGTTAAACATTGGATTAGTGGTTAGTACTGAAACGAGTAAAGATTCCAGTACTAGGACGCTTCATTGCGTTGGTTCTACAATATGATAACTTGTACTATTATTTTGCTTTCACGATTTGGAAGTGGTACCGGGTGTGACTGATCGACAATGGTTACCAGATCGGGAGACAGTGGGCGACTTTTCTCTCCTTAAGTTCTCCTGGCCCTTGGGGTCCGGTAGAGCCTAGGTTCATGATAGAGGGCCTGTTAAGGTTGGCGATTTGTCAGGTACGACAGGTTGCCAGTAGGGTGGTGGTTCGGATCGAAAGCATCATTAAAAAGGCTGTCGCTATCACGGTTCTCATCGTGTTTGGCGTACGTGCGGGGTGCCGAGATCGGATCGAAAGCATCATTAAAAAGGCTGTCGCTATCACGGTTCTCATCGTGTTTGGCGTACGTGCAGGGTGCCGAGATTGTCGATAGACCGCCCTATAACCAAAGGTGCATTTGGTTCCTTGCTCTCTAAGTGGATCTGGGTTGGGGATGTTCCTGTCACGTTTGATTAAGGTCCCCGATTTTGGCAGAGATGCTCCGCATCTAAGTAAGGTGGAGAGAGTGTGGCGGTCAAGGCCACAGTGCGTAAGTGGGAAGATTTATTTTATGCGAATAGCATCGTTTTCCTTCAGTTTACATGCGAAGGGAACAGCATCGTTTCTCTTAATTTTTCATGCGAAGACCCAGCATCGATCATTTAATTTTTATTTAATTTCAATAGGCGACGGTCCGGCAACGACCGTGGCAGGGAAGCCCGATCGACGGTCTGAAGCCAGCGCATAGCGAGCAGACGCGCTCATTCGGGATGCATAGAGCCTGCCTCACGGTGTGCTGCTTTATACGTGAAGAGTTGGTTCGACTCTTCATACATAGCAATACTGTCAAACAGCGTTGTTGGTTAGCGATTCAGTTACCGATTCAAATATACTGCACTCAGTGTGGTAGGCGAGTGATTTTGGTTACGACAGAGTCAGAGTTCGAGTTTCCGGTTAGTACAAATATATTTACGGACGAAAGGGGCGTTCGAATAATATAATCAGGCGATCCCGAGTACAGCTAAAGAAGTTCACTGTTGGGAGACGGGCCGACAGCGCCGATCCGGCGGGTTGGATCCCTCAGTTGATCGCGAAGCGGTCTAGATCCCGATCGTGGGAAATCTACGGCTGAGTAATACTCGGGGAAGGATACCGTTGATACACAGGAAAACCAATTCAGTGTGAGATCGAAAACCAGGGTGAATTTGGCGACGGGCAGGAAAGTCCCTCTTGGGTTTTGAAGAACTCCGCGATCGGAGCTTGTCCGGTAACCCATGAGAGTAGAGGTGACCTTCTTAAGGTAGCCATTTTCTGGAATTCTGAAATCCTTGAAACCAAGGGTGAATTTGGCGTCGGGCAAGGAAATCCCTCTTGGAGTTCGAAGAACTCCAAGATCCGACAGTGTTTGGTTTTACCCACTGAGACGAGTTTTACGCGATTTCGGCGTACTCGACACAGGGGAAGTTCTACGCACTTTCGGCGTACTCGACACAAGGGAAGTTCTACGCACTTTCGGCGTACTCGGCCGGGAGGATTTTACGCGACTTCGGCGTACTCGGCCGGGAGAGTTTTACGCGACTTCGGCACTCGGTGAAGTGACCGTCGGGATACCTGAAAAACCCGATTTAGTACAAAAACGATAATAAGGGTAAATTTGGCGACAGGCAGGATCGGAGCTTGTCCGGTTACCTGTGAGAGTAAGCGTGACCCTCGTTAGGGAACCAAAATTCGGAAATTCTTGGGAACAAAATTCAGGACATTCTGGTAACCTTACGGGGTCGGCGTTACATTTGGATTGTGACACTTGGATGGCTGACACGCCGGTGGAGCGTTGGAGGGGCTCCATCGCCCGGTAACTAAAAATAGTTACTGGGAAAGACCACTGTTACCGAAAGACCGCAGTACGGGAAAAGACCGCCCGACAACTGATTACAGTGCGGTAAGACCAGGAAAACGATAGAGTCAGGAAAATCTTGTATTCAAGCCAATCGTTATTCAGAGCAAATAACTTGGTGATCGAAACACGTAGTCCCGAGAACTGACCGAAGTGCGAAGTAGGGCCCACCTCGTGCGCCGGTCGGAACACAGTTCTGCGTGCGGTTAGGGAGGTTTTAGACCTAGAACCTGTCCTATCAGAAGAGAGTGTCGTGAGACCAGTATACCGCGTTAATATTACACGTGTATATATTATCGCAAGATGTTCGCGTGTTTGAGACGGCACGACGTGACGACTCGTCAGATGTACACCTTGTCCTCTCGGACAAGAGAACGTTCAGAGTTTTCCCCTATTGACGATAACTCGAGAGTCATGAGATGCAGAATGGTACGTGAGGGTTCGGTTAAGGCGGAGAAAAAGAGGAAGTCTTTGACTAAGAAATCTCACAGGAAGCTGAGGACTCCTGCCGGCAAGAGAGCGAACCCTGTTCTAAAGGACGGCCATCCTGAGGACGAGGACGTTGCCCACCCGGCGACCGCGGCAGTGGCAGAGTCCGAAAGTGAGATGGAGCTTGACAGCGACACTGTTCGCAAACAAGCGATACCCTCGGGACCTCCTCTTGGAGAAATGGGCACTGAGAGCGGAGACAGGGAACCGCTCGTCTACAGCAGAAGTAGACAGGATAGTGACCCGGGCGACTCCAGAAGGTCGGTTGGCTGGAGCCGAACCCAGCCCGACGACGAAGCAGCGTCTCGGGTAAGACCGACACAAGTTGGTACCACGTCTGATGAAGGGTTAGTTGATCTCGAGCGACGAACGTCACATATATATATATATATACGCGTACTTGTTTGCATGCATTGTGTATACGGGTGTTTCAAATATATATATCACACGTCTGCGCCCAACGGCGGTCCTTCTCCAGTTGTTAGCCGACGCACCGCACATTCAGTTCAGGTCCAGATGACTCGAAACCATCATGGACCCTTGTCATAGACCCTGTCGCTGCCATGGGCCTGTTCCATTTGTATGCATGTATGTCTATCTGTATCTGTTAATTATGCAGCGCATGTTTTTGGACCTCTTACATCAGTAGTTGTGTTCTCCGTTGAGCTGTCGTAAACGTCATTCCAGGATTGTTGAAGTCTTAAAGGCGCCACATAAATAGTCAGATACCTTCATTCACGCATGCGTGCAAACATGCACATATATAAGTTCATGTATTTTTATGCATGTATATATATATACATTATACATATAACATTCCCACAGCGAACAAGAGTAACATATCTATAACAAATACAGTTTATGTATATATATATATATATTTATATATATACGTACATAAACTTATATATATACGAATATACGTACATAAACTGTATTTGTTATAGATATGTTTGCGAGCCACAGTTTGTGGCGTATATCTTGCTCAAGTCTTAGACTTTGCCTGTTCCTCTGGCAGAACTCTTGTTTATATATATATATATATATATATATATATATATATATATATATATGTAACATTGTATATATATATATAGTTTGTTGGCTACAGCCATACTAGTTTACAAACCTATGCTGCTCAGAAAATACTCGGCACTACATCAGATTTCTCTCAAATATTAATGCGTCAATATCTCATTGGCTATGCCTAGATAATTTTCCGATACGTCAGTCAACGCCCGGTCAACCATCCTAACAGACCCGCATATTGCCAATTTGCGTAAATATATATATGTCGGACGTGTAGAATTGACTGGAACAAATTCCTGGTCGACCGTTGTCCGTATACGTCAACAAAAGGCTCCGTAAGACGGACTGATGTGGGACGGATGCAAAGTCGAAGGCGGAAATGAAATTTTCAACAGATATTAACGACAGCAGAAATCTCAGTCGAAGACGATCTTGTTGTTGTTGCTGTTGTTGTTGTTGCCTTTTGAGACAACCACTGGTGTCCTTGAGTATCTATGGCTAAGTTCAACGGTCCGGCAGATGACTTCGCAAAGCAAGCTTCTAGGAGACGTGGATGCTACGGTCTTAAGACCACAAACTGGCTAAGACGAGGGATAAAAGGTTGATGAATTGCTTAACGAAGCTGTTCAACATAGCAGCTTACACTCGATGCCGTAGAGACTTAGCAAAAGAAACGGGGTGGATCTTATCTAATCTGTTCTAAGCGTTCATTGAACCAACATTACCCGGCTTACACCAATTCCAGTCAAATACAATCAATAATTCCAATCCGAGCTAATTCAATCAAATAAAGCTGAACCGAGGTGTAAAGAAATCAATTCGAAACCAGTCGAGAGCAAATGAGCGCAAGACAAAGCAACTAATCCAGTAACAGTCCACACCTGTCAATACACATGCCCACATTGACCCCATTTATAGTAAACCATATTATCACATGGGACCCGTACAATACACAATACAACTGTATTCTAATATTGCCCAAAGTTCAGAAGTACACACGACCATACGACAGAACATCGATGGCGCTGGGTCGGTATATATACGCAGTGGCTTGAGGTAGCTAACCTCAGGTTAAAAGCTTACAAGGCCCAGAACATACCGCTACACCACCGCGACCCCCTATCAACCCACATGGGTCACATCTAATGCCAATCGAAATGCTGGTTGGATACAACTACCCCCCAATCCATTGGACCCATCTCTGTTTCAGCTTAAAATTCAACCCAATCAAACTGTGTGCAAATGATTAAAATATGATGTAATCCAACTCAACTGTTCAAGGTTAAAGTATTCCTCAACCAAATCAACTAAACGTAATTAAACCCAACATCCATCCAACCAAGTTGGATTCAGTTAAGCGCAACTCAATACTCCGTATATGATCCATCGCCAAACATGGAAAGTCTCATTTAATCTTTCCAAATGATGCATCAGCCAACCATCGATTCCACACACGGATTAATGGTTTTGATGGCTCCATATCAGCTGGTCCACTATTGGAGCTGCTGCTGTGTGGAAAGGATGCAAAAAGGTAATCCTTCTACGACACATGTCCTGTTTTGAATCGCAGAATTATTCTCAAGCGTATTATCTATGCCAGATACAAAATTTATAGTTGGATTAGTTTTGTAGATATGTCGGCTAAAATACAAGCGATATGTACGTGCTCCAACTACAGAATTTACAGAGGAAACAGACATATATACAGACACACAGACAGATTGGCTAAATACTGACGCACTGACTGACTCGATCACTCACTGACTGACTCACTGACTCACTCACCGACTGACTCACTGACTGACCCACTGACTGACTGACTGACTCACTGACTCACTGACTGATCCACCGACTGACTCACTGATTGACTCATTGACTTACTCATTGACACATTGACTGACTCAATGGGTCACATTGACTAACTCACTGACTGACTCACTGACTGACCCATTGACTCACTGACTCACTGACTGACTCACTGACTGACTCACTGACTGACTCACTGACTGACTCACTGACTGACTCACTGACTGACTCACTGACTCGCTCGCACGCACTATCGCTCCCTCGCTCGCTCACCCACTCACTCATTCATTCACTCACTCGATAACAGATAGACAGACATACAGAGAGACAGGCAGACACAAAGAAAGAGACGATAACGGAGCAAGACACTCCTTGGGAAAACAGCTAAACTGAATCAACAGCCCATGAAATGATCGTTCATCGCGTTCTCATAAAGTCTACATGATTCGTCATTTTGTGGCATTTAACTAGTTTACCGATCTGGATGAGGACATTTCGTGCGAGGCGTGTTAGACGGGGGAGGGTGTTGCGGAGGGCAACCACCTCCATCAATCCCTCCCTTTATAATAGTCTCCGCGCTGATCGATCGCTCCGCAGGATAATGAGGCAATTGCTGCTGCGGAGTGTCATCGGATTGTAGAGTCCATGTCGTATAAACGGCTCCAATATGCGGTTGCTTTAAATTCCTATTAAATTCCTATAAAAGTTCTTTCATTGCCGCGAAATTGCTTCATCGCTGCACAGTCGTTTAGCCGCTCATAGTCACGACAGAGCCATCCCAAAAGCTCCTTTTTATACCTACATAATTAGCCCGAGTGTAATGAATGTATATGTACAAACCTACATCTACATAACAGAGTTCTTTATTTATTTTCATTATGAACATTTTTAACGCGCGCAAAGTCACACAGAAATGCGATTCTTTATTGCATAGCAGTGCCGGAAATACTCAACATGTCAACTGTGCGCTCTTCTTCAAACTGCCAAACTATACTTGAACTGGCAAGTAAATTTCACATAGTGGGAGGGGGCTATCAGAATGAAATCGTGTGTAGATGACTTTCTCTGAGAAACTCATCCTACACACTGGCCACTCCAGACAAGTCAACTGCACATTCGACAATGTCAACTGCACACTTTTGTTTCAGATAACACTCTCATTTTAGGCCCTGTAGCATAGGGCCACCATGTGCAAATGTGTACTAACATCACATGTACATACAAACAAATATATATATATATATATATATATATATATACAAATCAGTATACTTATATCAACAATATATAAGTACACACACACACACACACACACACACACATATATATATATATATATATATATATATATATATATATATATATATATATATATATATATATATATATATATATATATGTGCGCACTGCTCAGTTGCTTGTGTCATTTTGTTCTCAACTTAAAACCATACCACTGTTAAATTGCTTATCCACCATAGGCTGCCTATCTGGATATTGACCTGATTAAGTTTTGGTGTGCCATCGGTTGATGCCTTGTGCATTAGACACCGACACAACAGAAGTGGCTTGATGCATACATATATATACGTGCATTTGCATATATACATAGTACTTTATATGTATTTGGTTATATATTTACATATATATACAGCATGTATACGCGATTACGTGAGCCGTGTCCTCTTCAATTGAGATGTCACGAACAGTCGATGGGAAATAATGAGGCGGTGACCGCAATGCGAGTCTTTCGTTCACGTCTCCGGAAACAAGTTTCACGAAACTTGCGCTGAGACGGAAGACGAAAGTAGGAAGGGATGGAAGGAAGGAACGACGGATGGAGAAAACGAGGGAGGCAACGAGGGAGAGATGGGAGGAGGAATGGAAAGAGCAGGAGGAAGGAGCTGGGCGGGCGGAGGGAAAAATGGAACGACGAAGGATGGAGGGAAGGAAGGCAATACGAAGGCACGAAGGAAGGAATGAAGGATGAATAATTTAATTTGTCAATGGGCTGTTGAAATAATGAAGAAAGAAATGAAAGAAGGAAGAAGAAGAGAAAGGCGGAAAGAAATAAGAGAAAGAAAGAAGGCAGGAAGTAAGTAAGGAAGGAAGGCGAAGAAAGGAAGAAATTATTTACCTAATGAATGAAACAATGAAGAAATGAAGGGAAAATAAGAAAACTAAAAAAGGAAGAAGGGAAGAAGGGAGAAGGAAGGAAGGAAGGAAGGAAGGAAGGAAAGAAAGAAGGAAGGAAAGAAAGAAGGAAGGAAGGAAAGAAAGAAGGAAGGTGGGATGGAAGGAAGGAAGGAAAGAAGGAATGAAGGAAGGAAGGTAGGAAGGAAGGAAAGAAAGAAGGAAGGAAGAAAAGAAGGAAGGAAGGAAGGAAGGGAAGAAAGAGGGAAGGAAACTTATAATATGGAAAATTCAAAAGTCAAACACAATAACAGTGAAGAAGGGAGAAACAGACAAAGATTTAGCACTAAATAAATATAAAGTCATTAAGTCATATTATATCAATATGTCCTTAAGTCATATTATGCCATTATATTAAGCAAACAAAAGAACTACACACGTAAGAAAGCGTTTAGCGTATAAGAATACATTCGCCGTCTCCTCGTGTGCACCGTATTGTCCCAATTAAACAGAGGGACTCGATCGAAGGAAATGGCTCATACTGTCACAGAACGAACTGTAATCAGATGAAATGAAATGAAGAAAAAGACTGATGATGCCGTATCATCGGGATGCGTTGCCCTGGTAACTGCGGTTGCAACTGAGAAGACGGTGATCACCATCTTTGAACGCGCAGAAAAAAACTGGATTGACCAATTGCTGCACGCACGTAAAAGAGCCAATTGAAAAGTACTGCCTTCTGCTCTGGTGTACGTGTCCCTGTGTACGTGTCCCACCTCCCTTCCTACTACCCTCTCTGCCTCTGTCCGTTGGACCCTCTTGCATTACACCCTGCATTTCTCCGTCATGTTGCATCCTGTCATGGTTGTTACATTGGCCAAGGAATTTGCCTTCTTTGAACATGCGAAGACAGTATGCAGAACATGTGCTTATCATCTGCGCCTGATCCGCACTAAACGCCGCTCACTATGTATGCGTGCATGTATCTGGCTGTCTGTAAAGCGCCTTTAAAAATACCACAAGGGCACTAAACGTGGCAATCAATTACAGATCTAAAAAGGTCCGTCTGAACATTTAACGACGAGAGTGTACTAAAGGTGACTGGGAAACCAATGCAGCTCGTCGTTAAAGTGTTCAGATGGCTTGAAAATGTTTCGTGATCTGTCTCCGACGAACTAGTTAAACTATCTTCTAAGGTTGTCTAAGGTTGCTTCTGCCTTCTGCTCTCATGCATGCGTTCATGTCTACTAGGGTTCAGGGGCGCCCGCAGGCTTTAAAAAATTGGACGCACACCCCAAAAAATTGGACGCACACTCCTCCCGTCCCCTCCCATCCTACCCCTCCTCTGTCCGCCGCTGGTAGTCATAGACTGAAAATGACTCAGAGTGACTCATTAGACACAATTCAATTTAGATAACATCCAAATCTTTAACATGCCGTATTGTAGTTCATAAAAAATATCCGTGCTCTGCCTTAAACTTGTGTGGATTTGATCTGGTGGGTGGACGCACGTGCGTCCAGTGCGTCCGCCTGCGGGCGCCCTTGCTAGGGTTGACTGTGGTACGGCAGCGAGGGACCAGAAGATCTCCACGGGCGGTAGAACAAAGCGACCTGCTGTATATATATATATATATATATATATGTATATATGCACTTAATATGCATAAATGGGGAATACCTTAGGCTTTGCGTGATCCATCCACTTGGCTTGATGCGTAGGAAGGCGTTGTGAGTGGTGGCTGTGTGGAAGTGGGCCATCTTAGCCGTCGCGAAGAACGTATCTGGCCACCAGATCTGACCAAGCATCTCGTTGCTGATGCACAGTTCGTCCTCCTCCTCCGTGAAGTTCAGTCGGGGGTCGTGCCAGTGCTGCCGGAAGTAGAAGTCCAGAGTGAAGTCCTATACGACAGTAATAGGCCCCGCTATAGGACTATCTTCAGAGACTTCATAAGAGTCGTCGTCATCGTCAGCATCATCATCATTGTTATCATCATCATCATCATCATCATCATCATCATCATCATCATCATCATCATCATCATCATCATCATCATCATCATCATCATCATCATCATCATCATCATAATCACCATCACCACCATCACCATCATCATAATCATCATCACCACCATCATAATCATAATCATCAGCAACAGCATCAATAGCATCATCATCGTCGTCGTCATCATTATTATCATCATCATAGTCACCATAATCATCGTCACCCTCATCGTAATCATCGTCATCAGCATCATCATATTCATGATCATCGTCGTCACCACCAGCACTACCACCACCATGACAATCAGCAGCAGCAGCAGCATTAATAGCGTCATCATCGTCGTTATCATCATCATTACAGTCATCATAATCATCATTATAGTAATCATGATCACCATAATCTTCATCATAATCATCATTGCCATCATCATCATCATCATAATCATAATCATCATCGTCATCATTATCATCATCATAATCTGTCGATGGGCTGAACGCCTACGGGTTCCACTGTGTCCACTTCATGCTCAACCGTTTCCTGTCCAACCTCTGTGTTGTTAGACACACAGCACCGCGGAATAAATTTAATCAGACATTCATGTCTATGCTAGAATTATCGCTGTTGTCGCTGGTTTGGTTGTTGCTATTGTTGCTGACGCGTAACTATTCCTATGGTTACAATGCAACTGTTGTTGCTATTGCTGTGGTCATCGTTGCTGCTATTATTACGAGAACTTTGTGACGCAATCGCTTTAGCATTTTATGTCGAGCGAGGTTTAGACTGGGGTCTGATCCGCTTTATGCGCTTGGCAGCCACAATATTTCTTGTTTGGTATGAGTTGATGAATGCTTTTCTGGTGACGTTTATTTGTGTGCTCGATATTAATACGAAGTCTTTCTCTGTGGGGTCAAAACTAGAACGATTCTTGGCCCGGAGCGTTTTAGGTTGATGGACATACATTTTTGGAACATCCTCGCTGAGTCTGTTCGTCCTGCGCACTCGCTTGTGTCAACTCAGTCTCCGATCAGGACTTTACCGTTTTCAGTTGGCGTATCAACCATACGTATCTCTTTGTTTTGACAGTCTGGCCTTTCGGGTATTGACCTGAATGAGGCTTGATTTTGGTGCGCAATGAACCGATACTTTGTGTCCTGTAGAAACTACTAATTAAAATGACAATTAACTATTTCATTGCAGTTTTCTGCATCATTATCCGCATTTAGTATTTCATTTATGATTCAGATTGTTTTGCAGTTTTCGACTATGCGCACATGCTTCCTAAGCTCCTATGACCGACTGCCGTACAGTTGTGAGCCCATACTATTCTGTACATAGACTATAATTGCCCAAATTTAGACATCTTATCTGGGGAAATCCATTACTATAGGCTAACTCCCGTTTGGGTTGCATAGGAATCCGCTGAGCAGCACAGTTTGGAGGTCCCCAAATGTGGAACACCAACTGCAGTTCTTGGGGAGGGCTGATCGTATGATTTGAAGGCTTTCTCCGGTAATTGCATTCTTCGTTATCCACATAATATGGGCTAGGCACCTGTTCCTGTGGCACGCCTGAATTTATCCAGCGTTCATAGAAAAAGGCACTATGCAAATACATACATACATACATACATACATACATACATACATACATACATACATACATACATACATACATACATACATACATACATACATACATACATACATACATACATACATACATAAATGCATACATAAATACATACATACATAAATACATACATACATACATAAATGCATACATACATACATACATACATACATACACACATGCATGCATACATACAGGGTGCGGCAAAATAAAGTAATCCCCTGCAGTGTGTTGCAAATTCTGTAGCAACCGCTTAGAATTTTTATATAAAACTTGGTAATGATATTGTCTGTTCACATCTACATATAACTTCCAAATGTTATTTAACAATCTTGAAATATGACAAAGTTATGTTATTTCAAACACGACACCCCCCACGATTTTACATGGTTAACAATAGTTACTTTGTAAAGAAACAAGAAAATAAATGGTACAACTTGAAATATTTTTACAACAAAGCTTTACGAATTGCACTTTCAATTTTACATTAAGTGTTCAAAGTGTCCACCATTGGCCTGCACGCATGCCTTCAGCCGTTTGGTAAAGTTCTTGATGGCCTTGTTGATCGGCGCCTGTGGCATATCGTCCCATATTGACTGCAAAGCGGATTTCAACTCGGCGATTGTCTTTGGCTTCGGCTGGAGTTTGTGATACCTTTCCAGCATGGTTCCCCACACGTGATAGTCACGGGGGTTGAGATCTGGGGAATTTGGTGGCCACTGGTCCTTCTCAATGATCTCAGGACAGTTTGCGTGCAGCCACTCCTGCGTGACACGTGCCGTGTGCGCTGGAGCGCCGTCCTGCTGGAAAATGAACCCGACTGGCATCAACTGGTTGCAGTCCTCAATGAGCTGCGGAAGCAGTCGACGAAGGTAATACTGAGCGTTAACTTTCGCTTTCTCGACGATGAAGTGGAGCCGACCTTTACCCCCAAAGCAGACCCCAGCAGACACCATAATGTGTTTTGCAAACAGTACAACCAATAACGCAACCGTAAAATTTGCACGTTATAAAGCGTGGGCTTGTCTCTGTTCAAATAGCATAACTTAGTCAATTGTTGTGATAATATAATGTAATTTGGCAATTGTACGTAGATATGAATGACCAATGGCCGTGTAAATTTTCTTATAAAAATCCAACTTCGTTCTTGAGATATCAACCAAACACTGCAGGGGATTACTTTATTTTGCCGCACCCTGTACATACATACATACATACATACATACATACATAAATACATACATACATACATACGCACATGCATGCATGCATACATACATAAATACATACATACATAAATACATACATACATACATAAATACATACATACATAAATACATACATACATAAATACATACATACATACATCAAATCATTTTATTTCTGCAACCACTAGAACATAAGACAAAGGATAGGAAACAAAATTAGTTAACAAGTGCTGGCTACTCAAGGACCCAGAAGGTACACCTAAGTAAATAGAGCATGACGCAAAGATGGCCGATTCTTAATTAGAAGTAAATTCATCGCATCTGGCTCAAAGAAAAGAAAATTGAAATAAGAAAGGAAATGAAATAATGAAAAAACAACCAACGACAACAACAATGAAATATGTAATCATAATCATAATAACAATGAGACGTGCAACAAACATCAAATTAAACCTAATTATTTTCACTGATAAATAAGAAGCACAGCTTTTTTTAAGATAGACAGATTAGGAAGTGATGAATGGTCAGAGGAATATTATTACATGTTAAGGTACAGTGTACCAACAGATTTAAAACAGAATAGTCGAGTACATACACACATTCATACATACACTCACGCACACACATACACACACATACATTCATACATACATACTTACATACATGCATACATTCACACATACACGCATACATACATACATAATTACATACAGACACACATACATACATACATACATATATTTACACTATACATACATACATACATACATACATACATACATACATACATACATACATACATACATACATATATACATACATACATACATACATACATACATACATACAAGTCATGCACACATACATACATTCATACATACACTCACGCACTCACATACACACATACATTCATAGTATGAATGTATGTGTGTATGTGAGTGCGTGAGTGTATGTATGAATTTCATCATACATAAACACATACATACTTACATACATGCATACATTCACACATTCACGCATGCATACATACATACATACACACATACATACATACATACATACATACATACATATATACATACATACATATATACATACATACCAACAACCAGTCAGTTTTTTGTGAGGAATGAATTGTCTTACCATATTCACTTCTGAAATTGAACTGACGCTGGATACGAACATTGTTATTCCAACTTCCACAGGTTTACCTACAGGTAAATAAAAACAGATCTAATGCATCGCTTGCACTTGCATTGACTGACGCTCATCATCATCGTTACGGTACACAGCCTCATTAAACAGAAAAACACAGTAAAAGTAGGTCCCCAACTACTAGCCCTAAAGAGTGAGAGCTGTATAATTTTTCCCTGTGGCTTTGATGTCATAAGATGTAGTTAAACTGTTGGAGTCCATTTGAGGGTCAGTTGACTTATTTTTAGGAATGATCGATAGTGTAGTGGTTAGCGTGCTGGACTGTCAATCGAGAGGTCGGTGGTTCAAACCCCCGCCAGTGCAGAAAGTTGGTTCGAGATTTCTGCACCACCAGCGCCGCCTAGCCAACTCAGCTATAATGAGTACACTGACCGTACACTGTCGGCGGGAAGATGAGGCGGCGAGGGAGAGGACTGGCCACCCGCCCTCATATGCCGAGCCTTAGAAAATGAAGTCGCTAACACTTCATGCCCATGGCTGCCTAACTTATTTTAAACGAGATACGGTTAAGTGGAAGTCGGCTATAGTCCGAAGATGTTGTTAAACATTGAACGCTGTAAAGAATGCAAGAACGTTTTGAACAACCATTTGGTTTGCTTCACTTCCATCATGGCAAATCCATATTGGTTCCTAGACATGGAGCTATAGTGACATTTTGATTTTGACTTATAGTTACATGTAGGCTATAGAGACATATTGGCTTATCGACATGTAGGATATAGTGACATGTTGGCTTATAGTTACATGTAGGCTATAGTGACATGCTAGCTTATAGTTATATGTAGGCTATAGAGACGTATTGGCTTATAGACATGTAGGATTTAGTGACATGTTGGCTTATAGTGACATGTAGGCCATATTGACAGTAGGCTGTATTGACAATAGGCTATAGTGACATGCTGGCTATAGTGACATGTTGTGCTTATTGTGACATGTTGGCTTATTGCAACAATTGGGCCAATAGTGACATGTTGGCGATAGTGACATGTTAGCTTATTGTGACATGCTGGCTTATTGCGACATTCGGGCCTATAGTGACATGGAGGCTTATAGGCACGTAGGCTATAGTGACAGGTCTCTCCTAACTTTTGCATATTCTGAAACGCAATGATGCTAACTGAATTTGACGCAGGACGAAATTGTTTTCAGTGCACACTAAAACCATGCATAAGAAAACCAAGCTGAGGGTTTAGGGTTAAGGTTATGGTTGGTCATGGTGCTGTTGATACGTCGCTATAATGGATGAATTACAGTCTGTGGAATTCCACACGCAACGTGGTGCTAACTCAGACTTCGATAGTTTCGAGGCTGATCAACGAGTCCCAAGACAAATTAGGATGTTAAAAGGTTCCTTTGTATTTGGATTGCCTGGGTCGTCTTTGCGCCTCAGTCAACGGATATTCATCTCCAGGATCACGCTCTTGAAGAGCGTCTTGAGATGGGGTAAACAATCAGTGCCGGCTACCAATGGTGGTGGTGGTGGTGGTGGTGGTGGTGGTGGTGGTGGTGGTGGTGGTGGTGGTGGTGGTGGTGGTGGTGGTGGTGGTGGTGGTGGTGGTGGTGGTGGTGGTGGTGGTGGTGGTGGTGGTGGTGGTGGTGGTGGTGGTGGTGGTGGTGGTGGTGGTGGTGGTGGTGGTGGTGGTGGTGGTGGTGGTAGAACGATCTACCGCGGTTGCCAGAAGTGGGGGTTTAACGTTATGGATATAAACTGCGGTGGCTATTGATTTTCGATAATATATTTAATCTACGAAGGTTATCATGTGTGTTATCGAAAACACATGTTATTTAGGAGTAACGAACCCAAGGTTCAGAGTGGGTTTATCCCAGTCTAGGTGGGGGGGGGGGTGAGGAGACGCTACCGTAAACAAGTGTGTAGGTACGTGTAAGTTTACGTGTTCTCTTTACTTCTGCCTTTACTTGTTCGTGTTAGAACAAAGTTTGTACTTCCCTTAGGTAATCGTAATTGTAATCGTAAACTCCACATTTTCTAAAACGCTACTCGGAAACTAAGCGCAGGGCACCAGTTTATTCACGAGCCCTGCGTCGTGTCCGAAGGTTGTTCAGAGATGTCAAGGAAAGATCCGAGTCCGATTACCACAGAGACCATGCAGAGAGAGGAAGCAGAAGGAGCTGCCAAGGCGGGCTCCGTTGAGGACTAGAAGGCTTGGAAGGCAGAGGATTTGATGGATTAGGATAGGAATTCTTGAAGAAGTGAGAACTCTCGAAGAGGTGAGAATTCTTGAAGTGGTGAGAATTCTTGAAGAGGTGAGAATTCTTAAAGGGGTGATAATTCTGGAAGTGGTGAGAATTCTTGAAGAGGTGAGAATTCTTGAAGAGGGGATAGAGTAGTGGTAACACTCATGGCCAGGAGAACATTAGGTTCGCGGATATTCCCGTAACCCTCCCCCCCCCTCTAGGGCGGCGCCTTGCGTGGCTGCCAAACCGTGTGTTTAATTAAGATTTGATCGTACTGTCATGTTTCAGTGTAATCTTACTGCGTTTGTCAGTTTGAACTAATAAAGAAAAAAATTATTATTATTATTTATAAACGATAACTGAAACGGGCAACGTTGCCCATTTGTAGGAAAGACTCAACTGTACTTCGAATCAGGTTGAAGCTCTTACCGTTGTAGTTGGGTCGAAGACGCTTGTCGTAACCTCTGATAAGAGAGTTCAGGAGTCGCGAAACGTTTGCGCTTTCCCCTGTATAGAAGTCCTGAGGACCTTTTGGACCAGTCGCAGCCATTTTGGGGCTCGTCACGTTCCGCGAAGGCTCGGCGGCAGACATGTTTTTGCCCCAATTATTGGGTGATCTTTCGGTGGCCGCCATGTTGTTGCTAGTGGTGTCGTGGGACTGTCTGGTGGAGGCAGTGTTGTGGCTGGAAGTTCTATTGATACCGGATTTTGACGGTTTTGCCTGTTTGACGCTGGTAGACAATGAAACCAAAGCAAAGATTATTTTGTAGAGAAAGATGGAAGATATTGCACAAAGTATACGATGTCAGATTTATGAAATGCGTTATCGTTTATCAGATAATGCCGATTTATAAGCCATTGTAGAGCGGGCAAAGAACATTTGCATGGCGCCATAATAATTAGGCCTATATACAAGGTTTCGACAGTTAAACCAACAAAAGTTAATGATCCGAAGTAGATCGCAGATGAAGAGCACGAAAAAGAGACAGCAGATCAGAGTGGAAGGAAGGTGAATATATATGTACATGGCCCTGTGTGTGTGTGTGTGTGTGTGTGTGTGTGTGTGTGTGTGTGTGTGTGTGTGTGTGTGTGTGTGTGTGTGTGTGTGTGTGTGTGTGTGTGTGTGTGTGTGTGTGTGTGTGTGTGTGTGTGTGTGTGTGTGTGTGTGTGTGTGTGTGTGTGTGTGTGTGTGTGTGTGTGTGTGTGTGTGTGTGTGTGTGTGTGTGTGTGTGTGTGTGTGTGTGTGTGTGTGTGTGTGTGTGTGTGTGTGTGTGTGTGTGTGTGTGTGTGTGTGTGTGTGTGTGTGTGTGTGTGTGTGTGTGTGTGTGTGTGTGTGTGTGTGTGTGTGTGTGTGTGTGTGTGTGTGTTATAGCGCAAGTCATAGATTTCCACTATAATTATCGGCTTGTCTTTTTTAGCTATCGAACCTTGTATATAATCATTATGGCTCATGAAAATATAAAATCTTTGCCCGCTGTACAAGGGCTTATAAATAAATATATATGTGATATATATATATATATATATATATATATATATATACATACTCACACACAGACATAATCACAGACGGAATAGATAAGCAGACAAGCAGACAGAAAGTAAGACCGCGACAGAATCAGAAAGAAGGAAGATGAAGAAGCTAATAAGCAGGAGAAACTGATTAGGGACAAGAAAGAAAATGACAAAAAGAATAAAATTCGGCATCAGAACAAAAGAAGAAGACAAAAAGAGAAAATTTGCTCAAGAGAACAAAGGAACAGGACAAAAAAGGAAATAAATTCGGCAGGACAAGAAAAAAGAAAATTCGACATGAGAACAAAAAGAACGTAACAAGAAGAAGGAAATTCGACATGAGAACACCTCAAGGACAGGAAAGGAAGTGACAGGAGAAAATGAAAGGATCGTACAGAATAGGACAGGACCTTGAAGGACTGGAGAAGGTCGATCAACCCATCCTGCATGGAATCGGCCCAACCTATATCAATCCGCGTCTGAATGCCGTGGAATGGTCAAGTCCACACAACGATCACATGAATGTTATTTAGGTAAATATTATACATATATATGGTAAGATATTTAAATAGAATAGAAAAACGAACGAATGGAGGAAGCTCATTCCAAAGAGCAGGGCCAATGGAAGCAAAAGATCTAGAATGAGCCAGTGAAGTCCTGACACGGGGAACGAGGAGGTCCAACCGGTCAGAGGAACGAAGAGGACGAAGAGAAGCAGCAGAGTGAGGGCGATGAATTAAGTCGCATAAATATTTCGGAGCGAAACCAAGTTGAGCCTTAGAGACAAGGAAGAGGACCTTGAATTGGATGCGGGCAGAAAGCGGGAGCCAGTGGAGTTCTTCTGCCATAAAGGATATGAGAGAATCGAGGAAGACGGGCAATTAATCTAGCAGCAGCATTGAGAACGGACTGACTATATGTATGTATATATGTATGTATGTATGTATGTATGTATGTATGTATGTATGTATGTATGTATGTATGTATGTATGTATGCGTGTATGTATGTATGTATGTATGTATGCGTGTATGTATGTATGTATGTATGTATGTATGTATGTATGTATGTATGTATGTATGTATGTATGTATGTATGTATGTATGTATGTATGTATGCGTGTATGTATGTATGTGTGTATGTATGTATGCGTGTATGTATGTATGTATGTATGTATGTATGTATGTATGTATGTATTTATCAAAATCAAATCAAAATCAAAATCAAAATCATTTTATTGCAACCCAAAACAGAAAACATAGCAATGATACGATACATCGAGTAACATCGAAAGAAAAAATATAAACCAGGGCAGCAAAGAGAAACCCAGAAGAGATGTGTATCCCGCTAGATTAGGGCACCCAAACCTTTTTATTTAACCTAAAAAAAGTACTGGCCTGCATAATACATATCCAAAGGGTACAGCTGGATGGCAATAACTCATTTCTCATAAATTAACCTACATCAGATGTAGGCTATCCTAATTAATTAGAGAAGTCATGTATGTATGTATGTATGTATGTATGTATGTATGTATGTATGTATGTATGTATGTATGTATGTATGTATGTATGTATGTATGTATGTATGTATGTATGTATGTATGTATGTATGCGTGTATGTACGTATGTATGTACGTATGTATGTACGTATGTATGTATGTATGTATGTATGTATGTATGAATGTATGTATGTATGTATGTATTTATGTAACAGGTCATTTGATATAGCGCATTTTAAAGTTTTATATTAAAGCTTCTCTATTTCCGCGTCCATCCATCTCTTGTATGTTACCACTGCGTGATGACCGCCTCTATACGGGTCTGGCAGACATTGGGGCGACGAAACTGGGAAGAGACCAAAGAGATTGATCGACAGACAGGCGGAATGCTTTATTGAAGCGCTACATGAATGCGATATGTTTCTACGTATGTGTTATGTATACGTGTACATAATATGTACACGTATACATAACACATAATGTTATATTTAATGCAGCACTCACACACATATTATGTATACGCATCAATGTTTTATATGCTTCTATAGTATAATGGGTAGGCCTATATACTAATGCCATATATTGTATGCTTGTATATGTACATCATTGCAATATATATATAGTGTATATATATGTATATATATGTATATATGACTGTATTAATATATATACTTCATTTCACTCAAAGCAGAAACACGAAGATTAGAACAACGCAAAATGTCAAAAAAAGAATAATACGAAACTATAAAAAACACAAAAAAATACAAAAACAACAACAACTCAAGATGACACTCCCCCCGGAAGCATGAGCATAATATACATGGGAGCTGATATAGGACATGTCCTTTAAATGCTTTAATGCTGTATGTGTGTGTGTGTGTGTGTGTGTGTGTGTGTGTGTGTGTGTGTGTGTGTGTGTGTGTGTGTGTGTGTGTGTGTGTGTGTGTGTGTGTGTGTGTGTGTGTGTGTGTGTGTGTGTGTGTGTGTGTGTGTGTGTGTGTGTGTGTGTGTGTGTGTGTGTGTGTGTGTGTGTGTGTGTGTGTGTGTGTGTGTGTGTGTGTGTGTGTGTGTGTGTGTGTGTGTGTGTGTGTGTGTGTGTGTGTGTGTGTGTGTGTGTGTGTGTGTGTGTGTGTGTGTGTGTGTGTGTGTGTGTGTGTGTGTGTGTGTGTGTGTGTGTGTGTGTGAAACATGTGTACATATGTACTGGATGTATGTTAAAAGGTTACCCATACATTGTGCTACATATATTTAATATATGTGTGAATGATATACGTGTGCACAAATACAAGCATGTATTGTAATCAGTATAATTGTAGTTACAAGTTTATACAGCGCCACATCAGACAAAACTTTACCAGGGGCTCTCTCTACACCCATATGATGCTAAACGTCATTCAGAACAGACTTTTTTTATCACTATGCAGACATCATCAGGCTGCTGCTGCTATCGGACGACCCTAATCGATTGCAGCTGCTATCATCAAAATCCGCCGATGTATAATTCGTTCCAGCTATTAAGACTGAACTGAGCGAGCGAGCCTTTCACATCCCTGGTTCGCGTCCCTCGAAAGCCCTCCTGCATCTACTCAGGAGGAGAAACTCTTCATGTGTTTAAAACACAGTTTAAAATGTAGCCGATACTTACTATATGTAACTCTTCGCATTTGCGCTGTGTTGTTGACGTTGTAAGGCATCCTAGAAGTATATCTCGCACCTGACGATGCTTTATAAATTGCTGCATTTTTAATTATTTATTTATACTGGAAATTTAAATAGCGCCTCTTCAAGACTGCCTACGCAGAAGCAGCTTTCTGTGCTAGCCTATATGATGGTAAATGTCATTACGAACTAAAATATTACATCTGTTAGCAAAACAATGCGCAGTAAGCTGGAGGAGTCAACAATGGCGGGCCCACGCAGAGACGTGAAATAATGACCAACGGATTCCCGTCGAGAGCCGTCAGATGGCATTGACGTTCAGAGTAAATAGAACTACAGTTGCAAACGGATTTCCATACAAAGTTGACAGATAGCCTCGTGTTCAAAGACTATGGACCACGCTGTGTCGACAGTGACGAGCAAACACACACGAACGGATGGTGGCACAAGATAGCACCACGTGTTTCCCTGAGCTTCCATTTTGCTTCGCTTTTTGAATTATTTGGTTTTTAATATCTCCATTAATATGGTGCTTTTGATGTAATATAATTAGTGTTATTTCTTAACTCTCATAACACGTTTTCTCTTTTTTTCCAAATTCTATTATCTTCTTATTACTTCTATGTTTACTATTATTATGTGATTTAATTTATCGCCCTCGCTCTGCTGCTTCTCTCCGTTCTCTTCGTTCCTCTGACCGTTTTGAACTCTTCGTTCCCCGTGTCAGGACTTCACTGGCACAATCTAGGTCTTATGCCTCCATTGGCCCTGCTCTTTGGAATAAGCTTCCTCCTTTCGTTCGTTCGTTCTTCTATTCTCTCACGTAACGTCTCTTCCTCTTTTACCTTTCTTAAAACTTGCTCTTTCTATCTGGGTCTCTCACACTGGTAGCGCTTCTGAATTGCTCTCCCGCTAGAAGCGCTTTATAAATGTCCCAATACAATACAATACAATATTATCTAAACTTGTTCACCAATGTGCGGTTCGATTTTGGTTTCTCAATTAAAGAATATTAATTAATAATAAATAATAATAACACCATCACTGATGGAGAATGACAAGGATCTGGCCATCCTTCGAGCCGTCGAAAGGACGTGAAACAGGTATTCGTCGCTTACCAATCGACAGATCGACAGCCACCAGTGACTATTGGTCGAGGTCACTTCAAAGACCCCCATCGCTCTTCTTCCTATGAGACGAAAGGTTAGACGGTGTACTCATGGGGCATGCGTTCGCCGTCTAACCTTTCGTATCGTAGATCCGAGACCCGAGCGCACACCAGGAAGCCCATCCCTCCTCAATTAGTCACGCAAACCAAGATGAAACGCGAAGAAATAACCGTCAAAAAGTTCTTTTAAATCCAAAGCAGAAACGAAGAGTAATTCCAACACACAATCTTAGTTACATTGAACTTCAGCGTGTCAAAATATTACCGATAGCATTTTGCGTTTAGAAAAAACAATCGGCTAAAATGACACAGAAGGCGAATCAACGACCAACAGGAAATGGTAATGGTAACTGCAAACTTATATAGCCTATATATAGCCTCACATGTACACATGTTATTCATATACGTCTATAGCGCTATATGAATCGTCTGTAACACTATTCTTCATTCTATATCATGCATTCAATCGTATTCAACCAGAGTCGGAATTGTCGGGGGTTGGGTTCAGCTCCTAGTCTTTCTTAGGATCCCCCAGTTATGTCTTCATTGCACACCCCATGGGGTCGTTTCCAACCCCCTCAATTGGTGTCAGTGTGATTTAACATTATTTGACTGAGTCTCTGACAAAGAGAAGAAATTTCCATGGTGTATCATGTATGTATTATTGAATTTTCTCAGCAAAGGAATTGGTTTTGATTCGAGTCTGACTTGTAAAACTGTTAGCGTTGAAATCAGCTGCTTTCAGATTTCCTTGACATCAGTTTGCAAAATACGGATAAAATGTTCACCCCCCGTCTTTTTTCTACAATTCCCACGCTGTACTCAACGATATCCCGCAACAACACTTGAGAAACTCACCCTCAACAAGCCACGCCCCTCAATTGCGACCCCACATCACCCCAGGGCATGGCATACATATGACCCCAGTCGGAAAACACGCATAACTTTCGAAATTTAGCAATATCAGCAAGCATATTATTTCGTCACCATTTTCGCGTATCCAGGCTGAATACCACAATTAAATCAGTGGTGGCACTACCATAGGCGTAGACTCGGGGTGGGGGGCAGCCGGGGCACGTGCCCCTCAATAATTGAGATGGACTGTACACCCAATGCAACAAGTGTAGAATGAATAACCAAATCCCTCCCCCCAATATTTTGGACAAGTTTCCGCCATGGGTCGCGGTATACATAGGTCATTTGGCCTGCCTATTTTACTATTGACCTGCCTTATGACCCGCCTAAAGCAGTACTTCCAAATCATTAAGGATTAGTAAAGAAGTAACTAAAGTTTAACGTTTTACTGGCTGAAATCAATTGTTTCAAATTTGAATATGCTACAACAGTTGTGCTATTAGCGTTCAATAATAATTTTCTTCGTTCTATACATGTGTAATCTAAGTTATGCTGCGTGTGTTGAGGTTATGCTGCTTGATGCGTCAAAATCAAACATTAATTTCTTCGACCTGCTGAATAACCCACATGACCCTGACTGCTGAAATTGTAAGGCTGGCGCCGCCAGTGATTTAATGGACGTCAGTATCCCCTGATGGAGAGCAGACGAACAATATTTAATATATGGTTGATAAAACATATTTGTGGATCAAGTACGTAGGCTAGACATGTTGGCTACTCACTGACAAGTGCTTGGCGCTTCAGTTGTGCGAGAAAATGATGACTGAAGAAAACCGTGTAAACTGTATACGCCCACGTGAACTAAATCGTTTGAATACCTATACCAGAATCACCACATTCGGTCAATATGTTCTATACGTGCTCTTGTTATAATGGAGGATGACATTAAACACTGTCATTATATGTTCTAAAATTTATATGATAGGTGTAAGTACTTATATATGTATAGTTTGTATACATGCATATTGCATACATACATTTATTAATACATACATAAAATATGTACGTATACGTATGTAGGCCCATGTATGACGCGGGTATGACGCGGGTCATGTCCCTGTACCAGAATCATCACATTCGGTCAATATGTTCTACGTGGCACCGACCCTAATCTATTCTTTCATCTTGACTCGCCTGGATTACTGAAATTCCATCGTGGCCGCCCTGCCAAAGTTTAGAATCCCTTGGCTTCATTGCGCCTGCAAAACGTGCCGCCAGACAAGTCGATAATATAATTCTCAACGAAAGACAGATAGACAGACAGACAGACAGACAGACAGACAGACAGGCAGGCAGGTAGGCATATATGTATACATACATATATGCATGTAATACATGGTCTTTATGTATACATACATCTATACACATATACATACACAGCTACACACATATATTCATACGTACATGCATACATACACACATACATACACACATAAAAGGAAGACAGAGAGAGGGGGAAATAGAAAAATAATAAGGGCGGACAATGCCGGACATGAAGGAGACGAACAGAGAAACACAAGAACTCTAAAGAGAGATCAAGACTAAAGAAGACACAGCGCATTGCTGTCAAGTAAAACATCAAAATACAAAATCCTCGCCTTCGGACGAGTGTTTTTGGTCGGCTCCACACAGAACTAATGGATAGGTGGCTGGATGGAAATATTAATGTATGTATGTATGTATGTATGTATGACTTGTGTGCATGTATAGGTGTGTGTATGTATGTTTTCATGTATGTATGTCTTTAGTTTTATTATTATATATGTTTTATGTAGGTATTTATGTATGTAACTATATATGTAACTATGTATGTAACTATGTGGGGGAGAGCTGTACTGCTACCACACGCGTCCACAGGTGGCGGATAGTGGAACGACCTCTAGATATAGAGGCTAGCTGCGAAATAAGCAGGTATACCCTGCCGAATAAGCAGTCGCGGACCAACAGCGGCAAGGCTATCAAGGCGCGGTATGGGATGTGGGTGGCACCGCATCCTATGATAAAAGCTGCAGATGCTCTATGACGGTCATGTGACAAGGCGAGTACAGGCCGCCTTTAAATAAGCCTGAAGCCCTCGCTGCCTTGCGAGTAGGTGCTTGCACCAAAGGCTAGGTTCCAAACCGAAAGGGGTTGACGTCAGGGAGGGCATCCGGTTGTGAAACTTTGCTCCAAACTTTTCTATGGATCTTCATACACTTTCGATTGAGCATAAGGATCCGAGTGGCTGACCCCTCTCCAAAGAGGGATTAATTCGAGCCTGAAGGGAAAGAAGAAGAAGATGTAACTATGTATGTATGACTGTATGTATGTTTGCTTTATGTATGTATGTTTGTATGTATGTATGCGTGTATGTTTGACTGTATGTATGTATGTTTTATGTATGCTTGGATGTAAGTATGTATGTACGACATGTATGTATCTATGAATGCATGTATGTATTGTATGTATGTGTGTATTGTATGTTTGTATGTATTGTATGTATGTATGTATGCATGTTTGTGTATGTATGTATGCATGTTTATGTATGTATGTATGTATGTATGTATGTACGTGTATGCGTGCGTGCGTGTATGTACGTAGGTCTGTATATATGTATGTGTGTATGAACGGGTGGGTGGTGCACGGGAGGATGGATGCATGCATGAACAAATGAAAGTAAGCACGGTTTAATTTAGACCAATTCCCAAAAACAGACGGAAACGAGGCGTTTGCTTAGTGTAAGATTACGCGCGAATATTTCGCAGGTGCGTGTGTGAACGACTGCGTAAACTAGTAAGAGAGAGGGAGTCAACGGTTCCTCTAATCCTCTTTGTTCCTTTGGTCTTTGGAAACGCTTTTCGTTTGGCAGATAAATCCGTTTGTTCATTTGTATGACCTGTCAACGTTTAGGCTAAACGACTGGAAAGCTTAAAGGTTTTTACTACGAAAAAAGTCGACCATATGCAGGAACATTTTTGTGTGAATAGGCTATCTCTTTATTTATGACTTTCTTTGATTTACTAAAATGTGCTGCTTTAAAGCGATTTCTGCGTACTTGAAATTTCGTTTTCCTCGAGAATACCGCAATAGTTGTAAGTTCTGGGTTTTTGCAAAAAATTGACCGCATGCAAACACAGTCATTTTTAGTCTAAGCTTGACCCGTTTGGATCATACAGTTACGGGCGTACTATAGGCCCTAGGTAGTATATGAATTTGAAAATACAGGATCTTAATGATAAAACCATGTAGTGTTAATCACAGTTAATAAATATTTTCAGAACGCTCTCGCGGACCCCGCCATTTCCTTCGCGGACAGTTCTTGGTCCGCGAACCATAGTTTGAAAAGCGCTGCTTTAAGTATCACAATTTCGTAAGGATCTGTTTACTTAATTAGTCAAAAGTGGAAATATATGACTCTCTGGATACCAGTTGCCATGGTAATCCA
Source organism: Allolobophora icterica (assembly GCA_963556255.1). Taxonomy (NCBI): domain Eukaryota; kingdom Metazoa; phylum Annelida; class Clitellata; order Crassiclitellata; family Lumbricidae; genus Allolobophora; species Allolobophora icterica. The sequence continues at coordinate 13,530,967 of OY744617.1, forward strand.
AAGCATTTGACGGTAATTTTCGTTTTCGCAGTTGGCGATAATCAGATTAGCTGAAAGCGAAAGTCATTGTGATTCGTGTATACTCTTCTTTAGTTTATTAGTGTGTCGTTTTAAAGCGATTACCACGCACTCGAAACTTCAACATTATCTCGAGAAAACCACGATGGTTAGTTAGATAGGAGATTTTTCTTAGATTTTTCTTATAAAAAATCGACCTCGTTAATGTAAATATTTGGTCAAGACGAATATTCTGATGATGATGAGTTCTCTGCCTGAATGCAGGCGCGTTGGCTTTATGCCACCTGGTCATGTGATGAGTGAGGTGGTTTCCCATTGCCTTCCTCCCAGACAATTGTGGGTAAGCAACTTGTCCAAGGTGGCTACGCAGTGGTTTAAGGTAGATTCGAACCTGCGACCCTTCGGTTACAAGGAACAGAACATACCGTTACACCACCGCCTCCCAGGAATAATTATATGAATCAATTAATAAAGACCGCTAAATATTGTTTCTGGATGAGTGTGTACTTTAACGAATGTTATTCTCAGCTTCTAGACCACAGTGTAATTTGACAACCATTGTCAATATTTTTCTCTGTCGTTTTCGGCCCACGAATGAATTTCTTTGATGTGGCTTCACTAATTTCCATGCGTAACTAGTAAATATTTTGATCTGTTAGCAACGTGCCGAATATAGACAATTCCTATATATAGTTGAATACATTCTATTATGGGGTTCACCTCTATTAGCCACTTGTTCTGTTCATGCGCCAACATACAACAAGTATCCAAACAACTCTGCTAGACAAAGTCGTTCAATGAAGACTCCGATGGTTTGGACATGTAGAGAGAATGCCAGTTGACCGAATCACACACAGTGCACTACATGCAAGATTCGAAGGAAAAAGACACAAAGGCAGACCAAGACTACGCGGGATAGACAATAAATCTATCTATATTCAGTGGCGCAAATGAGGACATAACATCACTTGGACTAACACTAAGGGGGCAATTGACTTGACAAATGATCGAGGACACTGGAGATCATTTATTGGTACCCATCGCCGCAAATGGCTGGCGTCAGGAACTGATGATGATGATGATGATGGTGGTGGTGGTGGTGGTGGTGGTGGTGGTGGTGGTGGTGGTGGTGGTGGTGGTGGTGGTGGTGGTGGTGGTGGTGGTGGTGGTGGTGGTGGTGGTGGTGCTGATGGTGATGATGATGATGATGATGATGATGATGATGATGACGACATGTATATATGCATTTATTTTAGTCAATTTCGGTTTAAGAACAATTGGTTCGTGGGTTGGTTAAAGTGGCCTAAGGGAAATTAAGACATTTACCGACGAACTCAATAAGAAAGAGGAGCGTGTCGATATCCGCCACACCCTCTCAGTTCTCCTGCTG
>OY744617.1:13534874-13552374 GCA_963556255.1 Allolobophora icterica
CTTTCTCAGCCGTTTCGATATTCCTTTTCAATTCTCTTCTTCCTCCTCCACTACAAGGGCCATGTATAGAAATGCTTATTCAAGTCCAATTAGTCTCTTGGGCCTTGTGCTCGCTGATGTTTTGTCAGCAGGCATTCTCTTGAACAGCTTACACGATAATTATTCTCTCATCATTTGTCACAATGTCATATTGCGTCTATGACAATATTGTATGTAGAATAAACAAATATTGTATTGTATTGTAACAACAGTTGGACCTATGCAACCTTGTCGCGAATGTGCACCAACGAAGCACTGACAGTCTTTCTTTACTGAGAAGAGAAGCGCAACCCCTTAACAATTTAACGACGAGAGTGTACTGAAAGCGACTGGGAACCCATGCAGCACGTCGCTCAAGTGTTAGGCCAGTGCATGAAATACTCAGAAATGTCAACTGCACACGCTTCCTAAAACTGCTAAACTGTGCTTGAATGGGCAATCAAAATTTCAGGCGTTAGAATGAATCGTTTGTAGTTGACGTGAGCTAATCTCTCAGAACTTCATATTACGTATACAAAAAGCCACTTTGTGTCAGAAAAACTCTATTTTAGGCCCTACCTTAAGCTAAGCTCCAGAGGCAGCCATGACTATGAATTACACATTTATTATCAACTTAATTACTCTACAAACAAAAGAGGAAGACCTCACGCGGAATGGACAGATGACATTGAAGAATGGGGTATGCGGACGTTTGGTCAAAGGACGATTGGTCAACGGACGGTTGATCACGGACGATTGGTCAATGGACGATTGGTCAAGCGGACTGTTCGTCAAGAGGACTGTTGATCAAGGGTCCTTTCGTCAAGAGGACGGTTGATCAAAAAATCGCCCGTTGACCAATCTTCCGTTATAAAGCAATCAATGATGTTGTTCAAGAAATATTTGTATAAACGTTTTATAAAGTTGATAGTTTAAAAAGTTTATAGTTTATAAAGCAGTCAATGAGGTCATAGGCATTGTTATTCCTCAAAATAACACACTTTAATGTAGTAGTTTTTATATCAAATGTAGTCAAATAGTTAAACACGAAGGTACCTAATTGTGAGACAAGTGTTGGTCGGTCGGTTCGTCTGTCTAGGGATACTTAGTGGTCGTCCATTTCAAAGGGTTATCGTATATCTGTGTCAGTGCAGTTGTTTGTACTGATAACAGAACTGACATGTTTTAAAAGCGTATAAAATTCACGTATATCGTATCACTCCATATTTTGTTTTATTTGTGTATGGGCTACGCTTTGCGAAGTCTTCATTGCTGTGCATGTAAAGATGCCTGGTTTTGTAATGGCTTAATTGGTCTGTCTAGGGATAATTAGTGGTCGTCGATTTCTCTTATCAGTGGTTTGTACTGATAAGAGAACTGACATATTTTAAAAGCGTCTCTAATATCGAAAATTTAAATTTTTGATCAACCGTCCTCTTGACGAAAGGACCCTTGATCAACAGTCCCCTTGACGAACAGTCCGCTTGACCAATCGTCCGTTGACCAATCGTCCGTGACCAATCGTCCGTTGACCAATCGTCCGTTGACCAAACGTCCTAGAACCGAAGAATGGTGCGGAGCAAGTCTCCAGGAACTGAGCCACTCGGCACTGGACAGAATGGAGTGGAGAGATATTGTCAGGAAGGCATCGGGCACCTACGGGTGCTGAACCCATGGTTATTGATGATGATGATCATCATCATTATTCTTAGCCTCGGCATATCAGGGCTGGTTGCCAGTCCTCTCCCTCGATATCCAACCTTCCCACCGACAGAGTACGATGAGTGTACACATTATAACCGAGTTGGCAAGGGAGCAGATGGAGTCGAAATCTAGATGCAAATTTCTGCCCTTGTGAGCATTTGAACACCCTAGCTTACGACTGGCAGTCCAGCACACTAACCACTATACCATAATAATAATAATAATAATAATAATAATAATAATAATAATAATAATAATAATAATAATAATAATAATAATAATAATAATAATAATAATAATAATAATAATAATAATAATAATAATAATAATAATAATAATAATAATAATAATGATAATAATAACCGTTCCAGAAAAATAACTTATCTAATCTCTAAGACCTTGAGGGAATGAAGTACCTCAGGGCAAAAAATAATAATAATAATCGTTTTTTAAATTCAAACTGACAAGTAACAGTAAGATTACATGATATATAGTAGTAGCAGACGATAACAAGTTCAACAGGAGTCGAATTTAATTGTATGGCAGCCTGAAAAGCACCCATCTGTCCTACTGCTCATTTTAAGTCGCTCCCTAGGGAGTGTCTCTTTGTCTCTTTGTGCCGTCGGCTCTAGGAGCCCTAGCGATCGTCATGCCACACAGTCTCCGTTGCCGTCTTGCTACTTCTCCCAGTAGCCCTTGAGTCGCGCTTTGGCCTGGGAGTCCCACCTCAGCGCTCCGGCCTGGGAGTCCCTCCATCCGCGACCATCGGCGTGGTTTGGTGTGTGGCATGACGATTTTCTTGGCATGATTAACAGGGGTGGTTTGCCATTGCCTTCCCCTGGTTTCGCCTGCCGTGCCCGTTCGTTCCCCCTCCTAGGAAGAGTACTTCCTAGGAAGGGTACTAACGGTCCGCACCACGAGAAGGTGGGCACGGAGGACTTTGGTTCACCAGCCCAGGTCGGATCCGAGTCTACGCTCATCAGAGTCGTCGGTCAGGTCGCCTCCCTGCTTTACTCTGTACCAGAGTGACTGGTGAACCTTTGCGGACAGCATATCTATACACATAACTTAGCAGAACTGCAACATGAGTGTAGGGAGTGAAAAGGCTGAGCCAACCTTTAAGGGGATATCGGGTATCGAACCCGCGTCCTTCTGATCTTTCACCCAGCGTGTTATCATTCAACCATTTCGCGCACCCAATGCAATCTACATTCGCGATGCAGATGTGTCAGTTGAGTATACAATGTCGTCCTATATGCGAGGCTTCTATGGTTTATAGAGTGACAATATCCACTCGCGTCATCTGGCGATATCTTCGAGAAAGATGTAATTGCCCATTTCACAAATCCTGCATTGAATTCCATAGACAAGTGCCTCAGATCTATAGCGTGACACAGACACACACACAAACACACACACACACACACACAATTATAACAATAACAATGATATGAAACGGTCAGGAGACAGATACAAAAATTAATTGGCCTAAAAAAAATAAACTCCTTATAAGACGATCTCGATACAAGGCATTTCTTGATCAGATTTGCAAAGCGTTGAAACGACTTTCAGGTATATATATATATTACATATATATATCACACACACACACACACACACACACACACACACACACACACACACACACACACACACACACACACACACACACACACACACACACACACACACACACACACACACACACACACACACACACACACACACACACACACACACACACACAGACACACACAGACACACACACACACACACACACACACACACACACATATATATATATATATATATATATATATATATATATATATATATATATATATATATATATATATATATATATATATATATATATATATAGAGGTGTAACTTGGTTGTCAATGTTACACCGAACGCTACAACGAGAAATCAGTAGCAGTAATCAGATTACTTGAAGCAATTTTCGGGTGATAACGAAACGAAAATCCACATAAATCATGTTGCAGTTCTGCTAAGTTATGTGTATAGATATGCTGTCGATGAAACATGTATGTGTCATAATATCAGATCAATATCGCACACACATACAAGTGAAATATGTATGTACTATGTATATATATATATATTAGTGAGTGCATATATATAAATATATATATATATATACATGAAGGAGCGAACAGTAAATTTTAATGGGTTATAGAATGTAAGAGGAAATCCGCGGTTATACCGAAGTTTATGATCAAGACTGGACGTGTATGAACTCACATGTATATACCCATATATATACTGGTGCATGTATATATAGCGTTGTGAATAAACATTATATATAAATGTATATAATATTATATGTGTGTGTATAAATATTGCGAATACATATGTTAGGCATTGAGTGCACATATATATATTAGGTGGCATATATATATATATATATATATATATATATATATATATATATTCGGTGCTTCATCAATGTCGGCGTAGAGTGTTATAAGAAGTGTTGGAGATTAGAGCGCTATATAACTAAGTCTGTGCGTCGTAAAGAACGAAAGGCGTTGATATGAGTTCGTGCGACGAATCGCACAGTAGCTCCATCTATCGACGACAGATGACGCAAGGAAGTGACGATTCCTGTATATGTCAGCGTCGATCCAAGAGGAAGAAGAGGAGGATAAGAAAGAGGAGGAAGCAGGAGGAAGAGAGGAATCAGGAGGAAGTGGAGGAGAGGAAGTGGACTAGGAGGAAGAGCAGGACGAGGAGGAGGACGAGGAGGAAGCAGGGGGAAGATGAGGAGGAGGAAGAGAAGCTGGAGGAGAAGGAGCAGGAGCAGGAGGAACATGAGTAGGAGGAGCAGGAGGAGGGACCGGAGCAGAAGGAGGAGTAGGAAGAGAAGGAGGAGGAAGAAGAAGAGGAGAAGGAAGCAGGAGGAAGAGGAGGAGGAAGTGGAGAAGGAGGAGGAGGAGCAACATGAGTAGGAGGAGAAGTAGGACGAGAGGGAGGAGGAGCAATTGAGGTTGGAGGCGGAATAAGGAAGAGGAGGAGGAGGAGGAGGAGGAGGAGGAGGAGATGGAGCAAAACAGGAGGAGAACGAGGGGCGGAAATAGTATTGAAGAGTCGTATGGTTAAATATAGAAACGATTTATACAATTTGCCTGTACATTACGTCACACTGTCATCGTACAATATCTCGACATCTTTAAAACATGCATATATATAAGGTCGATTTGTAGGCGAATGAAAGAGATGATTGACGAGAAGAAACAATAAGAAGAGCGAGAAGAAGAAGGAGGAGGACGTAGAAGGAGAAGAAGAAGTAAAAACAATAAGAAGGAGGAGGAGATGAAGCTGGAGAAGACAAAGAAGAGAAGAAGGAGAAGAAGAAGGAGAAGATGAAGAAGACGAAGAAGAATAAGAAAATAAGTAGGAGACAAAGAAGACGAAGAAGAGAAAAAGGAGGAGGAGAAGCAGAAGAAGGAGGAGGAGAAGAAGGAGAAGACGAAGAAGATAGAGAAGCAGAAAACAAGAAGAAGAAAAAGGATGGAAGAAGGAGAAGAATTAGGAGAAGACGTAGAAGGAGGAGACTTCATACGTATACGGAACTCAATTCGCACCCATCGCATAACTCGGTTCGCCAAAAGGATGGACTTGAAGCGTAGATACGATTTGGATGAGAGAGAAAAGCGCCAAACGGGTAGAAATAAGAGAAGCAACGGACGACGGGAAAATGAGTTTTCTATTCGCTCATTTGAATACGTATCAGTTTGACTCAACTAACGACAAAACAATCAACAAAGTCAACGTTCGCACATTTTTTAAAGAAGAATCGAACAGGCGTCGATTACACAGTGTTGGCCAACGATATATTAACATATATAATTATTTGTTTGTTTGTGTCGAATGAATGTGCGTGTGTGTGTATGTTTGCGTGTGTATTTGTGTGTGTGTGTGTGTGTTTGTGTGTGTTTTCGTGCATTTGTGTGTTTGTGTATGTGTGTTTTGTGTGTTTGTTGTGTGTTTGTGTGTGTATTTGTAAGTGTTTGCATGTGTGTGTTTGTATGCGTATGTCTGTGTTTGTGTGTATTTGTGTGTGTTTGTGTGCATGCGTGTGTTTGTATGCGTGTGTGTTTGTATGTGCGTATCTCCTCTGTTTCCTCCTCCTACTATTATTTCTCCTGTTCATCATCATCTTCTTATGCTTCTTCTGCTTCTTCTTCTTCTTCTTCTTCTTCTTCTTCTTCTTCTTCTTCTTCTTCTTCTTCTTCTTCTTCTCCTTCATCATCATCATCATCATCATCATCATCATCATCATCATCATCATCATCATCATCATCATCATCATCATCTTCTTCTTCTTCTTCTTCTTCTTCTTCTTCTTCTTCATCTTCTCCTGCTTCTTCATCATCATCATCATCATCATCATCATCATCATCATCATCATCATCATCATCATCGTCATCATCATCATCATCATCATCATCGTCATCAGCATCGTCATCGTCAACGTCATCATCATCATCATCATCATCATCTTCTTCTTCTTCTTCTTCTTCTTCTTCTTCTTCTTCTTCTTCTTCTTCTGCTCGCTCTTCTTTCTTTTCCTTCTATTCTTTTATCTCCTTCTCTTCTTCCTTCCTCATTTCTCCTCTTCTACTTTCGGCCATCATTCTTCTTCCTCATTTCCTCCACTACTTCCTCTTCGTCCTCTTCTTCATCGTTGTGTTTGTCGCATAAATTAGTTTTATTAGGATTTAGAAGGTGCTTAGATCTTTCGAGTCGATATCTGTCCATGCGCCAACTGCATACCTATTCACCAAAATGCTCTATATAAAATGTTATAGTCAATTAGGCTGCAATGCATCAGACTTGCTTTTCTGTTCACAGTTTTTCGACGCATGCGCTGTTAGATGAAATTATATGAGACACTTTCGACAATGCCTGGAAAGTAACTAATTTTGTTGAGTCTACTTCGACAACAGCAATGTCGTATAGGTAAGTAATTAAATAGGATATATCAAGCCCATGTCAAAATGTTTCCTTATGGCGTCCGTTAAGTCCAGGCTTGCACGTGTTACTACATGGTAGGACTTAAGAGTGCCATCTTGGAATATTTGCATATTGGACTTCGTATGTCATAGGTATGATATTGATGCAGAGAACATGTTCTGCTCATTTATATACAGTCTTGTTGTCAAGACCTTGAACCTCAAGACTAAGACCAAGACCAAGACCAAGACTTTGAACCTCAAGACCAAGACCGAGACCAAGGCCCAAAAAATCACCATCAGGTAAAAAAATTGTCAAGTCGGAATATTCGCTATTTTAATGAAAACATGAGTCTTTTCTTTTATTAAAGCAAATTAACTTTAAACACAGACTGCAGAGAATTCCGAATTCGTATTTACAAAAGTCCTTCATGCAAAATGTTATTCCAAATGCCTGTTGCATTTTATAAAAACCAATTCGCTCAGAATTTTCTGACCAAGACGTGGCTTGTGGAGCCTCGTAAAAATGACGCCTTGTGAAAAAAGTACGTTCAACGGGTGCTGAAGTCGCTGGCTCACACACTAGCTTTTCAAGCTGGATGTAAATGTACAAAACGTGAGTCCTTTTTAAATCCTCCCTTGGTATATCAAGTCTTGACAGGGCTTCCAGATACAGCATAGCGGTTGCTGCTGCCGATGGGTTTCCTGACCAACAAGACTTGTATCCGACCGTACATATTTGTCCTATGACGCAAACAGGCTTGCTAAATTTTTGAATTCTTGAGTTTTGTTAAATGACTGTTCACATTGACAGCCGAGTCTTGGTCTTGGTCTTGCGAGACCAAGACCAAGACTTTGAACTCCAAGACCAAGATCAGGGCCAAGACTTTGAACCTCAAGACCAAGACCTAGACTTTTAGTGTCAAGACCAAGGCCAAGACCAAGACTTTTAAAAACGAACTCGAGTACACTCGAGACTAAGACCTTGGTTTTGAGGACAACAAGACTATATATAAACACACACACACACACACACACACACACACACACACACACACACACACACACACACACACACACACACACACACACACACACACACACACACACACACACACACACACACACACACACACACACACACACACACACACACACACACACACACACACACACACACACACACACACACACACACACACACACACACACACACACACACACACACACACACACACACACACACACACACACGCTATATGGGTGAATTGAACTCTCTTCAGCAACCTAATTCGACAACAGTGATACATGTAATTTGAACAGGAAGCCGTGCTAATCGTTTCTTTTTACACAACTTCGGTCTTCAGAGCAGGAAACTGTTCAAGAGCAGGTACAGGTTGGGTCACAGCTGAGTGTAATGGTAGGGGTGATGACCGCGGTGGTTGACCTCTGGATCCTCGCATGATCCCGCTGATTCGGTTTGATGCTCTGCGAAAACGAGACATGCCGGTGACCTTTGACTGAGCCCAGTTCGAAACTCGATATAGGTCATAAATCAGAGGAGACACCTGGTGCCGGGAAGAACAACTATTTATTCTTTCGTCCATCCCTTGTCGTTCGCTTGCTTTGCCGAATGTTTTACGTGCTATGCTGCACGCTGCCTCTGTCTGTCTGTCTGTCTTCCTGTGTGTCTGTCTGCCTGTCTGTCTGTCTGTCTGTCTGTCTGTCTGTCTGTCCATCTGAATGTCTAGCTGTTTGTCTGACTCTTCTCTGTCTCTATCTGTTTATGTCTATCTGTTTATCGTCTATCTGTCTGTCTGTCTGTCTGTCTGTCTCTCGCTCACTCTCTGTCTCTCTGTCTGTCTGTCTCTGTCTGTCTGTCTCTGCCTCTGTCTCTGTCCCTGTCTCTGTGTCTGTCTGTCTGTCTGTCTGCCTACCTGTCTGTCTGCCTATATGTTTGTCTGACTCTTCTCTGTCTCTGTCTGTTTCTTTCTGTCTGTCTGTCTGTCTGTCTATCTCTCTCTCTCTCTCTTTCAAACCAGCAACTTGTTTCTATCTCCGCTTCTGTGATCTCTTGTTAAAGGTTCCAAATGAGTGTCTGAGGTGAGATTCGAACCCTTACTCTCCGCGTTATAAGTCGAGCGCTCAAACCAATCGGCTACCGTGACTCACTTCTCTTTTCACCCTCTTATTCGCCTTTTGATTCGCCATCGATTGTTCCATTAATACGACTACACGTTATATCGCTCTCTGTCTTCTTGTGTCTTTGTGTGTTTCCGTACGTCTGTCTCTCTGTCTGTCTCTCTGTCTGTCTGGTTCGTTTAGCAGGTGGTCTTGTCCCCGCCCGGGTCGAATTACATTTCGACGCCTCCAAGACGAGCAATGGGCAAATCAGCACCGACAGCAGTTTCAGTATCCGCATCCAGAGCATCCTCAGCCTCAGTAACGCCAAGCATCGTCGATGGACGGAACGAAGAGTTGGTCCCGCGAGAGAGAAGAACCTATCAGCATCGCTTGGTTTGACATTCGATGCCTCCGCCGCAGACATGCAAGGCTACAGTTATCTTAACCACGATTTAATATATTGAGATGTGTATCTAGATACAGAGAGATGGATGGGTAGGTGGGTGGGTTGGGGAATAGATAGATAGATAGAAAGATAAGAGATAGATAGATAGATAGATAGATAGATAGATAGATAGATAGATAGACAGACAGACAGACAGACAGACAGACAGACAGCCAGACAGACAGACAGACAGATAGATAGATAGATAGCTATAGGTAGGTAGGTAGGTAGATAGATATATAGATATATATATATATATATATATATATATATATGGATAGATAGATAGATAGATAGATAGATAGATAGATAGATAGATAGGTAGATAGATAGATAGATAGATAGATAGATAGATAGATAGATAGATAGATAGATAGATAAGAGATAGATTGATAATAGATATATATATATATATATATATATATATATATATATATATATATATATATATATATATATTAGGGTGTGTCTATAATTTGAAGTTTCAAAATTAATATCGGCCAGGTTGTTTTTGTGTTCCACCTTGAGAAACATTAACATTTGCCAAATTAGATGAAAATCAAAAGAGATTTAGAACTGGCGCAAAGCCCGGGAAAAATTACCACTTAGAAAACAATGTCATACATTGTAATTCTCAAAGATCCAAACAATTTCAACACTTAAACATAAAAAAATAAGGCAAAAGCAAACCAAGAACCTTCAATTATTTGTCATTACTTAGTCCCTTTAGTGCTTTTGGGAATCTATTTCGATGGTATTCAACCATTTGAAGAACAAATTGTTTCTCTTCCTCATTTCGAATCAGGGCTTCATTGAAGGACTGCATTAGAGCCACTCCTCTCTCCGCTAAATCGTTCGTCACTCTTAGGACGGATATGATGTCTTTCGCCTCATTGAACGAATGCTCTGACTCCCATTGTTGTGGATCTCGATCAAGAAAAGCGTAATCGAATTTGAGGAGCTGGAAAAGTTTGATGGTAGAAGTGGTAAAAAAAATCGGATAGCGCTTTTGTAGATGGATCATGTATGGGAGGAACCATGTTTGGAGGTTCGTCGGATCCCTGATTGTTGCGCATGTTATAGACCATGCGCTGTTTTTCGTCGAAGGTGACTGAATCGTCAAAAAGGCTGAGGCCAACCAAGGTCTCCGACAAATACCAAAGGTGTCGGGAAAATGCTGTTAGGGCGACCTGTGAGACTTCCTTGTCTGGGTAAGTATGGATTGCCTTCAAGAATTGAAGATCGTTCCTTGGGGCTTCATTGGGTGATGTACAGGTGAACCAGTACTCCACGTAGGTTGTGGTCACAAAAAGTGAAACTCGAAGCAGATGATTCCACATCTTTTGAGAGTAAGATTGTCGAGATGCCCTCTGGTGTTGTTGAATGGGAAACGGCTCTCTGAAAAGCCACATCTTGATTGCATAAACCGCACGTGCCATCCAACGCGCGCGGTGAAATGCCCCTGCGTACCTGAACTTTATTCCTTTCGGTGGAATTCCTCCTAGGAAAATGACTGTTAGTTCTAGTAGCTCTTCGTAGTCGTCTCTGTGGTATTCAGCATTCAGTTGCTGCAGTGCGAAGGTGATGACATTCTCTCGAATTTCTTTGATTCTTTGTGCTGCGTCTTTATCCTCCATTGCTGTGCGATACTTGGTCTGATCGATTTGCGGCCAGAAGTCACGGAAATGACTGAAGAGTTCCAATTTTGTAGACCTTACAGAATCATGCAGTGAAAATACCTTTTCCAGAACAATTTCAGAAACATGATGTCGACAGGCAAGGTTCAAGAGGTCTTTTCCTAATTCCCTTTTCCAGCTTGATGCATACGCCGCCCTTGCAACCCGTGTTACTCGCCGTTGTGTCGAAACACATGGCCACGATTCTGTCTTCCAATCCCCAACTTCTGATCTCGGCCAAACACGCATCTGTCATGAAGGCAGCAGTCCCGGATTGGAGTTTGGGGATGGCCAATAGTTTGGTCACATCCTTACCAGATACCATTATTGGAAGACGATCAACGCACACTGGTCCAGTTTCTGTAAAATCTGGCATGATCTTGCCGTCCCAGCGGATCGAAAGATTCACGAATCTCAGCTGCTAGGGCTGCACGGTTATCCTTCCTTGCTCCATGGATAGCAGAAGGGCTGATGATCAGCTCACCAGCTGGTGCTGCATATAGATTGGATGCAGCGAGAGCAGAGAAAATGTGAGAGGCATTCCTGCTGCTGGTTTTGGTACGATCTAGAGCTGCTGCAACATCACGGGTAACTACAGAGATTGTTCCCTTTCGCCGCTTTGGTGGTCCAGCTGACGTTGAAGGTTCTGGTTCTCTTTATGAGCTAGTTAATGACGCCTCTTCCTCAGATGATGTTGCCAACAGAGAAACCTCCGTCGCTACCGCCATGCTTGCACGATATCGTCATGGGCGAGAGAATTATTGTTGTAGCCAGATTGCTCCGATCGGAAACCACGACATTATCTGATTGGCACAAACTCATTCGGGGATCAAACACATACTCTTACCAAGGGAGACAGACACTCGCGTTAAATATCACGCTATTGATGTAGCACCAGGTGTCCCCTCTAGAAAACCACAATAGCTTAATTAATTACTATGATTATGTGAAGATCGAAAACACGAAAAACAGACATCGTAACGTCTAAAATTTTGGCCAAACCGAGACAGGTCACCGGGTTCCTAATTTCGGTCGCCTTGCGCCAGTCCTAAATGTTCAGCTATCGCGATATAATTTCGGATATGGCGTTTATACACTAATTGGCATGATAATTCGAACTGGCCGTTAAAAGATCTTTGAGTTAAAAAAATCATGTGCATTATAAAAACACCCTAATATATATACATACATATATATATAGATAGATAGATAGATAGATAGATAGATAGATAGATGGATGGATGGATGGATGGATGGATGGATGGATGGATGGATGGATGGATGGATGGATGGATGGATGGATGGATGGATGGATGGATGGATGGATGGATGGATGGATGGATGGATGGATGGATGGGTGGGTGGGTGGGTGGGTGGATGGATGGATGGATGGATGGATGGATGGATGGATGGGTGGGTGGGTGGGTGGGTGGGTGGGTGGGTGGGTGGGTGGGTGGGTGGGTGGGTGGGTGGGTGGGTGGATGGATGGATGGATGGATGGATGGATGGATGGATGGATGGATGGATGGATGGGTGGGTGGGTGGGTCGGTGGGTGGGTCGGTGGGTGGGTGGGTGGGTGGGTGGGTGGGTATGTGGGTGGGTGGGTGGGGACTTGGGTGGGTGGGTGGGTGGGTGGGTGGGTGGGTGGGTGGATGGATGGATGGATGGACGGACGGATGGATAGGTATCCCTAATGAAACAGAGTTAAGTAGAATATAAGAACGAGGAAAGGAAGCAAGAGACAAAGAGTCAGACAAAGTGACGAAAATTAAGATAGAATGATGAAGCGAGGAAAAGATTTGGAAAGAGTCACGTAGTAAGAAGCCTCTAGCTCTGGAGAGTGAGAGAACAATGATGCTGAGAGGGAAAGAGGGAGGCAGATAGCGAGAGAGAGAGAGAGAGACAGACAGACACAGAGACAGACACAGAGACACAGAGACACAGAGAGACAGAGACAGAGTCCACTACCAAAGAGAAGGCCATAAACGAAGAAACCTCTTCGGTGTGTTTACTTCACCCTGACAGTTAGTTAGCTCTAATAAGGGACTACTTTCGGCTGTAATAATCCCGACTCCGAGTCCTCCATTGTAACAAATGGAAGCAAAATTCGTCCATGGAGAATTCCTTCTGTTACCGAACTTTCTGTTTCATATTCTTTTTCGCTGCCTATATATCCGTGTGTAAGCCTTCTTTCTCCTTCTCCTTCACCTTTCCCCCTCTCTAATCGTCAGCTTTTGTCACGTCATTTGCCGACGTTTCTCTAATCAACTCATAAAATCGTAGTGCGGCTGGAAAGCTCATAAAAATTAACTGCCTGAAAGCATTAGGAAACATTCACCGGCGCCTCCGATTTGGATTATATTGACTGCGCGCGTGATAAGTCTTCTTCTGCTGCGTGATTGTTTCGAAGAAACAACTAATGAATTAATAAATAATGACCAGAAGTGAGACAATTGTTTGGAGAATACGAATTCAGAGACCCTATAAGGACCACACTGTGGACTACAAAAGATTGGCTTTTATCGTCCGATAATTTAGGGCATTGAGTGATGTAGGGCCTATATGCATGCTATTGTTTACTGTTCATAAACATTGATTATAGAAGGTTTACACTCGACGCGACCATCAACTAGTTCCTAGACTCTAGGACATTATAATAGCGCAATAGAAGTTATTAGATTAGCAGGGGCGTCTATCCCCCCTAAGTCATTGGAGCAATTTCCCCTTTCCCGCCTCTTCTTCCCTTTCCCCTTCCTTCCCCCCTAAACGGGTGGCACACACTGACAGGTCTCCCCCTATTGTTTGGATGGAGCATTTGCTCCAAGGTTTCTATGGTGTAGACGCCTCTGTAGATTAGTCTAGATTGGATTGGCTCAGATTAGGTTATAAGTGCATCACCTTCCTGTCATCGAGTGTTTCTCTCCTCTGCTCTTCGTTCGTTCCTTTCTTCTCCGATTTCTTTAATGCTCAGCTTTCCTGCGGACGTCATTCAGCCCTTTATCGCCTTCGTCCGTAATACCGACGATTTACAGTGAGGCGAGGATGGATATACGGAGAGACTATTCGCAGTTCAAGCATAGCTTGGCTCTTAATTACAGAGTGGAAGAACCACCACAAAGACGAAACGCAATTACTTAACGGTCTTTCTCAAATCAAGCCATCTATTATAGCAGACGGTGTCCAAGGCACGTCCTGCGTGCTCAGCTAATTCACGAAATTTATGAAACCGACTTTGTTTCGCTTTTGCGCCCTCGGGGTCGACGGTAAATCATTCGTTCTTCTGATCGGAAAGTAGTTCTCGCTGTGCACGTCTGTGGAATAGATGAGTCAGTGTAAACTTTCCGCGAACTGTCTTATTTGCGTGTAGGGGTCGTAAAAAGCTCGTGTTCTGCTGTTTCTTTAGTAGTTTCTTACAACGAGGAGAATTGTCACGTCGCAAAACAGGACGTGGAAGTTTGTTTACATTCCCTCAAAGGAATGTTTTGCTTTAATCTTTAAGCATCAGTTTTTCTTAGCAATATTTACACGTAACATTTACAAGTGAGTTTCTGGTATTTGGACTTAATCTTAAAACCCTTAAAGCACTATTTGAACTCGACTACTTTTCTAAGTAATATTTCTATTTAATTTGTGAATATCAGTCTTCTATAAATCAGTTACAATAAATATTACTTTAAAAGTGAGTTTTCTAATTAACCCTAAGTTTTGCTGTGGTAGCCCCACCCTCCTGGAACAAGCTGCCTAACAATCTGCGACAAAAGCTTCTCATGCTCTCTTTGCCTCTTTTCTGCAAGCACTTGAAGACCATTTCGTTCAATTGTGGTTTCATTGTGTTAGGGCGGGAGCCTCTGATGAGTCTCTCTTGAAGTGGTGCTATATAAATCAGCAATTACCATTATTATTAACATTAACCTTGAAACGCGAGTTTTCCTTGCTCGCTCTTTGTAGAATTATAGAATATAGTCATCAATCTATATTGATGACACATGCGAGTGTACTTCCGCTGCGGGTGTAACTGGCGCAATAGAAGAGGTATAGGCCTACTTCTCCAGATGTACTAGCTGCATTAATCAATGACTCTGCAGAAGTACCTCTGTAGATGTTCTAGACGCGTTAATCAGATCTCACACGCGTCGAACTACTTTCGTTTCGCTGGCAAATGCATTGGTCTTTGGCCGACTCGACTCCAGCACTTTATTTCTCATTTATATTTCACTAAAAGAGATTTGAAAAGTTACGAGCGTTTCTTGGACAGAGCCACAGCACAGACCCATATATATCAACATAGTGCACTCGCATCTCATTCCTGGTTCTTCTTTTCTTATATTTACCAGCGCACCAGTAAAAATATGCAAGCCACGACAAATCGAATACCGACACGCCACATGGCATGATATACCGCCAAGAGCGTAACCGTGCCCCACAAATTGGTGGTGACCTATCCCCTCCTTTTTTCCCTCCCTTCCCTTCCCTTCTCTTCTCCCTCCCTCCCTCCTTCTCCCTCCCCTTCCCCAATATGCGAATTAGTCTGATTTGTCGGCCACTTTCAGGTCGGATAACAAAGTGGGCTCGTTTCCTTCCATTCTGTTTCACAGCTGTTAATATGCTGACTATATACAGCAGTGTGGGAATGGTAGCAAAAAGACTGGGGGAGGGTTGATCATTTTATCCGCATTTCGCAGACTCGTGTCAACGAAGTTTGAAAGCAGCAGATTTCAACGCTAGCAGTTTTACAAGTCAGAGTCGAATTAAAGTCAATTCCTTTGTTGAGAAAATTCAAAAATACATGCATGATACACCATGGAAATTTCTTCTCTTTGTCAGAGACTCTGAGTCAAATAATGTTAAATCACACTAGCTAAATTGAGGGGATTAGAATCGACCACCTGGGGTGTGCAATGAAGACTTAACTGGGGTCCTAAGAAAGACTAGGGGGTTGAACCCCAACCCCCGACAATTCCCACCTTGGACTACAGTGAGACCACGATAGCACACAACGAAACGTCAGTTAACTACGTAATAATGCACCCCGTTAATTGTCGTTACTTGATCTTGTTGAAACCAAAATAACGCTGTCATATCGCAAAAAAAATACCTCCGCACTGGGCCAAATATTTAAGCACGTGGCCAAATATTTCAGCACAAGGCCAAGTATTTCAGCACATAGCCAAATATTTCAGCACCAGGCCAAATATTTCAGCACAGGGTGGTAACTGTCACCAGAACTTCAAAGGTGGAGGTTACAGGACAACACCGTCACGACACAAAGTTAAGCCAATGCAGTTTGTACACAGCAACTAGCATAAGGTCATAATATTATTATTAACACCTGATTTTTGATGGATGCTTATGACTAACACATGAAAACGTACATTTAAAGGAGACATTTGGAGGTGACGGCCACAGTTTGGGAAACCTTATCAAGCGTGTACTGCATTTCTTTCTACATACACCAGGTGGACGTCCTCAACTATCCACAAAACGACCTCTGAACTAAAAGACCAGCATACTAAGTCTTGGCCAACGCGACACCACAGTTCTCTCACTGACTTAATTGTGCAATTACAGATGAATTATGAAGGAATTTCCGACGGTTGCCCACATGACATTCGACATTAGCGTTCTCGGCTGGACGACCACAGAAGCTGAGGAACATTTCCGGAGGCCAGATGGGACGGTTTAGTTATATCTCCTGCGTAACATAAATCGTCAAGCGGACAATACAAGGGATAACAATAAAGACGACACGTGTCCCTACTGACCTTTCAGGATGACCAGTAATTTTATCTAAGGAATTGCTTACGGCTTGCTTTTATCTTTGAGGCCTCCGGCAAAGTTTCTTCGCCATAACGTTCGTGAAATTGTAGGAGACTGTAGGGGGAATACATCGAACGTTCTTACAAGGGGGAATACGGCGAGGGCTCTTGAAAGGAGGAATACATCGAGGGGTTCTCGTGCTTGGAATACAGAATACATCGAGGGTGGAAGCCAGTCGAAGTGGAAAGGGAACGCTAGACACACTACGAGTTGTAAAGTATTCCTAAGGGAACTGTCTTTCTTCAAACCAAGCAACATTAGGCCTATACATTAGCATATGTCCGGAGATAGACCTGTTGTCTATTTGTCTCCATTGGAAGGTTAAATGCTAGATTACCAATGTGGATATAGAACACAGAGATGGATAGGGTAACAGAGTAACAGAGATGAGACAATACACTGTACAGTCGTTACATGCTTTAACAGTCTATACTAGGAACGAGACGATGACGTCAATCTAGTTTTTCTGTGTCACCAATTTGCATCGCCATAACGTTTCTGGTAGATGAAATAAAAGATAAAGAGAAGATGAAGATAAACAAACAGAATGTAAAGAAAAGATAATGAGGAGATAAAGGAAAGATAAAGAGAAGATAAAGGAATGATTTTAGAAAGATAAAGAGAACGATTAAAATCCTTCAGGACAGAACACTCCTGAAAATAAAATGTTTCCTCAATTCGAGGAAAGTTGCATAAACATGTTTATATAGAGAGAGTATCTGTTATTCTGTTATTG